>OY856409.1:1103892383-1104324883 GCA_963693085.1 Alisma plantago-aquatica
CTCATGAAATGTTAATTATCCCTTATAGGCTACCGTGTTTGACCACTAGGGTAAATCATATCGAGGAAACATGGCCAATCATATTAACAAATATACATATGGTCGGGAGTTTTCTCTTACAATGTCTAAACAAAGATTCAAATGATTTCCACTCAACGTCTGAGCCACCACTTTCTGATTCTGCCTCTGGAATATATCCATGAACACAATTTATATAAAAGAGTACATCAAAAGGAAGCAAATTTTACTCTAATGGAAATCAAAGTTAGGTAGGTTAAGATATAACTATATTAGTATCATAAGTTGAGGTTATTCACCCCCATTACTAATTTAGAAATTAAACCCATGTAATTCAAACACCAACAAGTATGATGAAATGTAAGTAACTTTTATTTCTCAAAATCATCATACATCAAGAAATACTTATTATAGAATAAGAAAAACTACACTATTACATTATCACATTAGAAACCATATATATTATTCCTTTTCACAAGAGTTTCTTTAAAAAAAAAGGGGGAAATAGCAAACGATTTACACAAAAAGACTAGTTATAGAGGAAAACTTAGTCTTTCCAAGCCATTCTTGAAGCCCATACTCTTACTACATGTTCCTCGAGGATCCTCTTCTCTAATTCACCTACATCTGGAAGGTTTTGGGAACAATGTTGGGGGGGAGGGGGGCAAAGAAAAAGGTATACATCCGTCAAGTACTTGTATGCCGATATGAAACTACTTCAACTTTGAAGAGTAAAGTACATGTATGGAGTTGTCCTCATTCCAAGAGAGTGAAATAAAAAATATATAGTTGCAACCAAGATAAAATATAAGGAGATAATGTCAAAGAGTAATGATACATTCCATTTAAAGACGATAAAGATAATGATGAATCTCTTATCTTTAATAGCACTTCACGATCATATACATATCATTCAACGTATCCTGATCTTAAATAGACTAGGATTTCCTACAGTAGGGATGAGACACCACATGACCTCAGACCAATGTTGGGTAGAAATAGCACACTTCGGGAAAAATCAATGTTTATATATATATATATATATATATATATATGTGTGTGTGTGTGTGTGTGTGTGTGTGTGTGTATACATACATACATACATACATACATATATGTATATATATATATTCAGCGACAAGGAGTGGCTCAAGTGGTCAAGCACGGTGTGCCCTAACAAAGGGACTCAGGTTCTAATATCAGTTACCACCTTGATTTACCACCCTCTCGGGCATTCAGCCTCTGCCGCATGTGTGGGAGGGAGAAATATTTCTCTCTTAATATATATATATATATATATATATATATATATAGAGAGAGAGAGAGAGAGAGAGAGAGTCAGGCTAGAATACACTCGAGAGTGTACAGATCACACGCTACACTCCAGTGGTGTTTGCACATCAAGATTATTTTTTTGTAAAATATAAACCATTGATCTTCATTGCTATACTATAATTAAGCTACATGCAAATTTTGATCTCATTTGGATGAGTATAAGTCACTCATATGAGGACAACAAAATCGACGCACAAAACTAATTTGAAATACATAATTTTTGCGGTATTCATAACATGACCTATAAATGTCTGAATGGGTTCAAATTTTATATATGATCTATTCACATGTTGTTTAAGAAGATCAACAGATTAGATTTTTCAAAAAAATATTGTATAATGGAAAACTACTTGAGTGTATTCTGCTCTGGATACACTTGAGTGTATTCTAGCCTGACTATATATATATATATATATATATATATATATATATATATATATATATATATATATATATATATATATATATATATATATATATATATATATATATATCGGGGGTATGTATTCACTACCCAGTTGGGTAACATAAATTAGTTATCCAGCAATTCTGGTTACACTTTGAGCGTTTTGGTTGTAAATTCAGCATTACGGTTACAAATTCTCACTCCCGATTATAGTTTGGGTGAAGATTTTTTTTTCTAAAAATGTTACTTTTACTATTTTTGGAGAAAAAAATACAAAATTTATGTTGTTTTACAAATTGAGTCTTTATATTACAAATTTAGTCCTCTTATTACAATTTGGTGCCTTACAATTACAAAATTGGATCCACAGCTAACTAACATTAGCTACGCGACTAGGGTAATGAATACATGGCATATATATATATATATATATATATATATATATATATATATATATATATATATATATATATATATATATATATATATATATATATACATATGTGTGTGTTTTTGTGGAAAGATACATCCTGGGTAGATAGTAACACCCAAAATATACATGACCAGTGGAAAGGCATACCCAATAAGTTTGTTTGTACAAAAACACACTACATGTGATAAAATTAGTCAAAATCAAACATGCATAAATAAGTAATGAAAGATAATAATCTCATTCCAAATATAGTTCAAATACAAAAGGGATTAGGACATCAAACATATTGCAAGTGGGGTCCCATGACCCATAGACAAGAGATGAATGGTCTCAAGTAATCAATAATGAAGAAATCTGTTAGACCCTTGACCTAGATTTCTTGCTTGATTTTTTCTTAATAAGATGCTTAGACCTTAATCTAATCATGTGATGTGTCTTAATAACATGTGATGTGCTTGTGCTTTCAGTTTGGTCCATTATGCATGATGTTTGAGCTAGTTATCCTATATGTATGCTTATTTTGGACCTAATTGCAATTTACCCATGTTGAGGGTTTATCTTGCAATTTTTCATAGGCTTGATGTACCTCTTATGTCTTGGCATATTATTGAGGAGAGTGGTGCTTGAGGGTGCCTTGTTGTACCTTGTTTTGATAAGGAAGGAAGTGGTGATGCAAGTGTGGAGTTAGGGTTTGCATGGGATGCATGGATGCCCTTGTTGGTGTTGGTTCCTTTGTGTGTAGTGATCGATGAGCTTTCTTTGTTTGTGTTTTTAGTGGTCGAACTTATTTTATGTGTGCCCTATGTTCCTTGTAGTGACAGTCCTAAACCCTCTCCATGGTCACTAAGGACTCTAGGGTTTTGGTCGCTAGGTTTTCTTCTTTGACCGAAGTTGATTACCCCGGTTTCTCTTCAGACGATGGTCCTTTTGACCAAGTTAGGTCATGGATGTGCTTTGGAATTAATGACCCTAGTTTCATGTGCATGTTTGGTGCTTGTATGTAGGTTCTATTATGGACAAGTGGCATGTTTAGTTGGACACCTACCCTTCCTTACCTCTCTCCTACCCTTGGGTATATATACCTCCCTCCTTGCATGCATATGAGACTTTTTCTTCCTCTCTCCTTCTCTCATCTTTGGATCTCATCCCCTTTGGTGCTTGGAAGTGAAGGAGCTCAATCTTGGAGTAAGTAGGTCGAACCCTTGCATGTGGTGATCTAGGATTGGAGCATCTTCCCTCTGTTGATCCTTTAGTGATCCTTGTGCTTGGTAAATGATTTATCCCTCTTAATCTCATTTTTCTTGAAACCCTACCCTCTCTTTCTCCCCTTTGCTAAACCATGGTTCTCCATGGTGGTTTCTTGAGGAAATTCTCTCCAATAGAGGTTGAACCCATGGTTTTTCATCGTAGTACCTATGTGAGATGGAGATCTCCTCCTTTCCCTTTCTTTTCGACTTAGGTTTTTTACCCTCTTCTCTTTGAGCTTTCCTTCATCCTTGGTTTTCTCTTCTTCTCTTGAGGTGATCTTGCTTGGCCATGGAGTTGACCCAAGCTTGGTGTTTCTTCTCTCTCTTGTAGCTTCTTGGTTTTTGGAGTTGATCTTCACCTCAATGTGGGTTATATAACTTTCTCCTCTACTATTGTTGCACCCTAATCTTGCATGCAATGTTTATCTTATCTCTAAAATGTGATAATATGTTGCTTGATAATGCCACCTTGTTTAGGCTTTATGATTCTTAGTGATCTTGAATAAGATTAGCTTTTTCTCTTAAACCCTATTTCTTATATTGTAGATTTGATGGATGGTGGGAATGTTGGTTCTTGCATGCACCCTTTTAAATGATGGTTCCTCCCATGTCTTGGTTCTATTTTCTCTCTTTTGGTTATGGAGTTATTGGATGCATGTGGTGGTTTGGAACATTGGTTTTCCCTCCTGATTATGGTTTGATTATCCCTATGTTTTGATGATCGGATTCTAGGGTTTTGGGTGATGATTTCCTTGATGTACCTCACTCTTTAAGGTTTTGGTTTTATGGTGATAACCCACCTATTTTGATCATGGTATGATGAGTGGTTTTCTCTCCCTTGATGATCTTCATGATATAGTCCAAGTGATCAAAGGTTTGGTGATGGTTCTTGGTTGATGAGATGTTTTCCTTAGAGAGGTTGTATAAATTTCCCCTTGTTCTTTGGTCGATGAGGTTGTTTTTTTGCTTCAGTCATATGACTTAGTTTTCCCTTTGACCTGAGTGTGTTGTTGTCCTCTTCGGCCTAGGTATGGTGTTTGTGTTTCTCTTTGATCGAAGGTGTCTTGTGTTTCATTTGGTCGAAGGGGTGATGGTTGTGTCTCAGTTGTTTGCTTTGGTGATGGCATTTGATCGTGTGAACATTTTCTCTTCAGTCTCCAGGGTTGATGGTCTTCGACCATAGTGGTTAGTGTCTCTTCGGTCACTTAAGACTTGTGGCTTGGTTTCCCTTTGGGTCGATGGTAATTCTTGATCATGTGTTTAGCTTGTATAATTGACCTATAGTGATGATGGTTGACATTAAAATGTGTCCCAAGGATGTAGGAAGAGATGTACTTTAGGGTGTATTGATAATTGCTATTTTGAAAACCCTAATCAGTTATCTGTCGGAAACCTAACCCTAATTTTTTAATACATGGTGCTTAATGTTTAATTGCTTGAATGATTAGCATGTATTATAGTATTTCCTATCTCCTACTTGTGTAACTCTTATGTTGTAGGTTGAATGAATGATGTAGCTAGTGATTGTTATGTTAACTCTTATGAGACATAGGGTGATGATTATAAGACTTGATGAGGGAGGTGAGCTAATGATGTTTGCTGCAAAAATAGAAATATTGTGATGGTCTGATGGCCTTAATGGTGTCTTTGTGCCTAATGTGAGGTGATATACTCTAATGATGTGATGAGGGATGGTTGTCCCACAGTGATGTGATGATGGTGATGGCCTTGTATAAGGCAGTGAGACAGTATCATGTGGTGATGTGATTCCATCCTGAGTTCATTCCTTTCACTGATTCTGTCACAGGACAATGATGAAGGGACTTAGCACTACTCAAGCTTTATGCTTAATACATTTTATATCTTCTGGAGTTGTAATATACCCTTATCTTTGTAGAATTTGTTTAGGGTTTATAGGTTGTAACTTGATTTATCTTTAAAAAGATACCCAATTGGAAATAACTAATCAAGTGAAATGCTAATCATGTAGTTGCCATGAGCCATTGATCCATCTTCAGTGTCAGTACTTGTTGGATGGTGAAACAAGTAATTCCTAAGAAAAACTCGGAGCGCATATTTTTGAATACACGGGAGTGCATGTTGAGGGTATATCCTTGCATTCACAATTAGATATTATGGAGGATGATTGCAGCCATGACTTGGCAGGAGAACAGTTGTGGTCATATCTCAGTATATGATGTGATAGATGACAACTGCGGTTGTACCTTAGATGATTGGGTTTGTATACCTTATTTACTAGTGTCGTGCCTATACACCAAGGTGTACAAGGTTGTTTTGTAGTTGGACTCTATATGTCACTACGGTGGACTTGTACTGATTGAGGGTATGGGAGATCATAGGAGTTCGGACCTCCTAGATCTTGTATGGTACTAAAGTTGACTTAGCAGTGGTTAGTTGGAGTATGTGTGGTATACCTCATCTCCACAAGGCATAATAGAAGATATAATATAGTTGTGTAGTATATCTGCTTAGCGTTAAACATGATTCACATTGGATGACCATTTACCTTGTTTCTTATATTGTTTAGTCAATAACGGTTATACATGTTCTTTATATTCCTTCTAAATGTATATGATGTTCAACTGATCAGTTGTAGCTACTTAATCTTCCTAATATGTGTTCTCAGTTTTAACTGTTCATTTAGTTGAATTCGTTCATAATGCTTAATCTGTTATATAACCTTTTGTGTGGTGAAGAGTTATATGTCTTGCTGGGATGTTGGTATCACCCTGTGGGTTTCCACATCTTTTAGATGGTTGTACATGACGCGGTAGAGGAAGAGTAGCAAAGGGATCAGTAGTTGTTGGAGGATAGATATGTTGCTAGTGTTTTGTAGTAGAGTCCTATGTGTGGTCCCCGTACTCTCATCTCATTGGGGGGTGTTTTATAGATTTTGTACATCATTATGAGGTTTTTGGAAGTATGTCGTGGTTGTACATGTATGGCTTGTGTCTGTGAATAGGTTACCCTTATAGAAGGTTTTAGGTTGTGGCATTATGGCCATTGTACAGTGATGTGCATACCTTTACGGCATGATATGTGATATATATAATGCAGGTTGTGAACCTTGATGTTTATGTTTCCACTTGAGATGGTTATCAAATTGGCTTTAATCTACCATGTTTTGTGGCAATGTGGTTGTTAGTTGATAATTCCTCACTTTGTTTTGAGTAATCTCACTTTGTTGTGATCGTTGTGTCACAAAATCAATGAATGAAGTTGGTATTCCAAAAGGATTTCCAGAGATCCAAATAGTACATTATACTTCAAAATGTTTCATTGATAGCAAAATTACGGTTTAGTCAGGTATGCCAACCCAAATAAAATTGAGAAGATGCACATATCTTGTTTCTAGTTCTACAAGTACACAATCAAAACCTAGATCTAGATTGGGGCATCAAAACACCTAATAACAATTTTGTATTAGATTAGGGCTAAATCACAGTTTGTACCCAATCTCCAAATATCGAATTTTAAATCTAATCTATTTCATCTCTTAAAACTAGATGGATAAATTGTTGATACTTTTGAGCTTTCAAAAAAATATTATTTAATTAATAAAATCCCTATATTTATCATTTTTTAGAAGATTATCATATCTTCATGCATTTTACAATAAGAAAATCAAGACAAAAGGATTACATATTCCACATAAATATCCAAACACAATGTGCGATATGGTCATCGTGCTCATTTAGCTTAACATAAATTTAGATGGTTAACTAAATCAAGGTGCACGTAGGGGGTTTTCCCCCTTCATAGCACAAGACTGCAAGATATCAAAGGGAAAAGAAATTGTAAAACTATGTGGTTGTTGCCCTGAAAAGACCCCACAAGGCACATAGATACCTCACTCATGATTTCGAGAAGCAAAGATGATGTATACTGAAACGCTGAACAAAAGGACCTCATATTTTGCTCCTTAAGCTCTCCTAGTTTGAATGATCCCTTTCTTGGTACCTAATATAGCTAGAGAAACCTTCATAATTTCTCACCATGAAAGAAGGAAGGAGGGCCATAGCTCCTCATTAGAGGTTCCATCATGCAACAACCGTGAGAAAATTGAGTCCAACAAGCACTCAAAAATAGATAGTCAGAAACGATTAAGAATATCACACACACTGAAAAAGTGTCACTAGTGATTGACATTTGTTGTAAGAGTTAGAAGAATTTGAATATTAGAATTTACAATGAGCTGAGGAAAAATATGATCGAATGAGTTTCTTTATCCTTCATTAATATTTATATGCTTTTTCTACTAAATGATGTCTAGAGAAGGCTGTTAAGATGGCCCTGATGAGCATTATCTCTAGGATTTGGGAAGATCAAAGGGTCAAAATGAGAGGAAAAGGAAGTGAAGGAAGTCTCTATGAAGGTAGGAGGAAATCATAGCCATTGTGAACTATCCTTTCATGGTGTATATAGGAGAATCCCCTCTTGAGTATTAGTGAGATAAGGTGGGGTTTGGGTGACGAAAGGGGCTAGTTCCTAGTAAGAAAACTTGACTAGGGCTCCTATATTTTAAGGTGGGAAATTCATATATGTGTGCGTATTGAAGTTGGTCTCTGGTAACTAAGTGGAAAGTGTAGGTTCTAGAGATAGAGACTCAACACAGAACTATACTAAATAATTCAAAACTAGAGATATTATGCAATTAATTATGTGTTTCCTTTCACATATTAGTTTATGTATCTACGAGTGTCCGATCTAATGAAAATTGGTACATTGGCTAATTAAAGCATGCAGAATCTAAATATGGAATTATTTTTTTATTTTTATTTAGTTTAGTAGACTATTCAAAAATAGCATTATATTGTTACTGTTTAAAAAAAAACATAAATTAAATTATAACATAGTTATAATATTTGGGATTCATTCCCATTTAGGGGTTTTCCAACACATGAGTGAATTCGATCTTATTTTTCTTTCCATTAATAACTAATGTAAAGGTATTTTTTTATTTAGTCTATTTAATACAATTTTGTCTAAACAAAAATAGAATCTTAAGTTATCCCAACTTTAAGACATATTCTAATTATATATTTTTAAATTTATGAATATCCAAACCATTGTCTCATTTTTAGAATTATTAATTAGTATATATGCTTGGTTGGTATTAGTACTTATATAAATTAAATGTGTTGCTTTATGATCTATGTAGATATTTATTACATGGAAATTAGATTTACATATAGTGTGATATATTATCCTAAGGTTCTCTCTGGAATCTAAATGGGTCACATAATTTATATGAGAATTTTATAAAATTATATATTCAACTTAGGTACATAAAGGCAAATTTATAGTTTTTTTTTGCACATTTAAATGACACTAGGTTAAGAATTATCACTCGAAATTATTCTCATTACAAAAATGTTATTAGGGTGCCATGGATAACAATACATAGGTTTTGGTATGTTTCAACACTTCACTCTTCAAAAATGATTTGACCTATAAAAGTTAAATATCCATTACCAAAAATTATTGGCATAATAAACCAAGTGTCGGGTTTTAGTTAGTGAAAGCATCCTACCATCACTCCTAGACATTATAACATGTTGTGTGTTACTTCATCGAGTTAATTATTTAAATATATATGTACCATATCATGTTGCAACTTAGGTGTGCTTAATTTGAAATGAATTAGATATGTTATTATCACCTATGTTGAGGATGTACATTCATCAAGTTTAGCATTCTCAGTGTGTTTTTGTAATTTTATGACAAGAGGCATCCATATCATCACCGTTATGCTGAGTTGCAAAATAATCCATATATGTCAACTTTTAATATGTAATGTCACCTAGGTATTTTCCATCTTGGATATCCACTTTATACTATGAACCAATATGATCTATGCATCCATGCAACTTTCTTTAAAATTAATAATCATTGATTTTGAACTTATTGTTTGGAATTATTTAGGCTATCCGACTAATGTTTGTGGTATCCAATTTATCAAGGTTTATTCATTTACCTTAGTTATGGAGTAGCTATATTTGTTTGACAGTTATTGAGAAAAAATTACCCAACTTTGACCTAAAACATTCAATATTAAGTTTAGACAAGCCTATAGTCAAATTATACTCCTAAGGACTAAAGGGAAAAAGAATCCACCCCTTGAAAGGATCAACCAATAACCCAGGTAACCACCTAAAGAGGTCACATGGAGGTAAATCAGCTAAGTTATATATATCAAAAACTTTTTACTCATTGATTTGCACTTCTGTCTAGAATTGTAGGGTTTAACTAGTCAAAGGGTTCTTCTTTTAAGAGTTTCTAAACTTCTTAAAACTTAATACTCTAACTTGGTTCAAGAAGTTATCTATGGGATCCAAAAAAAAGTTTATTTCTATACATGTAGTATAATAATGAAAATAAGTTTAGTTCTTAAACATGTGATGTAAATCTGAAAAATGGAACCAAGATTGATGGGAGGCCAAGTCAAAACACTAACAACTAACTACTTATTTTTACCATCACATACTTCTGCTAAGAGAGTCTGCTTATTCAATATCTAGATGAGTATACCAAGAGAATCTATAACTAAATAATACATAGGAAGAGAACAGGCTTTCTTATTACATGTTGTCAACTTCAATCGGAATATTATAAGATAAATCATCCACTATTTATCGATTCATCCTAATAATAATATATCCTATAAGGGATACTAAACATCATCATGACACCATCAGGAATCACATTGTCACTCAACAATCAAAGGAAGAGAAGAAGGTTTCTCGTTACTCAATTGTTTCTACTATAGTGTCCACGTGTATACACCCTCATTATCTGGTTCCCCTCTCATATAGTTCACTATTAAATCTTATATTCACATATCACGGGGATCACCTAGAAGTCCAATTTCAACTATGGAGATGAGAGAATTGGACTCTAAAGGGTCTTCATTTTATCTTCTACTATATTACTCAATCAACTTTGGTGCAAAATAAACCCAAAGTTTAGGGTTCAAGAGAATCTTATCCCCTAGGCTAAAGGTGTCAGGAAAAACTACATGGAAGAGACCCCATGTTAAAGGCAAGGCATGTCTAACCATTTCAGATCTAGTTTGAATCATTACTTAGAAAATAGAGTGCCCAAGTCTTGCATTACGTTCAAAGGATTTTGTATAAGCATGATCGACTCCAAGGAGAATCAAGATGAAAGCAAACTTGTAATACAATAAAGGAGTGGTATAGGACAAAAAATTGTTTAAATTAACTCATATTTTTTAAGATTACCTGTACAAGTCATAATTGTAGGAACAAAAGAGGGTACTTTGAAATAGTCAAATTCACCAACTACTAAAGCTTTGATGGCATAATTGCAATAACTAGGACTCAAGAGGGGGTCCACTCATCACTTCTTGAGGCATAAAACCATCCAATTTACACAACAAAAATTATGATGGGGTGGAGGTACTTTTCATTTCTAAAAAAGCACAATACGTCAAGCAAGGATTATTATACCGGTGGAAAAAGATAGTATTAAATTATCATATAATCCACATACATTGTTCCACATCACAAGTGTGGCTTTACAAAAAGAAAATAAACTACTTATATAGAAGGACCAATTGCATAGGAAAACCTAGTCATTACAAACTATCCTTGATGTTTTCACTACTAGTACATGTTCCTTCTAAGTCATCTTCCTCTAATTCACCAACAACTGGTTGGTTTTGCAGAGAACAAGCAGAGAAGGAGAAAACAAAGGAAAAGGTATGTGTTAGTGAAGTACTAGTATGTGTGATATAAAAATACTTGGGTATTAAAAATAAAGTACATGTATAGAGTTTTTGACATTCAGGATATGGAAATAAGTAAATAGGTAGTAGAGACCAAGAGAAAATATAACAAGTGAATAATGATTTCAAATATTAATAGGTAGTCTATTTAAAAAGGATAGTAAATAATGATGTTGCTCTTTGTTTTCTTAATTCGTTTCATTGTAAAAAAAAATAGAATTCAAATGATCGGCTCAAAATGTGGGGCACAAATTACAAGTAGAAAGATCCAGTTTTGATGGAGGTTAGAATTAAAATTTGTACCTGACTCCAACAGGTGCCCGTAATGATGTACAATGTGAGTTATAGTAGAGGGGTCAAACACATGGATAATGGTGGGAGAGCATTAGAATTTCTAATGTTAGCTTAGATAGATGATTGGAAAAGTAAATTTGAGTGTCACAATAAGACATTGGCATCAAACTAGATTAAAAAGCATATAAGAAAAAAAAATAAACTATCAAATAAAACAAAGTATCAATTCCTTTTTAAGATTTTGATATGGTAAAGGGGAATTTGGACCTAGTTTCATCTAGCAAGAACACTCGCCAAACATGAAAACACTCAAAACCTATGTCATACCCTCAGTGTAGTTTGTGAGAAATAATCATTAGTGTATATTTCCTTCCTCTCCCAACATTGGGTTAGATCTAGGATAGAAGCATGCATCTCTCTTAAGATTACAAGTAAATTACCTAATAAGTAACCATGTGGTCATTAGTTCTAGCGATCCAACACTCTCATTGTTTCATACTACCTCTTACTCTAGATGTATTCTAAAAAATACTCTCTTGAGTACATAAGGAATCAAACATTGCAAGATGGTATCTAATCATACAAACAATGCAATACAACAAAAATAAGGAGAAAAACTTACTAAGAATATATATCAAATGGTACTAGTTGGGAACACTTGGTGGATGCTCCCAACCCAAGTTCAACAAACTAAATGCTCAAGTTAATGAACAACAATAGGGATATATGGTGACTAAAAAAACAATATGGATATATAGCATGACATGGACATCAACTCAAAATAGAGTAGAATGGAGGAAACAAGTATGAGCAAATCTTCTTAGATCTACCAATGGTCAATGTGACACTTCCTCTATTGGTTCCTCTGGAGGTAGAGGAGTGTACTAGGGATAGATATAGGCCTCAATTATCTTCCCTATACCTCCATAGTGAGGTGAGCAATTGATGGAGATCATGATGGTGGCATGTGAGAGAAGTGGTCCACATACATACTTTCTTCTCCTAGTTAAAGGCCAACGGAGTTGTAGAATTTCATGTACTTCCTTCCGTCTCTGAAGGAATGATATGGGTATGCTCATGAGTGTCTGTCAATGAAGGTGGGTTGATGAGAACTTTTGTCTTCGTCGATGAGCTATGGCATTTGTGGCAAAACTTGGATGTGGGAATCCAAGATACCCTAAAAGTAAGTTAAGGGGCACTATTTATAGGAACTTGTGGGGGTACTTGATTTTGTATTATCATGCTCTACATAAAGGGTAGTTTATTTAAGCTATAAGTGTAAGACCACATTCCTAGTGGTATGTGCACAACATATGCGTCAATGGTAAAGACTATAAAAGCCTCATTTGACTGTGGCCTTGTCTGTCGATGAGACATGAACCTGGTTGGTCTACGTTGTCATTTGTTAATTGTATATCATCGAAGGGATACAAAGAAGGTACTTGGTTAGTTAACATGAGGCAGGGCCTAGTTGGGTTCTTGGCTCATTGGTTGAGGTGATCTCTTCCATTGGTTAATGTCCTCTTTGGTCAAGGCCAACTTGGATTGATGGTTCTCGTTTGACAAGGTTTCTAGACGATGAAGTCCTACCTTCCAACTCGATAAATGTTACACTTGTGTTTTAGTGGAAGCCCTATCGATGGACTCTTTGCTAGATGAAGTTGTTACGTAATGGATCTTAGCCAACAGACTCACTAGAGTGATGAAGGTTGGCATCAACAGAGACCCTATGATGATGAGTTGGTCACTAATGGAAGCTTTGGTGTGATCCAGTGAAGTTACAAACTGATGTTGGTCCAATTGATGAATTATGTGATCAATGAGGTTGAGTCAACAGAGCTAGAGATGATGTAAGGAGTGGAGCATGATAGGTTATCCACTCACTTACTCAACCAAATAGAAGGAAACATCCTGTGTCCTAAAAAATGGACTCAAGTTTTTGTAATGGGGTCGTAGTCAAATTTATTCAATTATGTATTGTGAGATCCCTTCACACAAACATCACCCACCTCTCGATCTTAAGGGATTCTCCCTCCTTATAAATATTCTTTGTCAATGTCTGAATAGTTGGTATATTCATCTACAAAATGAGTATAACTACAAGGGTGAGACCCCAAGTCTAAGTGATATGATATCAAACCTAAAACACATATTGCTTGCTATGGACATTATTGTAAGGGATGAAACTAAGGTAAGAAAATATTAATTATACATCTACCAGAGGGTACATGCTTACCCATCTCGATGTTGTATCAAATACTTGCAATATGTATTAGATCACGCATGTATAGTTTCCATTATGAATACTTAAACATCCAAACTGCATCATGTTAATCATCAACTAAACTCAATAGATACACCACACGGCTATTGTATCTTTAATGCCCTGGGTTGTATGGAGTCGGTCAGATGAAATGATCGGGTCAAAGAAACCATTCAAATCCCAATGGATCAACCTGGGACTCACATTTAAGACCCAGTCAGACTCCGATTTGTGAAGTATCATTAGTGCAGTCAAACTTCCCTTTGAACCGACACATACATTGACACCAATCGATCGATTGGATTTCCATTCGATCGACCCGTAAGAGAGATCTGATCAAAGTTCCAATCAAGAAGGCCACCAATGTAGTCATAGCTTGACCAACGTGTCTCCAGGCTAAAGCAAGCGATTATGCCAGTCGACTAAGTGGATTCCCAATCTCTCAACCCATGCCCCAAACTCAATCAAGTCAACCGCCGCCAGCAGCCATTCCTATAGGATTTTTCTCCCTCCTTTCCCTCTATAAAAGTAGAGGGGACTCTGAAAAAAGGATTTCATCACATCTTGTATTGCATCTTATAAATTTGTTTCCGTTTTTAATATATCTAAGTAGTTCCCCTACTGGGGCATGAGGAGTAGCCCCGTAGCATGTTCTTTACCCTATTATATTTTACTCAAATGTTTTATTGAATGAATGTTTCCAACCATTTCACTTTGATCTATGGTTAAATAGATATATTCTTATGGGGTGATAAGACCACGATCCCCACAAGAATGAACTCATAATCCCATAATCAGGATTGTTATCTTTTTATCGATTTGTTCTTGCACTTGTTGTATATTTAGTTGGATTATGTTCTTGAAGGGTGATGAAACCTTGTATCCCAACAAGAATGAACCAACAGTTTCCTTGATGATACCACGCGGATAGGAAATAATGATCTTTCTATTCAATTTATCTAGTTTGCTATAGCTTACGGTGGCGCGACCATCTGATCCACAATGTAAAGATCTGATCTTTACGGACAAATATTTACAAAATTATATCAGAAATATAAACAAAATCTTTTTACAATCATACTTTACATTATAGTCACCAAATCTTACAAATCAGATTACAAAATTTTAAATAGATATTAGTCCTATGTACTCTTCAAGATGAGACAACTCTTATCCAAGAGTTCCAAAGAGAACAAAACCACACATGGATCCCAAGAAGTAAAAATATAGGTTAGCTACGCTGGTACTAAATCCAATTATTGAGATATTTAAAAAAATAGTTATGTCATCAGGTATAGTCAAGTTTTCCTGGTGGACTATGATAATAACAAAGAAAATGGCCTGGCTACAATATTAGTTTAAAAAGGTATAACAGTTCAAAGGGTAACTAAAAACAATAAGGAGATTATCAAAACTAATATCAAGATATTCAATTATGCAAAATGAAATGATTTATCTACTGGAATAATAAATCTAATATTTTTTCTTTGCTAATGGCTAGGTGCCTAGTGTTCTCCCCTCTATGAGAAAACAACACTTTCTCATGTGGGGGTAACTAGTACCACATGACCTCTAATTATCCATTATCCATTGTGTAGGGTTGGGAGATATGATTTGCCGAATCTAGTGAGCCAAAGCTATTTAGACAATATTTTGAGTTTTTGTGCCAATATTAAAATCAACCAATATTTCAATTTCTGAACAATGTTCAACATTCAATAAATCATGGTGACTTTCAACATGAGGAAAAGGCTAATAAAAAATAGGTTCACCACTTTTGTAGAATTATATGAATGAAATTCAGAAAGGAGGTAAATGGTTCAATAACATAATTGAGAATTTAGTACATGTTTCAAATGAGGCTTTCCAGTTGAGATGACCACAAGAATCAAGGATGCCAATTTATCATAAATCTAGCAAGAGAGAATGTACTAGGGTTAATCGAAATACCTTCTAGGATAGGGGTAATATAGGAATTGAGGGGAAAGGTCCCTAGGGTTTGTGGATGGTGTGGCTATGTGCGGAGAGTTGTAGAGAAGGGGTAATAAATGACAACATTGTCTTTTGGAGTAGGCAGTTTGCAGATATTCAATGTTGCAGTTCCATTTCCCATGTTAGATGAGGTGTTGATGGTGGTGCTCAATTAGGTTTCATGTAGGGGGTTTGATGATGATCTCGGAGTAGTTTGATTTGGAGAAGACAGATGAGAGGAGGGGTGGGGAGTCTAGTTATCACCCTTCTGTAATAGCATCTCACAGAGGTTAGAGTTCGTAGGGTTAATCGGGGGTTAGGGACGGGTCAATGCATGATTGACTAGGAAATTGAATTTGCTATGAATTCCCTTTTCCTTTTGCTCTTTAATTTCTTAAAAATTAAGAATTTATAACTCTTAAGTTATTAACTCTTTTGAGCAAAAAATTTAACCACATCTTTAATTTGTAATAATCTAAATCTTAAGATAGTACTCTAACATTTATGATTTTGAAATTTCTAATAAAATTGTTCTCCTAATTATTACAAATGTAATTATCTAATAATAGAAATTGTATTTTTGTGTGATGGCAATGCCAAGAATTTATATATGATTCAAATCATCAATTTTGGGTCCCAAATGGGATGAATAGATTTAATTGAGGAAAAGTATACTTTCATGCTCAAATTTTAAACTAATTCAATGAAGTGAAATATTAAATGGGAGATTTAGAAAAAGAGGTTTCAATTTGAGAGGATTATGAATATTAGCTCTGAATTAAATTTCATACCGTAATTTTTTATGTTACACATAAGTTTGAGCATCAGAATTGAAATCACATGTTCCTTAATGAGACTATGGATAGGAACTTTTTGGATGGTTGGATGAAGATCCTCAATCACCTAGACCACACGGTTGAGTGAAGTCTAACCATTGTGATATGGATGCTCTAGAAGGACATCAATCCACATGGTCTTGATTTAATCAATAAAAGCTTAGGAGTTGAATCAGTTAAGTAAGAACATGGTTTTTGATGGTGAACCCCGAGACCCCCAATATCTTTTATTATTTGATCAACTAGTTTTATTTTTGTGTTTCTCATTTCTGCTTTAGTTTGATCAAACTCTCTCAAACTAGAATTTACTTTCCGTTCATCACTTTTAGTTTAGAGTCAACACTTAAAAATTGTCCTTTGGGACTGATACTTTTCTATAATGAATTTTCCATTACTTGCATTGAGTTAATTATTAAAAGGTTAAACTCTAGGCTTCCCCACCCTAGTGATTTGGTGTGTAACAACACGCATCAAATTTGACACCATTGTCGAGGACGGTGTCGTTGATTCTAAAACCAAATTGCTTTCTCGATATTTTCTTTCTAGTTTGTTTTTGTAATTTTCATTTATTCTATGATTTTTAGTTTATTTTATAATTTCTTAGTTTATTCTCATAATTTTTAGTTTTCGTCCATAATTTGGTTTCCCTTCCTATTTTATTCTTAGATTTCTACTAACCTTTGTATTTGTTTTTTTTTTTCCAAAAAATAAAACAACATAGATCTTTACTTTTCCTACCAAGACCCATTCAGGTAGTGTACTCCTCTTTCTACCAAGTTTTCATTCTAGTCGTAATGTTATTTTTTCCCTTTTTACAAATCATGCTTCTTTTTACAAATCATGCTTACTTTCGAAAGCTAATTCAAATGAAGCGGTTGGCACAATATTCTTTTTAGTTTCAATGGTGTGGTTACTATGATCATACATCTCTGGACCATCCAATCATGTCCCCTCAGGTTATGGTAGCACATTGTAATATTGAATCTTCCTATCATAGTGGGTCTGATTCAAATTTCAACCCACAATTTTATGAAGGCTATTATGAGGAACCATGCTAAACATATCAATATTCTAATAAGGAGGGTTATGACCAATGAAATTATGGGTGATACCATGAAGAACCTTATTATGAAAACCAACCTTCACCTCAATATGATGGTAACTAAGCTAATAGTCGAGAACAAACAAACGGATGTGCTAGTAGCTCAAATGAAAGCACAACTCACCCTCCCAGACACACTACTTGAGATCCAAATAGAGATCTCCCCAAGGAACTTGAAGCAGCCAAGGATGATTTCTTATGACGATGATGATGATGATACCATCTTCATGTCAACTATTCTAGATTCAATAAAAATAGCACACGAGTTCCAACAATCACTTGATGAGTACCTAACCTCCCCATTAGGGGCATTACTACTACAGTATGAAAAGTCACTACAGGAGAGTCATCTTTGTATGGCCGCAGCACCTTAAACTCCTCCAACCACCCCAAATTTAGACATTGATCCAGACATTACCAATGACAACCTAAGTTTGGTTGAGCCTATTCTAGATAATGTACCATCACCTCCACCTGATGAATCGGTGGATCTATTTAAAGAAGAGCTTCCTCATCAAGAGCACTATACTCCACCTTTTGAAGAAGGGCCTCCCCATCAAGAGTCTTACACTCCACCTTTTGAAGAAGGGTCTCCTCATCAAGAGCCCTATACTCCTCCTCAACCACCCCTTGTTCCATATCAGGTTGCACCTAATGAGGTAATTCCACCTCCGTAAGAACTTCACATGCCTATGTTATATTATGAGGTGATCCCTTCTAATCACATTGTGTTTAGCATATGTTCCACGAAAGAATAAGATCTCCCTTTTGGCATAGTAAAGGACATTGATACCTCCATATACCTTCACATTGATGGAGTGTTAGATGAAGAGGGGACACAGACGCATACAAGTGGCACCATGCTAATAATACAGTTCCTCCCACGCTGGTACCATGTCTACTACTTGTGGATCCAGTGACGAAGAGAAACCCGATTTAGATCCTCACATGATCTACCACTACTGGCGCTACACATGGTGGATCCATCTTATACCACCTTCTCTTTTGAAAAAGATGAACCAACTTGGATATTTGGGGAAATATTAACCTCAAAGACATCTGATGAATATTATCACATCCCCCATCCACACACATCAACAACACTTCCTACAATGGTGGAGGAAGATCTGTGGATCTACTAGAGTATATGTGAGGTGACAAGCAACATCAATTTAAGCATTGACATCCCCTTTGAGTTTCCATGACCACCTAATAATCGGGTACATCATGAAATTACTTTATTCAAAACGCTAGCCCTCGTCGCTATCCCCTTCAATTGGACATTTATTGAGATACTAGGGCCACCTATTGAACTCAAAGAAATTCTTCCCTCCGTCCTGAATTTAAGTTTTTCTCCGGATGAGAAAAATTTGAAGTTAGGGTTGGAGGTGGGTGGTACGTTTCCATTTCATCCACTTTATCTTCTTTTTCTATTAATTTTCATTAAGTTATGTAGATCATATTTAAACATTTTCAAAATTTTCTCCTTATTTCCTTAGTTTTGACCTTTATCTAGTCGGTCATTTATGCATGTTAATCAAGAAACTCCCTGAACTACTAATTTTTCTTACAACATTTTCAAAGAGTCACCCATGTTAGAAATCATTTGGTCCCCTATGACCTTTAATAGTACTACCCTTAGGAAAGATGGCAAGCTGTATTGGATAGATAGGAATCAATTACAATGTGTCCCTATTTAAAACTTCATGAATAACTTGTAAAATCTCAAGATTTTGCAAGTCATAAAGATATTTGAATTGATGCCACACTACTCCCAATGCGTTGAAATATGTAACGCAAGCTGCACCAAGTCCAACCTTTTTCTACACCTTTTCCACCATCTTCTTACCTCTCCATGTGCAAAAAAACTCTAAAAAAGTTTCAAACTCCAAGTTCGGATGGCACCCCCTTCCCACTCTACCAATCCATCCATGCCCCTCGTAAATTTAATAGGGGCTTACCACCAAGAAAAGATGTTAAAGTGCACATCAAAAAATACAATCAATGTAATTTCAAACAAAGAAATAAAAAAGGTCTCAAGTCGAATAGAGGAGAGACCATTTCCTTCCATAGTTCACTTCACTCCACTTTTATACCTAGGGGAATGTACATAGCCCAAAATCGTCAAATACATGAACCGTGTTCTTGTGTAGAGCTTGTGAAAATTTGTGGGAGTACAAAAGGCAAAAAGGATAGAAAATATGTTTATTTGCTAGTCCTAAAATGGAAGCAAGTTGGGAGAAATGTTGAGTAAGGAATTAGAAAATTGTGTTTCGTGATTCCAATATATCTGATCACTTAGCCATGCAAGGTAGTAAGAATTCATGTAGTTCTAGGCAAGTGACGAGAGGATTGGATGAGAGTATTATTGGGTATTGATCTTGATTCAATGTTGGTCAAGGACGATCAAAAATTAAAGTTTGGGATATTTGACAAATGCATATTTATCCATTTTGCATGATTTATATCTCTCTTTAGGAGCATTTCATGATTATTCTCTATTTTTAGAGTTAATTATTTTAATTTAGCTTTTCCTCACATAATTGAAGTTTTTACTTGATTTATTATGCCAAGTGAAAGAAAATAGCCAATTTACTCTAAAGCCAACAAGTCCCAAGAATCAGAGTCTTCTATTCCCTTCTTCATCCTCCCACTCGATTAACTGACTCACCCAGTCGGACGACTCAAATGCATAGAATATCAACTTCCCAGATCTCCAATCGACCAACTTAGATCCCTAGTAAATCGAATTTCCAATAAAGACTAGTCAAACCTAGTATCGAGAAAGCTCATTATTGCACAAGAATTGGTCAAGCCTGGAAACTCCAACCAGACTCGTTCGAAGTTTGAATCAAAAAATTCAAGTATGGAACAAGACTTGGTTAAGACTTGAAACGTCAATCAATAGATTGTCTTCCCAGTCGATGGACTCACCAGCAAGACCAGTCAAACTCATATTCTTGAATGCTTATTAGTTCAAATGAAACGACTAGGTCAAAGCAATCATTCAAATCCCAGTCCATCGATCCAAATTCCTAGTTGATTGACTTGCATTTAAGACCCATTCAAACACTGATTCGAGAAGTCTCATTAGTGCAATCAAACTTGCCTCTGAACCGGTATATACATTGAAGCCAATGGACTAATTGGATTCCTAATGGATCGACCCACAAGATAGATCCAACTAAAGTTTGATTCATGAAGGCTATCAATGCAGTCAAAGTTTGACCGATGTGACTCTAGGCTGAAGCAAGTGATTAATGGCAATTGACCAACCAAATTCCCATTTGATTGACCCGCACCCTGGACTGAGCCAAGCCAACCGCTACTAGGGTTTTGCCCCCTACTTTCCCCTCATAAAAGGAGGGGGGAATCCAAAGAAAAGGGAATCGCATCTTATATTGCATGTCTTACATATGTTTCTATTTTCATTATGTCTGAATAGTTCCCCTCCTGGGGCATGGGACTAGCCCCATAGTATGTTTGTTACCCTATTCTATTTGACTATGTTCTTTACCCTATTCTATTTGACTGCAATGCTTTAGTGAATGAATATTTTCCAACCATGGTCAAATATATATACTCTTGTGGGTTGATGAGACCATGGATCCCCACAAGAATGAACCCATAATCCCATAATTGTGATTATTATCTTTTTATCCATTTGATCTTGCACTCATTTTCTATTTAGTTAGATTATATTCTTAAAGGGTTATGAGACTTGGATCCCAATAAGAATGTTTCCTTGATGAGACCATGGATAGGAAATTTTGATCTTTCTATTCAATTTATCTAGTTTGGTATAGCTTGTCCTGACGTAACCATCTGACCCATACGTTCGAACATCCATATTGGAAATCACATATTCCTTGGTGAAGCCACAGACATGAACTTGTTGGATGGCTGGATGAGGATCCTCAATCACCGATACCGCATGGTTGAGGGAAGTCTGGCCCTTGTGAGATTGATTCTCTGGAAGGACATCAGTCCACATAGTCCTGATTTAATCATTAAAAGCTAAGGAGTTGAATTGGTTAAGTAAGAGAATGGTTTTTGATGGTGATCCCCTGAATCCCCAATATCTTTTATCATTTGATCAATTAGTTTTATTTATGTATTTTCATTTCTTATTTACTTTAATCAAACTCTCACAAAGTAGAGTTTACTTTTTGTTCATCACTTATGGTTTGATATAAACGTGTAAAAATGTCGTCCTTTACGACCAATAATACACTTCTATACAAATTTCTCATTGATTGTGTCAAGTTAATTACCATTAAAAAGGTTAAACTCTAGCATTACCCCTAGTGATTTAGTGTGTAATGACACACATCAGATATCCACACCAAAACGTCCCCATATATTCCATAATATATGGCTCTGAGCATCTTGTTACCGTATTAGACTGCTACAGGATCCACTCGTTTCCCCATCCCCCATAACATGTTGGGAAATATGGCATCAGATATGGTAGCAGAAATAAAAAATTCACTTTTCATATTCCTCGTTGAACAATAAATCGCATCAACAACTATGAGATGGGAAAGAGGGTTGCGAGGTTATACATGGTCCTAGAGCAAGTCCATCGACAATTCCCTTGTAGTAATGTGTGCCTTTCTTCAACTTGCACCTAGACGGTTGTCGTAATCGGCCTCTTGGTCAGACACCATAGACAGCGGTTGACGGCGTCCTCCTAGAGGGGCAAGTGTCTCTCACCTCTAGAGTAGTTCACGTGGACTATCAGAAACTCCTGTCATTCTAAATTAACGGACAGGAAGGAGTGGTCCCTTCTAGTTGATGTGTTAGCGTCAACTTGCTCTGACACAATTGTCTCTCCTTTATTGTTCCTCCCTTTAATAGATAGAACTTGCTTGGACTCTCTTGATTACCACAATCAGAGAAGATAACAATTCTCAGAACTTATTGTTGTTCTAGGAAGCCCCCAGTACCCCTCTACTAATATGAGGGTCAGGGTTTCCAGACGGTCTGGGAGTTAAAGAGACAGAATTTCATAAATTTTCTGAAACCTGCAAAAGCGTTGTACCAACTTCTAGATTTGTCAGTGAGTGAATATTTAAAATATGGAGTCTAATAGAATCATCAGAAACTCTATTTTGCATAGTCATAGCACATAGATTTACAAATTTCAAGATGTGCTCTTGACAATCCTCCCTTAGTTGGCTAAAAAAGGACTATCTGTAGCAACGTGATCCATTGCATCCTTATTTCAAAGGTAGTGGTCACGGTAGGAGATGGTTGCACTGGGTGTCGAACATTGATAGTCTTAGGGATTAACAACTACCTAATCTCATTTTCTTTCTCAGCCTCTTGCATGGCAACTTGGACTGTATAGATTTTTTCTTTAACAACATCTCGAGCTTCTTGTGTAAGCATCTCTCTTTGCACTGCACTGGTCAAGTTCACCCTTCGTGTGATTTCTTCCTGGTCCATTCTAGATATGTTCTCTTTGTTTCGGTGGTGAAAGGTTTGTTCTATCTTGGGATCAAAGCTTGATGTGAAGCCAACTTTGGTTGAACTTCGCATGCACTAGATTATGGTACCTAAGATGGAAAGATCTTCCACAAGTCATATGGATGAAGGAAACTGTAATTCAAGAGAATACATGACAATTTCAATGGTGAAAGAAAAGTCCTAAATTAATCTTAACTAAATTTGCTTAGACTAGATGATTATGTTATCCCCAACAAATGTGTCAAAAAAATTGATGTGGATGTTATCGCACCAAAATATTCACTAGGAACAAAATTCCTAGAGTTTACCAAAACAAAGGTGCAATAATGACACTTGCAAGCAGACGGGTCTTATTGCAGTATAGTTGAGGATTGAATCCCAAAGGACAACTTTTTTAAAATCTTCTAGTTTGTATCCAGTTGAACAAAGACTAATATTTAAAACAAAATTTTGATTGGGTTGAATTAAGCTAATTGCAAGAAAGTAAAACCTAGAATAAAATTAGATCTAGATTAATGATGGAAAATACTGGGGTGGAATCAGGTTTCACTGCCACTACTTGAATATACGCAATCATTCAAATCCAAACTTATATGAAAAGATAATTGGAGTTGTGCAAGTTTCTCCTTTCGATGTTATAAAACTTGCATGAGCAGATATCACTGTAAGCTCGATGTCTCAATGCTGACAGGTCGTCTATCTGCTACTCTGAAGATATCCCGTCAGAAGTTCTCTTCAGGGCATCAATCAAAACCAATCAATATTCAAATCTTAAACGATGAAGTTCTTACGGTATAAGATTGTAATAAATAATATAAAGCGGGTGATCAATCCACAAAACATGTGCTAAACGATTGATAAGGAATCAAAGGAGTTCATATAAGAATTAGAACAAGAATGAACTTGTAAGAAGGGGTAGCGGAGTTAGCCCCCCAAGTGAAAAGACTACTCCCTCGATATGGAGAGATTAATATCAGTGGTAGAGGAAGAGGATAGAATCATGGACATGATTGTAGCAGAAATAGTTTAGTGTAGTGTGTAATAGCAGACTTCCTTCCTTATCTCTCTTCTAGGTGTTAATACTGACTTGTGGTTGAATTAGGTGGATAAACAACAACTCAATGAAGAGGTCGATGGCCTAGGAGAGGGAGATCGATGGCTCTTTGAGTTGTTGAAGGAAAGGTCAATTGATCATTGTTGTCGACTTGGAGTTCGATGGCTCTTTTGGTGGAGAGGTCAAGGGCTCCAAGGAGCAATAGGATGATTGATGGCTCTAGACATAGGAGGTTGATGGCTCTAGATATGACCATGTCGATCAGACTAGAAAAGACTTGGAGTTGCGGAACTTTCTCCCTTTGAGTAGCGTGAAGTCCAAGCAAGATTTTCTATGGTTGTGCAATGGGTATTTAAAGGCCTTCATACTCAGGTGTCAATGGCTGAATTTGTGCCATGTCGATGATTGAGACTAATTGCTTCATGGTTAAGAAAACTAGATAGAGGTCGATGGATAGACAAACGGTTGACGAGGTCATTGGTCTTGGATGCTCAATTGAATGGATGTTAAGCTCTATCCGTCGATCGATGGTTGTCGACATGGTGACTGTCGACCGATGGCAGATGCATATTGGTGGTCGATGTTGTTACGAGCTAGTGACTATAGACCGAGAAGGTTGACTATCTCAAGCTCAATCTTCATCATTGATCTTGAAGATCAACGCGGTGATCAATCATTGAGGTCGATGAACCAAAGGTTGATTGTCAATGCTTGATAATTGGTGATATTTGAAGGTCGATTGGCAGGTCAATCAGTAGGTCGATTTTGATCTTAGACACAAAAAGTGTTGATCGGTCTACCTTCTGGAAGTGCACAAAATTCGTTTCGATCCAGGGCGTTGCCCCGCACCCTGCAAGAGGCGTCCTCCTCTCAACTCTCACTACCCTCCCGCTAAAGGGCAGCGAGACCCCCTAGGTAACCTTGTTGTAGAGTGAGAAGGTTCAAATCTGCAAGAGGAGTCAAGAAAAGTATGAAGCTCATTCAAATGTGAAAAATCTAACTAGATCAAATCAAAGCTATTTCTAGTGAAACTAAGAGATCTGGATGCAAAACTTGGGCTAAAACATCCACTAAAACTATGATGAATATGCATTCAGCAATTAGCAACCACTTTTTTGTGTAGGAATGTGTAATTTTTTTATCAACTGGATTGTTTGATTATTTATTAAGTACTTATATACACAAACACCACATATATAGCATAATATACATGTATATTTATATTTTGCACATTAATATATAAGAAATATTTATGCTTTAAATTATATTTTTCTCATATGTAATTAATTTATCAAAAACCAAATCTATATATGAGTCATGCATATGAGCCCTGATCATGGGATACTCTATGCAGTATCATAGCCGAACACATAATGAATAGGACTGAATTTTTGTCATGCTCACACACATTACGCACCCATCGCGCGCATCTAGAACCATTATTCAAAACCACTTCCTTTCTTGTTGTTTCCCACTCTCCCACTACCTCTTCGGCTCCATTAACAAGTGACATGTGGAGACCTGCAACAAGTCTGCACCAAAAAGGCCCACTTGAAGTGAGATGACCCATGCGCTCTCCTACAAACCTTGTTGTCCCCACTCACCCTCTCACCCTCTCCCCACCATCCATTTTTATCCAAAATTAAACCTCCCTCTATCTTTCTCCCAAAACAAATCACAAATTTCCAACGCCTGCTTCTTCCTTTTTGGCGCCTGCTTCCTCCTTTTTGGCGTAGCCTCCTTCATCCAAAACCACTCCTTTTTGGTTCTACTTGTCTCTTCTCTGTTAGCATATAAATGACACCTAACTATTGGTAACTGACACTCAGAAGCATATAAATGGCGCCCAAACAAATAGTGTACGCACTAAATCATGATTCAGGGTAATTAACATCCAAAAACTACGTAATGACGCCCAAATAGGAGTGCTTCAAGCCCAAATATATTGTGAACTTATCCAAGCATGAAAATGGCGCATAAGCATTTAAATGACACCCAGAAATGGTTAATGGACATCTATAAATGGTAATTGACACTCAAAAACAACTTAGGGACGCGCAACATGGGTTTGACACCTAGAAATAACTAAATACTTAAGTGTAATTGACACTCAACAATAACTTAATGGCACCAAAATATTGGTAACTAACACCTAGAAGCATATAAGTGACGCTCAGACAAATAGTGCATGGACTAAATCACGGCTAATGATAATTGACACTTAAAAACTACTTAATGGCACCCAAATAGGGGTGTTTGACACCTAATATTGGTAATTGACACCCCGAAGCATATAAGTAGTGCCCAAACAAATAGTATACGCATTAAATCATGGCTAAGGATAATTGACATTCAAAAAACAACCTAATGGCACAAAAATAGGGGTGTTTGATGCCTAAATATTGATAATTGACACCCAGAAGCATATAAGTGGCGCCCAAATAAATAATGTGCACACTAAATCATGACTAAGGGTAATTGACACTCAAAAGCAACTTAATGGCGCCAAATATGGGTGTTTGAAGTCTAAATACTGGTAAATTGACACCCAAAAATATATGTGGCGTCCAAACAAATGGTGTGCACACTAAATCATGACTAAGGGTAATTGACACTCAAAAACAACTTAATGGCACCTAAATATGGGTCTTTGACACTTAAATATTGGTAATTGACACCCATAAGCATATAAGTGGTACCCAAACAAATAGTGTATGTAATAAGTCATGGCTAGGGGTAATTGACACTCAACAACAACTTAATGGCACCCAAATAGGGGTGTTTGATGCCTATATATTGGTAATTGACACCCAAAAGCATATAAGTGGGGCTCAAACAAATAGTGTATGTACTAAATCACGGTTAAGGATAATTGACACTCAAAAATAGCTTAATGGCGCCCAAATAGGGGTGTTTGACGACTAAATATAGGTAATTGACACCCAGAAGCGTATAAGTGGCGCCCAAACAAATGGTGTACGTACTAAATCACGACTAAGGGTATTTGACACTCAAAACCAACTTAATGGTGCCCAAATATGGGTGTTTGATGCTTAAATATTGGTAATTGACACCCACAAGTATATAAGTGGTGCCCAAACAAATAATATATGCAATAAATCATGGCTAAAGGTAATTGACATCAAAAATAACTTAATGGCGTCCAAATAGGGATGTTTGGTGTCTAAATGTTGACAATTGACATTTAGAAGCGTATAAGTGGCGCCCAAACAAATAGTGTATGCACTAAATCACGATTGAGGGTTATTGACACTCAAAAACAACTTACTGGCACCCAAATAGGAGTATTTGATGCCTAAATATTGGGAATTGACACCTAAAATCATATAATTAGCGCCCAAACAAATAGTGTACGCACTAAATCATGACTAAGGATAATTGACACTCAAAAATAACTTAATGACACCTAAATAAGGGCATTTGATGCCTAAATATTATTAATTGAACCTGAATAATGTAAGCACAAAATCAAAGTTAAGGATAGTTGATAGTCAAAAACAACTTAATGGCGCCTAAATAGAGATGCCTGACGCCTAAATATTCATAATTACACCTAGCAATAACTTAATGACACCTAGAATTAGTTATTTGCACGCCCAAAGAAATAGAGAAGAAGAGAAGAGGAGGGTAATTGGAGGGGGGATGACGCCTAAATAGGTAAGTGTGCCCATAAATGGCCAATTGACACCCAAAGTTACTTAATGACGCTTAAAAATGGATAATTGACACTCAAAGAAACTTAATTTTAAATACATGAACTTAATTAAATTGGAGTTAATGGTTATAAATGTAGAATATGCACTTACTAATAATGAATACATGCCTATTTACTTCTCTCACTTCTCTCCTCTTCCTATCATTTTTCTCTTCACTTTTCTAATCTTCCTTTATCTCTCCTCTTCCTATCATTTTTCTCTTCACTTTTCTAATCTTCCTTTATCACTTGCCTCCTCTCTTTCCTTTTGTATTTATTTTTTAAGTTACTGAAAAAATGAGTATTTGTATTTTTTTTACTCAAAAGTTTATAAAATTATTTTTACAAGAAACTACTTTTTATAACAAATCTAACAGTTAAAAGATTTATCACGACTTAAATGTTATAAACAAAACAAATGTCTCTCCCATCAATCATCTCTACCTAGTCCCTTTAAATCGTTTTTTCTCAAAAATATATCAACATTATTCTTGTTAGATTGTATTTTTCATAAGGATTCTAACGATTTTTATTTTATCAAAAAGTTCATCACGATTCAAAAGTTATAAGTAAAATAATTTTCTCTCACATCAAATAATCTCCACCTACCACTTAATAAATGTTCTGTCACATCATCATCATCTCCCCCATATTTTTGTCTTTCTTAATGATTCACCTCTTCAGCCACCATTAATTACACCCTTGTGCTACCTCAAAATTACCATACAATGCCACTTCCGCGTGTAAGTGGGTGTAAGTGGGCGTAACTCACATTGTGCGTGATAGAATCATTTTCGTATTGTATTTCAGAAAAATGTTGTTGTCACAGTAACAGAGCTGCAAGTAATAGAGTCGGTCTGACATGCCACATGTAGCCTCCACAGGGTCTCCCACCCTCTCTCCATACCACCACCCACAACCCCCCACTTCTTCATGTGTGTCAGCCCTGCAGCGAACTCACGTTCCCTCCTCTTCCTATCTACAAGAAGCAGTCTAGAAAAGGGTATCCACTAGCAACCAGAGGGGCTCAGGTCGATGTCCTTTGCAATGGCCCTAGTAGGAGCCACCACTATCGGCCTTACAAATTAGGAAAGTCACAGTACAGAGTAGTGTTTGCCACCATGGATGGTAGTAACGGCTACTACTGCCAACAAAGGTAGTATCACAATGCACAATAGCAGCAAGCCCCGCGCACAGGGAGTGGCACCAGGCTTCACACGGTACCATGTGCCTCCACAATCTTTAGTCGACTAATTTGTTTCAACTTATACCATTTTGTTGATCCCTAGATATGACAATCTACATCATAGCGGCAATATATGATAGTCCAGATCTTATACGTACACCAATTCCTTGGTGGTGGTGGTGAGTAGTATCATGACTTCTATGATGCCTTTAGTCCTTATCTAGTACCACATACAATTTGGATTTCATGTTGTCACTAAAAGATGCAATCTAACTATCCAAGGCTCTATATCAGTGAGTACCTCCTCTTCCCCAGTTGTTATGAAGTCTTTTGTTTATTGAAATATGATCTCCATTTAATGTCTTCCCTGGCATCAACAAACAATTATCATAGGACCATGTATATACACCCAACATATACTGGAAGAACATGTATTGTTCCCTTTATGATTGTTCCTCATCAGAAAATAATCTCCTTTGATTAGGAGCACCAACATTATATTGATGTTGCTTTAGTTACAACTCAAAAATGATGATTTGCAACATCAGTCAGAGTTTGCTACTACCTATGCCAAGAACTTCTTATTTGCGTTATTTTATCTCAAAAATTAATGTTGAAGAAGATTTTCTAAGTAAGGCAAAAATGGCCTATGACGGCCCAAGTCAATTGAGCAAAGATCTTAACGAGTACAATTTATAGTCATAAGGCAATCCGTACAGCGTCTATGATTGTCAGACATAGCCATGATGTGTACGCAATGAAAAAATGAGGTAGTCGACACTAAGAATCGTGTGGATGGTCTTAGTTTGATAGTCCAACACATGATGAGATGATTCATACATGCACTCCTATCATTGTGATAGTATTGGACTTCAACCCACATGTATCGCTCAATGTTCCTAATCTTGATGTTCATGATTGTGACAAAAATCACTTTGATTCGTGGTTTTATGCAAGATATGCACCTTACATGGATATGAAGATGGTGTGCCTAGTTTTAGTACATCATTCAAGAAGTTATCAGCTTGCATGTGAACTATCTCTTGTTCAACACCAACACTGAATTCAACCCTTCAACAAAAGTTAGGATGACTACATATTCTTTTCTTGCTTCTCTAGAAATTGAAAATGACTATCATGTATGAAGTTGAGGAAAACATTCTTGAGCTTGCTCTTCCTGACCTCCTCCATGGTCTCCAGGCAACATTATAGCCACTTTAGAGGACTATACAACGTTCTTTCGTAATTGTATGTGATAGTACCTCGTTCGTGAAGGTTTTGCTATTTGACTCACTAGTGACAAGCTTAAAAGGTTTCTTCCTTCAAATCCAACACTGATGTGATTACTAAACAGAGCCAAAGTTAGCATTTTAGGAAAACAATTAGTATAAAAAGATGCTATCTTATTATATAGATGTTATTTCTTTTCAATTTTTGAGATTTTGTTAAGACTTGAGGCTTATGGTCTCTAAGGTTGTAAGGTGCATGAGGCATTTTTGTCTCAATGGGGAGAGGAGTAAGCCTCAAAATATGTATGAGGCGGTCACAAAAAAATTAATGTATACATGTATTCACATATATATACCAATATATGTTATGTATATGCATGTGTATAACATAAATGTGTATATGCAAGCACAACCAAATGAAATAGAAATTAATTGTGAAACTTAATAGGATAATACGGACTACAGACCCACCACAATACTAATATATATGTAGAAAAATAATAAGATATACATTCTTTATAATATTAGAATAAAAGATGTCATTGACAAAAAAACTAAAGGAGATAGGATTTTGAATTAGTAGGCACAAGGTATCAAAATGGTTAACAATGACATGAAATTCATTGGCATAGTGAATAAGAAGGTAGATAACAAAGATAAATTTAACAATGAAGATTGAAAGATGTCATTTAGATAATGATGATTAAACATTCCTTATTAAAAAGTTGATAATTAACTACAAGAATTCTGATTTTTTGAATAAGTGTTTGTAATAATCTTAAACGTGGTTAACATAAGATGTCATCATCCAGAATCGAGGTGTGTGCCTCAACAGAGCCTAAAAGCCTCAGTGCATTGAGGCAGCCCTCAGACATTGTGAGGTGTAAGCATGAGTCTAGGACACCTAGGCATAAGCCTCGGGCGCATTTAGAGTAGCCTCGCCAAAAGGTGTTAGCCTCAAGAACCTCAAGGTAGGTTTGTTATTACCATCGTCTCTAGTTAACTAGGATTAGTTAAAGGTTGGCCTGAATCTTGTAATTAACAATATTTGTTGCTTTAATTAAGATCCTCATTATTAATCTTAGTTAATTAAGTCCATTGTAGTTTATTCTTAAGTTTATGGTCAAAATCAATGATAATGCATGTGAGGCATTATTGCTTATTTTCCCTATACACAGTTTGATGAAAGAGGGAGGTTTCAAGATTATGTTGTATATGCATATATATATAAAAGTAGAAGCATATGACAATGAGAAGCTTGTCACATAGAAGATATTAGTTGGTCATTCAAAATTTTAGAAAAAAGGGGTGGAAGTGAAAATTGAGACTTCATTCACAGACATGTAGCAACGAGCAAGATTCCACTGTGTATGACTTGATCTTTTACTACTCGTGGTGTAGCTTTGATGATAGGAGGTTCTTGTTTTGTATTCTTTCTGTTAACCCGGGACGCGACCCTGTAAGCCCGAAAAACACCAATGAGGACCAAACCTGGAGGGATTTCACTGGCCACACGGCTCTCCCCAGGTAGTCGAGGAGGGATTCGAACATGGATCTCCTGTGAAGAAGTTGGAGGTGATGTTAAAAAAATTACCAACTTGGTGAAAGATCTAGTGGGGGTGAATAGAGCTTTTTGGAGTTTTTAAAACAATTAAAAATACTTGAACAAGATTGGAAGAAGGAAATAACTTTACCAATGAGTACAGCGCTTTGATCATATATCAAGCGTATAAATCTCCTATCCACTATAGATGAACGTGGTTATGTGGTGGATAGGAGATGCTTAGCTATAGGACACGAAATTAGAGCTCAAGGAAACAAGATTGCAAGTATGAGTTTGCTTGTTGCTCACTAAGATTGATTCTCAAGTAGTAATGTGTATACACAAGTGATTTGGGTGTCCTAAGGCATGTACTATTTATAAGAATGGCTTACAAGGGCCTAGGGGTGTTCTAGACACTTTATAGAGTGTTCTTAGTGCTCAACTAGTTGTTAGATGTCCATTAATTACATTGCAACGGCTAGTTGTTTAGTGTTGAAAAGTGCAGTCCAGATTTTATCTCAGTCGAGAAGTTTGTCGACCGAGATTGTCTCGGTCGAGAAATTATTCGACTGAGAGTTAGTTTGGAGTGAAAGTATTCAACGTCTATTGTGACTTTCCAACTACCAACTATTCTCAGTCTAACAGCTATGGAACCTACTCGAAGGTTTATCTCGGTCGAGAATGTTGTCGATCGAGGGCTATTCTGGGGTTACATGAGTAGGTCAACAGTCAGTGTTCGTGAGTCAGACTGAGGTGGTTCTCGGTCGAAGATTTTGTCGATCGAGGGTGTCTCAGTCGAGAAGTTAGTCGACCGAGAATTGCTCTGTTACGAAATATTGAATCATCTACTAAGTGTTTGTACTGATGTGCAATTGTGATTGTATCTTAGAGGAGGATTTATCGAAGTGTTGTGAGTGGATAGGAAAGATCTAACGCTTGATTTACATGATATCTATGTACTTGTACATTATATACTTGTACAAGTTTTTTACATTGAGTAGAATCATGAAAGTAAAAGCAATCTAAGCATATTGATCTCCAATTTGCATTGATCTTCAACAATCCACTTCCTTTTATGTTTATCCCTAAAATACTCAAATAACAAGTTAGATCCACAAGAATGAAATATTTGTCATCATCAAAACAAAGGGTTTAATAATATCCAATTTAGCCAACACTTGGCAGTTAGATCTTTAAAAAATCAGTGATTAGTCGACATTATACGCGGCTATGTGTATGTGGTCATGGTCCACTTTAAGTGCCGATTTCTCATATGTGGTTTGGTCAAGACTCTGAACCTTATATGTAGTCGCATGGACCGTTTTTTTGAAACATTGGCTTAGGTACTTGTTAACATTTAGCTTGACACATTTTTTGAGAATGCAAAACTAAAATGACCATTGAAAGGTCAAATCCAAACAACTAGTTGAAGTAACGGTGCATTTTGAGAGAAAAAAAACTGTTAAACTAGTTCGCATAAGAGTATTACATGTCTCCAACATTAGGCATTAAACTATTAACGTTGTGCGACGTCAAAAATCAAAGAAGTCAAAAATGGGCAAATCACAATATCCAAAGACTTTGGCAAAATTTTGAACGACAATTTCAACAAAATTATTGCTACTCATAGTATAAAATGTCAATTTTGACGTCGTTTCCAATATTCCTGAAACAAAAATTTCCAAATATATTCTTGGTCCAATCGACACACAATTTTGACAAACATTTCGATGACCAAATAAAGGAATCAAGTCATAAATTTGACCAAGTTGATCTACACATACATCTAATTATAAAGTAATATCATATGTTGGTATTGGGTGGGAGTTCCCAATATTCTTGAAACAAAAATTTCCAAATATATTCTTGGTCCAGTCGACACACAATTTTGACAAACATTTCGATGACCAAATAAAGGAATCAAGTCATAAATTTGACCAAATTAATCTACACATACGTCTAATTATAAAGTAATATCATATGTTGGTATTGGGTGGGGGCTCCAACATGTGTGAATGAAAATCACACCCACACGCACGCACTCGCACACACACAGTTACTCCCGCACGTGCACATACACACGCACACACACAATTGTTGAGCCCAATGGTCAAATCTGAGTTTGATTCTGACACAGACACACACAAACCTCGATATATATATATATATATATATATAGCACACTTCGGGAAAAATCAATATTTATATATATATATATATATATATATATATATATATACAAAATAACATGGTATATATATACAATAACATGTTATATCTTATGTCTTGCATTCAATTAAATAACATATAATAAATCTCATTTTTTTCATATTTTATCGAACAAATTTTCAACTTTTTAATGTATTACATACTAGAAATTCTGGTGGTAGGGACATATTTCTAAGTGTGATGGTTGTTGTCAAACCAAAATTTTGACATGACAACTGAAATTTTAAACATTGTTGTTACTGCAAGTGGAATACTTTTATACTTGATAGGTATGTTGTGAATTTTTTTGACCTTTCAAATCAAATTAGGGTACAAATCTTTCTTCATTCGTGATCTTCGAGCCTCAACAAATTTCCGTCCTAAATTTATTCAAGTCCAAGTGTATACGTCTTCAAAAGCCCTACTTGAAGATTGATGTTAGTACCCTGATTGGGTTTCCTTTTGTTTTATATCAACCCCACATCTACTATATCTAACCCTTGATTACAAGATTCATTGTTAGACATAGATACTACTCTTAACATTACTTCTCGTTCATTACCACAATTAATTGTTGAGCTTGTTTGATGTCATCCATCCTAGATGATGGGAATGGCAACCAAACAAGTCGAGGCATATAGTAAACTAGATTCTACATTGTCTTGGACAAATACGCTATCCATATATTATAATGAAAGACATCATTCTCGGTAGGCACATAGAACTTTAATTAACAAGATTTGTAATATGCAAATTAGACAAATATTCAACTTCTATTTACTAGATTCCGTATCTACGATTAGGAGCTAACCGTTAGTTAAAGATATCAGTATCCATAACCCTCTTGTTTCATAAAATTCAAAGTATTTCTTATACAAATTGCTAAGACCTGTATTAAGAAATGAATCTAACTAATACTGCTGAATTTCATGTTTACCGTTGAAAAACACCAAACCATAAGTTAGAAGAATCAATAAAACAACAAACTAAACCCCTCTTGTATGCTAAAACTCAGGTTGATACATGTACAAGTTAATAATATATCTACTATACGATAGGATCCCATCTTGCATTACTGGAGTTCATGTTTATAGTTGAGAAATATCAAAATATGTAGTCAGTATAATTGATAAAGAACCAAATGATATGCCTTTTGTTCAGTTAAACTCAATGTCTTACAGATACAAATGGATAAGATTTGTATCATACGACATGAAGCCAGTTTATTATTATTGAATTCCACGTTTACATTTGAGATAACAACTATCGGTCAGAAGAAAAAAATCAATAAACAACTAAATATACCCTTCTTACTCCAGACAAAAACATGTTCGTCCACGTACAAATTCATATTAACTGGTATCATACATGTGAAACCAACTTATATTCAGATCAATAGAATTTAACAAAAACTCAAGTTCAGTTTTCAATATAACTGACTCTAGCAATAACGAATTGTTGTGATTCATATTTAATCTAGTCAGAATAATAAGATATATGAAATAAAAATCAGATCTACCTGTTGTATGTGATGGAAACGAGCAGGTTGCTCAATGTACGCATGTGTCCGTGAGAAAACTTGATGTTGATGGGTTAGTTTGCTGAGAAAATCTTCTGCTGAGGATTGATTTCACCAAACAGGGGTATCTAGGTTGTCTCAATGCACAAGTCGTGCAGATTGTTACCGCATGAAGAATTGCAGGATGACAACGCGTGAAGAGTTGCAGGACAGCCACATGGAGGGTCTCGCACAAATCGGAGAAACGGGGAGTCAAGTCATAGTTTTGGGGATGTGATACCTAGACGAAGGGTGGGGGCAATACCTAACACGCTAATAATTCTGCAAAACAAAAAGAATGGATTCTTCCTAGGCACAAGACCAGGTGCGCCCTTGGGGTGACTAGAAAGTTAATTGTCAAAGTACAATAAACTGACAGCCTACACAAGATTGTAACTTTGAGATATTTAAAAATAGTATTTTCACAACTAGTAGATCTGATTCGACCCTTGTTCCTTGTTTACAGGGAGAATGAGACTAGCATATATAGGACTCTCTAACTTGGTTGATGCAACCATACAACCAAAGAATGTTGATAGAATATATGATCACATAATAAGCCTTCATTTGATATTCTTTCGAAGGTGACAGCTCAAATTGTTGACAATTGATACAAAACAGAAATCAATCATTCTTCCCTCATTTATATCAACATTAACATCTGTGTTGCTCCCAAATAAAACCGGGACTTCATTCTTTTTCTGATATTTGCACACTCAAATTTTCTTCTATCAGATCTGGCCTTAGCATTTGGTTCCGAATGTTTGCATTCTGGTGATCTAACGGTTCTTGAACACGGCAAGTCTGTCAACCGATAAACTTTGGGCCTGCTAGACAAGAAATCAATACATGTTACCAGAGGTTGCATTAAACTATTAAGATTGGGTGATAACATACCTTTTCGGATTCAATATGCTAACCTTAAGATGTCACTTGGTCAAGCAACTTTTCCAAATCTGATATAAGCATTTGCATTCGAAATTTTGGTAGGTCACTTGAACTTTATTTGAGAACATAACATGAATCCTATAGAACAAAAACACGATTAATAAGGGATTACTTCGTGGCACCTTAACAAAAAAAATCAATATGAAGCTAATGTTGTAACACGAGGTCAACATTGGAATATATTGCTGGTTCGTCTAGCTCTCCGCGCATACAGACTCGTGCTAACCAAAAGAAAGCACATCTAACCGCTACAAGCAAACTCACTCGACTTGAGAATAGTATCCAAAGACTTGGTTTACTCCCCTATGACTCTGCCAAAGCTTAGCCTAATCTACCTGGGACTGTGTAGAGCTTACCCCCAGTCTTTAGCATGATGAAATTGGGTGTGCAAATCTCTGCAGGGTTGTGAGACCAACTAACTTATCCAAGTCCTGCTTGAACAGATTGTCCAATGTCAGTTGGAAAGGGAGTACATTTATCTTCACTGGAGTTGCCACTCACACCCAAATAACTGAGAGGCATCGATCAAGCTGATCCATGCTCAACAGAAGGTATAATGTTGACAGAACCAACAATTTGCAATTATTAGCTCCTGATACAATTACATAAAATGGTGGTGCATCAGACACTTTTAAGTAGCACAGAAATTGATCCTCCCTCAACTAGGGATAAGGACCTTGAAGTAGATGTTCCAAGGGGGGGCTTTGACCCCTATTTAGATAATCAGAGAATACCATTTCACATACTTGTTGAGGTGGTTGGCTAGTCGACCAGTCACCGGGGGTCCGACTAACAAGCCACCCACTATTGGGATTCGGCTTGTCGCCCACCCAGGCCGACTGGTTGGCTGGTCAGCCGACTAGCCCAACTGGTTGTCCTCTGACTGAGCGGCCCAGATATGGGCTTCTTTGTTTGTTTGTTTTTTTTCGTGTTTGACTATTAGCGCTTATCTTTTTCATGATTTGATTTGAATATTAATTTCATTCACACCATGGTAGTTTATCATATAACTTATATTTTAGTTGCAGCAATTCAACAAGTAGTAAAAGTCTGAATATAACAATAGTATGTCACTCTTCTCTTTCTACTTATACTTGTTGAATTTGAATGCATGAATAGTCTTCATTGAAAATGGAGTGCGGTGGTTTATGACATTATTTACCAAATATGGATTATTGTATGCTTGGATATATATAATGTATTATGTATCACTATAAGTACATAAGTAATATTATGTAAAAACATTTACCTACGATTGGGCGCCCGACTAGTCGATCTGGACTCCCCGGTTGTCCAGCCAGGAAAGGTGACCGACCAACTGGTCGTGTTGAAAACTATGGTATTTCAAAAGTATGAGAGGTGTGTCTGGATAGGCATATCTGAACGTGTAATACGGGTGATGTTTGGAAGAAGAAAATGGAAAATGCAAAAGATCAGTGTTCAGAAAATCGGTCTAATCGGCTGAATAATCGGTTTGGCATGTCTACCGCTCTGCATATGCCTAATCGGACCTATAATCGGCCCAGGTTCGATTAGTCGGCCGCTTGGGGTACAATCGGTCGATTGATCGGTGATTTTCAAAATCCAACTGCAATAATATTTTTTTACAATAACTTTTTCTAAACCTACTATTGGTCGTTACAATTACATTCTCTTCCCCCTCTTCGCATATTTAGTCTTCTCCCCATGTTTTCTCAATAAGTGTGTAGTTAAAGTTTATTGAATGATTCTTGTTGTTGGTGTTTTCTTCTCTAATATCATCAATGTTTTTAATTACTTATTTAATGCAATATTAGTCAATGACTAATTGTTATTACTAGCTGCTCCATATTGCATATTGATTTAGATGCATATTCTATATATTGATTACTTAGATATAGTTCATTTTGTTTGTATCTATGCTTAGTTACAATCCATGCGAAGTTTAACTCCCTACTTATAGGACATGATCAATCTCATATTAGAATAAGATATTACTAAAATTTGAGTTGTACAATTCTAATATATGACTAATACAAAACTTGTATCTGGTCAATATAATATATATATATAGAGAGAGAGTCAGGCTAGAATACACTCGAGTGTATTCAGAGCAGAATACACTCAAGTAGTTTTTCATGATGCAATGTTTTTTTTCAAAAATCTAATCCGTTGATCTTCTTAAACATCTTGTGAATAGGTCATACACAAAATTTGAGCACATTTGGACATTTATAGGTCATGTTAAAGAGACCGCAAAAACTATGCATTTCAAATTAGTTTCGCGCGTCGATTTTGTTGCCTTTGGATGAGTGACTTACACTCATCCAAATGGGCTCAAAATTTGTATGTAACCTAGTTATAGTATGACGGTGAAGATCAATGGTTTACATTTTGCAAAAAATAGTCTTAATATGCAAACACACTTGAGTGTATTCGTGCGATCCGTACACTCGAGTGTATTCTAGCCTCTCTCTCTCTCTCTCTCTCTCTCTCTCTCTCTCTCTCTCTCTCTCTCTCTATATATATATATATATATATATATATATATATATATATATATATAAAGTCAGGCTAGAATACACTCGAGTGTATTCGGAGCAGAATATACTCAAGTAGTTTTTCATAATGCAATATTTTTTTTCAAAAATCTAATCCGTTGATATTCTTAATTATCTTGTAAATAACTCGTATAAAAAATTTGAGCACATTTGGACATTTATAGGACATGTTATAAAGACCACAAAAATTATGCATTTCAAATTTGTTTCGTGCGTCAATTTTGTTGCCCTCGGATGAGTGACTTACACTCATCCAAATGGGTTCAAAATTTGTATGTAGCCTAATTATAGTATGACAACGAAGATCAATGGTTTACATCTTGCAAAAAATAGTCTTGATATGCAAACACACTTGAGTGTATCTGTTCGATCTGTACACTCGAGTGTATTCTAGCCTGACTTTATATATATATATATATATATATATATAATATTTTAAAAATTCAAAACTGATTAAAAACAATTATTCTCCGGCTTATACTCCCGCATACCGTATATACTTTATTTGGTACCATGTCCGCCCGTACACCGATTACCACTTTTCAGAACACTGCAAAAGATAATGAAGAATAAAAAGATTTGGTGAAAAGAAGTGATCCTTGGTGATTAACATGATCTTTGAATATCACAATGGACAAGGTAAGACATTGACGATAAAGATGACTAACACGACACAATAATATCATATCAGTGACAAGCACCCATTTTAAGGATCCTTACCCATGATGGTCACCACTGGGAAGCTTCAAATGTAAGATTGCCCAAGTATAAAGTCTAGAGTCGTGACCATAGAGCAATCAAGAACACAATGCAACCATTGAAGATGTGAACTAGTCACAAACATGAAACATAAATACTACCATGAATATGGCACATTACAAGCATAATAGTCAGCGACTTACTGCAACAACAAGTCTGACCATGACACGTGCCGTGAAAGCTCTGACCAATCTGAAGTTTGAAAACCGTTGCCAATGGTGTCAAAACATATCCCAATGATTCTAACTATAAATATTGGTCGTTTCACTCCAAGTAAGAGCATCCAGTGCATCCAGTGTAATCGAAAGCTTCCACTCCTATGAAGCATTAATACTCCAAAATAGGTGCATCGAATACGCATTAGATACAATACTTTGTGGATACTCCAAGATACGCACCGGATACTGTTAAGCTATATCCATGGTGTATCTACCCATATCCAGCTGGTAAAACTGAAGGGAAAAAACAAGGTATGCCCTCATGCAATTAGCACCTGACACCAGTTCCTGCCTCAACCCTCTCCTAAGTAGCAGCTAACAACAAGGTTGTCATAGTTTCTCCATTAAAGTTAGTTTGAGGTTAGTCACCATTCCACTTGCTAAATGCCATCTTCCTTCTTCTCTTTATTATTTCTACCTCCTTAGTTTTTTGGGATCTCTCTTTTTTAAACGAATTTCCATGTCTAATCATGGATTTTTACCTGTTTTTTACTTGCAAACTAGTTCATTCACCTTTACATGGTACTTGTGGATGTTTTCCCTTACTGAGGTGCAAGTTTCATGCACATTGATGTCCTCTACATTCTCTGAAAGGCCTCACTTTAGTATTGTTGGTTAACGTGCCTCTTGTTTTAGTGAATGAGCAACTACAGAAGAAATGTGCATTGAGATTGTTGAAAGAGCATCTTCAACTCTCTATAGAAGCTTTGTTGATGAAGGATGTCTACACCGAACCTTGACAATCGTTAGCATGCGTTTTGGGCACCTACATGTGCATTTACAGTCACACATCATACCATATTAAGTTCACTTGGGTTGTATTTGGTAAGGATAAGCAACAAAGCTATTTACGGTCCAGCATTGGACCGTAAGTGTTGCTGCAATTTTGACAATCTAGTAGGGTTGTCAACGGGGAGGGTATGGGGAGGGTAAGGCTCTACCCTTACCCTTACCCTCCAGAGGGTAGCGGGTAAGGGTAAGGGTAATTACCCTTCTCAACAATTCCCTTACCCTCTCCATACCCTTACCCTCCTCCCCACAGGGTAAACGGGGAGGGTAAACAGGTAATTTTGATATAAAATGAACTTTATAAAAAGACTAACTAATTTTAAGGTGATGCCTAGGGTGATAAAGATTAAGATGTATCTATCTTGACTTGCGTTTTCACATATGTGAATATAAGCAGGCCAATGTTATACTTGCATAATATGTTTAGAGTTGTAGAGGCTAAGGGAGTGTGCGGTCATCCTTTTCCCATTGTCTTGTGGCCCTATCAACTGATTCAACATTTAATAGTAATATACTACAAGCATTTGAGTGTGGGTTGGGGTGGGAGGCAAGCTGCAACCCGCGAGCATTCCTGTTGAAAAAACTAGGGTGAAAATTTAACTAGAAGTTTCTATATAATTATATATTTTGTTGAATAAATGCAGATAAAAAAGGGCAAAAAGGTATGTATAATGTCCATACCTTACCCTCCCATTTTAATGTGGCGGGGAAACGGGGAAAGGGTCAACAGGGAACGGGGAACGGGTAACAAAAACATTTACCCTTACCCTACAGGGTATGGATAAAGGGTAAGCGGGTAATACCCTCCCCATTGACAGCCCTACAATCTAGCTAGGGGTTGTATACAATCTAGACATGGGGTAAATGCGTGCAAAAAAGGACCATATAACTTTGGGACTTTGGATATAGGTTTATTCTTATAAATAGACCCCCCAACTCATCCCAAGCATGAAGAGCATCAAAGAGACATCAAGAGATGTTTTTTGAAGAGAGAAAGCCATGGGTGGACCTACAGCTTCCCATAGGGCTCAAAGCCTCCAAGAGCTCCTCTTCAAGCAACCGTCTTCTTTCAGGACGGGCTTTTGGGTGTAAAAGGGAATTGGGTTCTTCTTCTCCTATGTATATATCCGCTTTATAATTTTTCCTATCAATAATATCATCTTTGTCGGTGGATGTAGGCTATATCCGCTATGTAATTTTTCCTATCAATAATATCATCTCCGTCGGTGGATTTAGGCTATCACATTGGGAACTTGCTAAACCACTAAATCTTGTCATTCTGGTTGCTTTCTTGCTCGATCATTGATCTATGTACTACATATCAGATTGGATGCTCGATCTCACGCTTCCACGTCTCCAAAACAAGCTCAGTGTGTATTGTTGTTTGGGTCTGCCATCACCATCATATCCCAACAGAGGCCATCTTTGCAACTAGGGATAACGTCTTTAGATACTCTTCACCACAGACCTATGTGTAGCCCTTGGCGACCAAGTGTGCCATGAGTTTGTCAACAAAGCCATTAGGAGCAATGTTCACAAAAAAGACCCATCTGCAACCCAAACTAACTTGTGTGCATGGGACAAGAGACCATGTCTAATTATTTCTCAAAACATCCATCTCCTTCATTACAATTCGCCATCTTGGGAGACTTAGGGTAATAAAAGCAAAATATGACGGAGAAGGTGATCACATGAAACAAAATTTGAAATGGGGTGAAAGATACAAGACCGCTTGTCTTTTTTCAGCGATAGACAAGTGATCAGGATTGTTTGCTTCCATCACAGCATCCAACTCAATGACGCATGTAAGAGGGTTGAGACTTGTATTGTCCTCCATAGTACTTGTGCATGAGTCTCCTTTCAATTTGTTTAAACCTATTTAATATGTGCATGACTAGGTGACCGGAATTGTGAATCTATGATGACTAGTGATTAATGGGTGGATGACTAGGGGCATGATCTCTAAAATTGTGATGAATGGTGGTTGAACAGATTCAATGACAATTGGGAGAAGCAAAGACTCCTCAACTTCTCCACAAGTATGAGAATCTAGAATAGCCCAAAAACATCCATTTGGTAGACTTGAAACTGAACTTCTTCCGGTCGACACCTAAGTTATGGACGAAACACAGACACATCCTGAAGGCTTTGGCTGGTAAATGGTATAATGGTTGTCAGGGATCTGTGTTTTAGAAAGCGCAAAGCGTGCGGATTGCCCTCCTTGAAGCGGGAAGCGGGTTTTGAAGCGGACAAAAGCGGGCGCTTTTTGAAAAAGCGGTTCACATTGTTTCAAATTAATTTGTAAAATTTTTGTGATCATCCTACCACCAACAAAAAGAAATATTACTCAACAATCAAGTATTTTGAATAATACTTTGCTGCTACAAATGACTTTCATAGATCAAAACAGTTCCTAATAACAGAAGTAAATGTTTACAAGCTAAAAAGCAAAGAAACTTCAAAGAAAACCATAGTCCTCGCTCGTAGAGCGAGTGAAAACAAATTCATTATCTAAAGATGCCTCAATGTCCTTAAGATCATTGTCACCATCCATGTAGTTGTCATCATCACCATCAGATTCAACATCACCATACTCCTTGTTTGTTTTTTTCTTTGCATCCACTTTTGAAGTAGTCAACCTTGTGCTTTTCCTAGTCTCTACCACTTCTTCTGCCCCACTAGCTTTTGCAATTGTTCCCCAAGTAAGTCCAACACCTGGATAGATTTCTTCTTCATCTGGGTCTAGCTGTACCATCCAATCTTTAGCCTTGTCTCTATCTTGAGACTCTATTGGATCGTAATCTTTTTCGTCTTTCTCCTTCCGCTCCTTGAGTTTGGCATTAAATTGAATGAATAACAATGCCTCAAGCCTCTTCACATCCAACCTATTTCTCCTTTTTATATGAATCTACGCAAGAAATAGATTATTCATTATTAACATAAATAAGTAATTGTAAATTTGAACAGGATTTAGAGAGCTTAGGGTTGCACAATGTGTGCACCCTTATATTTATATTAACGTAACAATTACAGAGAGGTCCAGATATAATGTAATAATAACATGACATAAATAACAACACATATATTAACACTCCCCCCTCAAGTTGGAGCATAGATGTCAATCATGCCCAACTTGTCCACAAGAGTGCAGAAATGCTTCTTAGCTAGCAGCTTGGTGAAGATATCTGCAACCTGGTCTTCAGAATGAGTAAAAGGTGTGCAGATCTTGCCAGTAAGAATAGACTCCCGAATGAAATGACAGTCGACCTCAATATGCTTGGTGCACTCATGATAGACAGGATTGTTGGCAATAAAAATAGCAACTTTATTATCGCAGTGCATGGGTATAGCAGAAGAATCCTCAACACCGAAGTCTTTCAGAAGAGTGTGCACCCATAGAAGCTCACATGCAGTATGGGCCATGGCCCTATATTCAGCTTTAGCACTAGATCTAGCAACCACATTTTGTTTCTTGCTTCTCCATGTGACTAGATTACCTCCAACATAGGTGCAGTAGCCAGAGGTGGATTTCCTGTCAATTTTACTCCCTGCATAGTCAGAATCAGAATAACCCTCTAGAGAATAGTCCCCATTTTTCCTGTAATGAAGTCCCATGCCAGGAGACTTTTTTAGATATCATAGAATATGACATAGCGCATCCCAGTGGCACTGTCTGGGTTTATCTAGGTACCTGCTAAGAAGACCCACAGCAGTTGATATGTCAGCTCTAGTCACATTCAGATATATCATTTTACCAATCAATCTCCTGTATTTTTTATTATCAGCAAAGAGTGGAGAAGAGTCATCATCACAATTGACATTGGGGTCTAGAGGAGTGTCAACAGGTCTAGCTCCAAGCATTCCAGTCTCCTGTAGAAGATCTAGAACATATTTCCTCTGAGATAACACAAGAGCATTAGAAGTTCTAGATACCTCTATGCCCAGAAAATACCGCAGTTTACCCAAGTCTTTAGTAGCAAAATGTTTACAGAGATGAGCTTTAGTGGCCTGAATAGCAATAGAGTCACTGCCAGAAAGAATAATATCATCCACATAGAATATTAGAATCACAATGCCAGTAGAGGTCTTCTTAGTAAAAATAGAATGATCCACCTGAGATCTCAGAAAACCAAAAATCAATCAGAATTTTGCTCAATTTATCAAACCAGGCACGAGGACTCTGTTTGAGCCCATAAATAGATTTCTTCAGCCTGCAGACTTTATGTGACTCCCCCTAAGCAACAAACCCAGGGGGTTGCTCCATATAGACTTCCTCTTGCAGATCACCATACAAGAAGGCATTTTTAACATCTAATTGCATCATAGGCCAATCCATATTAATAGCAACAGAAAGTAGAACTCTGACTGAATTAAGGCGGGCAACAGGAGAAAAAGTTTCAAAGTAATCAATACCATAAGTCTGTGTATACCCTTTAGCAACCAAGCGTGCCTTCAGACGTTCTACAGTACCATCAGGTTGATATTTCACAGCATATACCCATCTGCAACCTACAGGCTTACACTGAGGAGGTGGATCCACCAACTCCCAAGTGTGTCTATCAGCAAGAGCAAGCATCTCCTCCTTCATAGCAGAAGTCCAAGCTGTACTTTGCAAGGCATCATGAATATTTTTCGGAATAGTGACAGCAGATAAAGCAGAAACAAAATTGCTAGCATGGACACTCAGATGTGTAGTAGACATGGTTAGCAATATTGTGATAGGTGCAGGAACAAGTACCCTTTCTAAGAGCAATAGGTACATCAAGATCAGAAATTACCTCAGGTATGGCAGAACCTTCTGGAGGAGAAGATTGGTGTAGATTGGGAGGTTCTTGTTCAGGTGGAGTTCTGTTCCTGTGCTGATAAACAATAATAGGAGGTGTCGTATGCTCAGGAGTCGATGTATCAGAAGTATCAGAAACACAATCAGTAGTAACAGGCAGTGGAGAAGCAATGATATCAGACTGCAGACTATCTCCTTTAGTATAGTAGGGTGTATCCTCAAAAAAGACAACATCACTGATGTTAAACCATTTCTTTGCAGTAGGGCTATAACATCTATATCCTTTTTGTGTACGAGAATATCCCAAGATACATTTCTCAGTACATGGAGATAGTTTATCATAAGTAGGACCAAGCAATCTCACAAAACAAGTACAGCCAAAAATCCGAGGAGGTACATAAAATAAAGGTGTGTGAGGTTGCAGAACTTGTACAGGTACTTTATTCCCAATCACAAAAGAAGGCATCTGATTTATCAAAAAACAAGCAGTTAAGATCACTTCAGGCCAGAATAGTCTAGGTTCATGAGAATGTATCATAATAGTTCTAGCAACCTCTAACAAGTGTCTATTCTTCCTCTCAGCTACTCCATTTTGTTGTGGTGTATATGCACAGGAAGTCTGATGTAAAGTGCCAACAGATTTATAAAACAATGCGACATCTTTTTGAACAAATTCAAGTGCATTATCAGTACGAAAAATTTTAACAGGCATAGCATATTGTGTTTTCACCTCAGCAAAAAAGAATTTGATAGTGGATAACACTTCAGACCTACTTTTCATCGGAAACAACCAAGTGGCCCGAGAAAAATCATCAATAAACAGTATAAAATATTTGTTTCCAGACAGACTCGGCACATGACATGGACCCCATACATCAACATGAACAAGATCAGAAATACTTTTACTACTAATCTGACAACGTTTAGGATAAACATCCCTAGTCTGTTTCCCTAACTGACATGACTCACTGAAACCTATGTGTGCCAACCCCAGATAAAATATGTCGCAGTTTCTCAGAGGATGGGTGCCCAAGTCTGTAGTGCCACTGTAATGCTGAAACTGAGGAAGATAAATCAAAAGCCACAGCAACCTTGTCCAAAGCTTAGGGTTGCACAATGTGTGCACCCTTATATTTATATTAACGTAACAATTACAGAGAGGTCCAGATATAATGTAAAAATAACATAACATAAATAACAACACATATTAACAGTAATCATACATAGTCATTTTATAATAGTAATAACATATGAAAAAATCATTTAAGGGTTGCTTATATTACCATCTCGAAGGTGCTCTAATTCCTCTCACATCCTGACGACGAACAAGTTAGATTCAACACTCAGATGGCCATTTTTTGCAAGTAAGGTGTATCACAACCAAAATTAATCCACCATTGAACTGTAGGGTAGGAGTAAATTGAAATTAGTAAGGCAGGATCTATTTAACAAAAAAGAGTTAAGACCCTTCTATAGCCCATACTTGGATTTATGTTGATGTCATTTCGTTGTCGAATAGCAACTGCTCTTCCAAAAGAACCTGACCCATCCCGATAGGCTGGTAACTCCTTCATGATGATGCCATCTTGGATATCTGGCTCAGGGTAGAATGTCTCAATGCACTCCATGAGACCATCCATAATCGAACTAGTACTATCGATGTCAGGGTCTCTCCAATACAAAAATGGGTTCAAATAATAACCTATATGATTTGAGTGTTAGTAACTTAGTATAATATGAATTCGAATTTCATCAAACTAATTGCACAAAAGAGTGGTGGCGTTCAACTACCTGCAGCATGTAAGGGTCGATTCAGCTTATTGTCCCATTTTTCTTGGACTATCTGAAACACATGCTTGCGAAGCGGCTCATCATCAGCTAACTTTGTATCAAGTTCATCGAGTGTGGTGACCATAGCTTGTTGTATGTAGCCCATAGCAGGTGTTTTATCCCCATCAACCAGTCGTAAAACATTGACCAGCGGTTTGAAAATTTTAAGCACCAACTGAACTCCTCTCCAAAATTGGGACCCACCAGCAGTAGTTGCAGCCTTAATGCCCTCAGGACTCTTTGAGAATTTTCATTTGAGCCATTCTTCATAAACGAACATCCTTTTTAAATTGGACATGTTTTTTAGGATGCTTTCTAAACTCAGAAATGCTGTAGCAAATCTAGTAACACCCGGCCTGACCAGATCATGTCCCAAGAAGCTTCTCATAATACTCAGAGTTAGGTGATGCCTCCAACATCAAGTCGATGCAGTGTGCATCACATGGGGTCCAAAAGATCATTGGTCGCTTCTCCTTCAGCTGGCGACCTACGGCAAGATTAGCTGGAGCATTGTCACCAACCACCTGGACAACGTTCTCCTCTCCTACTTCTTCAATAGCATCATCGACAAGGTTGAATATGTAGTCTGCATTGTGTATTTGGCCTGAACAATCAACTGCCTTGAGAAAATAGGTCTCGTAACGGCTATTGACACATATATTCATCATACTTCTATTGCGTTTGTCTGTCTAAGCATCTGTCGTCAAAGAGCATCCAGACCGTTTCCATTCTTCCCTATGTAGTGCAAGGGCTTCTTTGGTCGTTTCCTCCTCCTGCATGAGTAACGGTTCCCTCAACTCATAATAGGAAGGTCCCTTCAAATCAGGTCCAAACTGACCTATAGCTTCCAACATCACTTGGAAGTTGTTGAGGTTAACAGTATTCATTGGGATCCCTAATTGCAAAAAATAAACAACTATTGCAATTAGGGTTCTAAAAATTTTGAATCTACTATCATAATAGAAATCTACGAGCATGAATTAGGATTTTACCAGCCTCATAAATCCATCGAGCTATATATTGACATGTCCTAGCCCTTCGCTCTTTACCTAACTTATCTGGTATTGTTGATTGCTTAGATAGCACCCTGTCTTTGACAATATCTTCTGGGTTTCTAAAGAAATAAGTGTCAAGTTGACCTACAACTTTCAGCTTCTTCCTCTGTGAATCCCTAATATCGACGTCATCTGCACTTTTGTCAATTTCAACATCACCACGCAAATCAACTCTTGAGCCCTCTTGTTCTTCTTCGCAGCAAACTTTTCCAAATACTCGGTAATTTCCGTCTTCACCTCGGGAGGAACCTTCTTGCATGCGTCGACATCTCCACGTTGGCCTGCAAGATGTTTCTTCAATCGGAAAATTCCACCCGTTGATATATGATCACAGAAGTTGCATTTAACTTTCTCCCTTCGGGCTGGGTCTGGAAGAGTGCAATACTTCCACCCGGGATCATTTGATTTAGCCGACATTTGAGCACCACCGACCATACTAATTGTGATTGACAAAAGAATAATCAGTGATTGAATCACTGTGATTCAGTATTCAATAAATTCATTTCTAATTACTACAATACTACCTAACTAGAATAGTCATGTAAACTGTAAACATAGTATCCAATTACTTATATTCCGTATCATGCATATCTTTAAGAGTCTAGCATCTTGCTGATATTACTAAGTTACTCGTTCAAAATTTATTACTGATTTACTGACTACTGAAATTACTCGTTCAAAATTACTGCAATTACTCGTGCAACTGAAGTTACTCATACAAAATTTATGCAATCTTTTATACAACTGAAGTACTGAAATTACTGATTTACTCATTTAAAATTTGTTACAGTAGGTAAGGGAAATTTGCATACAAATTAGAAATTACAATTTACAAATATATAATCAATGCCAATGTAAAGCAACGCTATGTGTAAACTGACGATAGATGATTTAATAACATTGGAACAGCAGCCGTTTGCATATTATTGTGGACGTTAATAGTATGTGACTAGGTGTACAAACAAATGATTACGATGTTTTTCATTCAGTTTTTGGCATGCAAATTAAAGCAATGCCATAACTAGGCTAGTTCTAAATTGGGAGAAGCGTCACATGATGGTAAGTGAAGGGATCGTTCTTGGACACAAGGTGTCCGGCAAGGGCATGGAAGTGGATCCAGTAAAGATTGAAGTCATCTCCACACTACCTCCACCGACATCGGTGAAAGGAGTGAGGAGCTTTTTAGGACACGCTGAAATCTGCCGCCGTTTTATCAAGGATTTCTCGAAAATTGCCAAACCATTGTCTGAACTTTTAGAGTAAGACGTCGAGTTTTTCTTCGATGAGCGATGTTTAAAAGCTTTTGAAATCCTTAAAGAAAAACTGATCTCCGCACCTATTGTGCAGGCTCCTGATTGGAGTCTTTCCTTTGAGCTGATGTGTGACGCATCAGATTATGCAGTAGGAGTTGTGTTGGGTCAACGCAGAAACAAGACTCCAACTTTCATATATTATGCGTCAAAGACTTTGAATGATGCACAGTTGAATTACACTACTACCAAAAAAGAACTGTTGGCGGTAGTGTTTGCTTTTGAAAAATTCCGCTAATACCTAGTTGGGGCTAAAGTGATAGTTTGGACTGACCATGCTGCCATCAAATACTTGTTGCAAAAGAAAGACGCCAAACCCATATTGATTAGGTGGATTATTTTGCTTCAGGAATTTGACATTGAGATTAGAGACAAGGCAGGGATCGAGAATGTTGTAGCCGATTATTTGTCTAGGTTGGAAAGGGCGCACGAAAAAGATATAGCCATCCCCATTATTGAGAAATTCCCGGATGAGAAATTGGTTGCAATTAAAACTGAAGATCCTTGGTTTGCAGATATTGTTAATTACCTAGCTTGTAAGGAATTGCCTGCGGATTGGGGTACCAAGAGAAAAAATGATTTTTCCACTCATTGAAGTTTTATATTTGGGATGACTCGATTCTTCTTAAGCAATGTCGGGATGGGCTGTTAAGAAGATGTGTACCCGAATGTGAGTTAGAGAGCATATTGTCACACTGTCATTCTCTACCCACGGGTGGACACCATACTAGCTTTAGGACAGCGGCTAAAGTCTTAGCAAGTGGGTTTTATTGGCCTACCTTGTTTAAGGATGCTCACAACTTTGTTCGTCGTTGTGACGCATGTCAACGTGCAGGTAATATCTCTAAGCGACATGAGATGTTCTTGAATATGTTTTAGGAAGTTGAAGTTTTTGATCTTTGGGGTATTGATTTTAGGGACCCATTTGTGTGGTCTAAATCCAATCTATATATATTACTTGCAGTTGATTATGTGTCTAAGTGGGTGGAAGCAATTCCAACCCGCACCAATGATCAATGTTCAAAATTTCGCTCGAACTTTCTATTTCTGTGGCAATCAGACATCGAAATTGACTGACGAAACTCTCAAAACAGGCAGATCATCAATATTGTTTTCCTACTTTTTCATATACTATGTACTACCTAGAGCACAATTTTTTTGCACAGTTTTGTGTGTTTAAGTCTATATATTGTGCTTGCAAACTATAATGACTTAATTCATTGATTTCACCATTGACAATGGACATCAAAAATCCTCATAGAAATGCCCATCGAAACAGTTCAGAGTCTCATTCACTCAAAAATGATGAGACCCCACCCCCACATATCCAATCATCATCATCATCTAAGCCTCAATCCCAACTATGTTGGGGTCGGCTACATGGATCCTTCGTTTCCATTCAGCTCTATCATGGGTCATATTCTGATTGAGATGTAGAGATTCAAAATCTCTCTTTATAAGTTCATCCCATGTTAATTTAGGCCTTCCTCTTCTTCTATTTATAGTGTTTGGCTCAATAGCATTGCTTCGTATAGGCGCACTAGTAGGTCTGCGTTGCACATGTCCGTACCATCTGAGTCGGCCCTCACGCAACTTGTCCTCAATGCTCGCCACCCCCACTTTATTCCTGATATAGTCATTTCTCAAACGATCTTTTCTTGTCTTCCCACACATCCATCTCAGCATACGCATTTCGGCCACGTTCATCTTGTTGAGACCTTGTTTCTTCACCGCCCAACATTCACTCCCATAGAGCATGGCTGGTCGTATAGCTGTTCTATAAAACTTACTTTTTAACCTGAGAGGGATCTTCTGATCGCATAAAACTCCAGTTGCACTCCTCCATTTCAACCATCCTGTAGTGATCCGGTGACAAACATCATTTTGGACATCCCCGTCTATTTGAATAATAGAGCCTAAGTAACGAAATTTGTCACATTTTGGTATATCTACTCCGTCCAACTTGGCTCCATCATTCACACTGCGAGATTGGCTGAAATTGCAATGCATATACTCAGTTTTGCTCCTGCTAATCATCAATCCATTTGATTCCAATGCCTTTCTCCAACATTCAACTTTATCATTCAATCCATCTTTTGTTTCGTCAATCAAAACAATATCATCAGCAAATAACATACACCAAGGAATATCATCCTGAACATTCTTTGTTAACTCATCCATAACCAGAACGAATAGATATGGGCTGAGTGTGGATCCTTGGTGTACCCCAACTGTAATAGGAAAAGTTGGTGTCTCTCCTCCAGGAGTCTTGACACTTGCAGTAGAGTTATCCTACATGTCTTTGATCAAGTCAATGTATTGGATAGGCACACCCTTTTTCTTCAAAACCATCCATAACACTTCTCTGGGTACTCGATCATAAGCCTTCTCTAGATCGATAAACACCATATGAAGATCTCTTTTGCTTTGTCTATACTTCTCCATAAGCCTCCTTATCAGAAAAATAGCCTCTGTTGTTGATCTTCCAGGCATGAAACCAAATTGGTTGTTTGATACCTGTGTTATAGATCTTAACCTCTGCTCAATAATCCTCTCCCAAAGCTTCATCGTGTGACTCATCAGCTTGATACCTCTATAGTTTGTACGACTCTGAACGTCACCTTTGTTCTTGTAGATTGGGACTATAATACTATTTCTCCACTCATCCGGCATCTTCTTGGTCTTCATAATCTTGTTAAAGAAATTTGTTAACCATGTAACTCCCTCATCCCCCATACTCTTCCATACATCAATGGGAATATTGTCTGGTCCGCATGCCTTTCTCATTTTCATCTTTTTCAAAGCATTCTTGACCTCAAATGGTGAAACTCGTCGTGTGTAAATGATATCTCTCGTATTCATGTCACACGAGTCACTAACATTATATGCAGTATCTCCATTGAAAAGCTTATGGAAGTAATTTCTCCACTGGTTTTTGATATCATCGTCCTTCACCAATACTCTACCATCTTCATTCTTTATGCATTTTACTTGACTCAAGTCTCTTCCTTTCCTTTCTCTTATACGAGTCATTTTATATATATCTTTTTCCCCTTCTCTAGTGTCCAGCTTCTTATACATATCATCAAAGTATCTAGACCTTGCCTCCCTAACCACCTTTTTAGCTTCTTTCTTTGCTTGCTTGTATCTTTGGAACGTTGCATCATCTCCAGATTTGGGCAAGCTCCTATAGATCTCCCTTTTCAGTTTAATAGCCTTTTGTACTTCATCATTCCACCACCAAGTCTCCTTCTGTGGAGGTCCACAACCTTTAGACTCCCCCAAAACCTCTTTGGAAATTTTTGTTATGCAGGAGCTCATGTTATGCCACATAGTGTTAACATCAGACTCCAAGTTCCAAGTTACCTCCTTGATGAGTTTATCATGAAAAGTCAATTTCTTTTCTCCTTTAAGATTCCACCACTTGATCTTGCTATCTTGGTTTCCGTTATGTTTGCCTTTATTGATCTTCATGTTAATATCCAAAACTACCAACCTATGTTGGGTCGTGAGTTCTTCGCCAGGAATCACTTTACAATCCTTGCATATGTTACGATCCACCCGCCTTGTAAGGAGGTAATCAATTTGGCTACAGTTGTGCCCACTCTTGAAAGTAATCATATGGGATTCTCTTTTCTTGAAATGGGTGTTTGCCAAAATCATATCATATGCAACTGCAAAATCTAATATCCTCTCTCCTTCTCCGTTCCTGTCGCCATAACCAAAACCACCATGAACTCTCTCAAATCCAGCATTACCACTCCCCACATGGCCATTTAAATCACTCCCAATAATAATCTTCTCCTCGATCGGTATTCCTTGCATCAATTCATCCATGTCATCCCAAAAATCCTTCTTCGCATCCTCGCTAAGGCCAACTTGGGGGGCATAAGCGCTAATAATGTTAAAAATCTTTCCCCCAAGAACAACCTTGATAGCTATGATTCTATCACCCATCCTAGTAATCTTGACGACGTCATCCTTCAACATCTTATCAACGATAATACCTACGCCATTTCTATGTTTATCAATACCTGTATACCAGATTTTGTATCCTGTGTCTCGAATCTCTCTACAGCGCTCCCCTGTCCACTTGGTTTCCTGCAAGCAAGCTATATTGACTTTTCTTCTCCTCATGGTATCCACTATCTCCAAAGATTTCCCTGTCAAAGAGCCAATATTCCAAGATCCAACTCTAAACCTTTTTTGTTGAACTTGCTTCTTTACTTGCCTTCGTCGAAAATGTTGCCCGTGCACATTTTTCACTGCATCTGGGCAATGATGCGGCGGGACTAGCTTCTTTACCCACACCCGTCCAAGATGTGGAAACCCTTGCACATTTTTCACTACATCCGGGCGATGATGCAGCGGGACTAGCTTCTTTACCCACACCCGTCCAAGATGTGGAAACCCTTGTTTATCCTTCAACACAACCGGGCGTCGTTGTGTCGAAACCCCTTGCATATTTATCACTGCACCCGGGTGCCGGTGCAGCGCGTCGCTAGGTAGGGACGCTCCAACGATATTCTTATAAGGATCCATGTCATAGAAAGAGTGACAAAGTTTTTATAGGCTGGTTGTCAACCTACCACCAACCCTCCTCCTTTACCCGGGCTTGGGACCGGCTACATTTACACAAAAAAATGAAAACATAGGCGGAGTTACCCCCACATATCCAATATGAAATATTATTACATATTTGAGTAGATCTACACTAGTAGATCATTCTGGTAAAATTTCATAAATTAATTCATTTATTTTGCCGTCGAAATGCAAGGAACGCATTTATCAAAATTTCTGTCAAAATTTGTCAAAATTTCTATTTTTGTGGCCACCGAAACGGCATCGAAATCGGACATTTTCTTCCTTGCCAATGATGCGCAGATAGTGTGCAAGTTTGTGAAGGAATACATTTTTTGCAGGTTTGGTGTCCCCCGCCTAATTATTAGTGATGGTGGATCCCACTTCACTAATAGGCAGTTTGGGGCTTTACTGAGCAAATATGAGGTGAAGCACCGAGTGGGCACTCCATATCACCCACATACTCAAGGACAGGTTGAGATGTCCAATAAAGAGGTGAAGAAAATCTTGGAAAGGACGGTCTCAACCAATAGGACGAACTGGAGTTATGTGCTAGATGATACTCTTTGAGCTTACAGAACAGCCTACGAAACCCCAATAGAAACACCACCTTTTCGGCTGGTCTATGGGCGTGCATGCCATCTACCCGTAGAGCTTGAGCATAAGGCTAAGTGGGCCATGAAGAAGTTGAATTTCAACATAGATGAAGTGGGTAGAAAGAGGTTTTTGCAGCTTAATGAATTAGATGAGCTTATGATGGATGCTTATGAAAGCTCTAGGATATATAAGGAAAGGACTAAGAAAATTCATGATAGACACATTCTAAATAGGGTGATTCTCCCAGGTCAGAAAGTCCTTTTCAATTCTAGGCTTAGGCTGCATCCGGGTAAGCTAAGGTCCAAGTGGAGTGGACCGTTTGTGATTGAAAAAGTCTTTCCCCATGGTGCTGTGAACATTGTAGACGGGAACAGGTCGTTCCTTGTAAACGGCCAAAGATTAAAGCACTATTTTGGAGGAGAGGTAGAGCCACAGATTGAGGAGGTGCAACTTTGCACCGTTCCATAGATTCTTACTCTATAGACCGTCTAGTCTAGGACGTTAAACAATTATGCTTGTTGGGAGGCGACCCAATCTTTATTTCTTTGTTTTTATATTCATTTTCCATTTTTAGTTGTCACTTTAATTCAATTTCTGTAAAAATGGTACCTTGACTCGTTTTTGGAGTGTGCAGGGCTTTAAAGTCGGTACCACCAAGTTTAGCAGCCGGTGACACCGAAATGAGGTCAGTGTTTTGTCCGCAACAACAGCACAGACTCGGTACCACCGACTTCATTGGTCGGTACCACCGAGTCTCTGAAGATCTTTCGAGCGCTCACTGATAAGGACTCAGTACCACCGACTTTTTCAGTCGGTACTACCGACTTTTGGATGCACCCAGGTTCGGTATACCGAGTCCACAAATTCGAAAGCACCGGCAAATTCCACCACTCGGTACTATCGACTCGCCACGTCAGCAATCTGGGTGGTCGCGATCCAACAGCCATGACGCGCTTCATCGAGCGGTAGGTGGTACCGATCCGCGACACAAGTCGATACTACTGACGTGTCGTCGGTGTTACCAACTCAGGGCGATTCGCACCATCTACGTCAGCCAATCGTAAGTCGTTGATGCAACCGACCACGGATTGTGCTAGCCAACTCGGTACCACCAACTCGGAAGTCGGTGGTACCGACTCTGCCGCGTTCAGCTTTATAAGGAGGGGTGGTGGAGCCATTTTCTTACCACCGTCAACATCCACTCCTACATTCCAGAGCAAGGCTACACTAGGCGCTAACGGTCTTCCCCGAGCTTCCATTCTCTTAACCTCCTTCTCGCATCAACAGCATGGCTCCTAGGCGAGGAGTTGTTCCCCCGCAGGGCGAGTTGGTCCCCCGGCCAACCGCATTCAACGCCCATCCTCGGAGATAAGGAAGCTCTATGAGGAGTTGCAGACAAGGCAGATCATCCCAACGCGATATGGTGATCGCACATTGATCGAAAGGGCAGGCTTTACTGACAACATGTGTTGGGTATGTCAGAAGCAAGAAATGGAGGGAGATAATCCTTTCTTCAGCGACTGGCAGACCTACCCGGATCTCGTCCTGGAGTTCTTGGCATCGCTTGATGTTCTCGTCGCCCCCGAGCAGAAGATAGGAGGTGAATGGTGGGAAGGCAAGGTCAACTTCTGCCTCTTCAACAACAACTACTCTCACATTGAGGGCTTTCAACCATATCTTCAACTGGGCTCACGTCCCAAAACGCTCGGCCCCATCTGACTTCGACTACGACTTGGCCTGGGAGCAGTTGACTGAGGTGCCGGCAAGATTTCGTATAAACTGGCATATCGTTTGTTACTGATATTGAGCATCATTTTGCTCGTAAGCTTCACCGCTTCTGCACCAATACTATTTTTGCTTGATCCGGTCAAGCTCAAGGGAAGGTCCAAAAGGTGGACCTAAACTTTATTTACAAGCTACTGGAGGGGGAGACTGTTAACTTTAGAGCTTTCCTTCCGCTCCATATGATTTCTGTGAGGCGCAATGTGACCAGAAAGGCGCCGATTTTATTTGGGGCTTTCATCACCCCTATTGCTCTCCATTTGTGCCTTGATTTATCCACCCTCGAGCCATTGTAGGATACGACAAAGCTGGACCTCTTTCACTTCCGCAAGGCACATCTTCTCCAATACCACCACAATGTACTCTATGCGCATTGCACATGCCGAGGCATATTTCGGGAGCGGAGCCTCCCCGACCCTATCTTCAACCTGTGCAGGGTGAATCATCTCCGGTGGCCACTGAACGAGGGGGAAGCAGAAGATCCGCCCAAGGCAGCAGCTCAGGGCGACGACGAGAAGCACAGCGGTGACAGCGATGACGACGTTGAGGTGGAGCCCACCGTCCCCATCACCAGGAGAGCGGTCCCACGCAAACGGGCCCGCACATACGCTACCTCGACGTCCTCGGCTCCACCACCTTCCCAGGAGGAGCAAGACTCGTACAACATGGCGGGTATATATATCATGTTGCATGAGATCCAGACAGGACAGCAACAGCATCAGGCGACACTGGCCGGCGTGCAGGATATTCAAGGAAGGTTGTACCAAAACCAGCAGGCGATATACGAGAATGAACGTCTTCTCTTGGCCAACCAAGAGAATGTTCACATGCGCCTGCAGCGGATGGAGCGGTACCAGCAGCCTTTCTTCGACAACTACAGACCTCTCATTCCAGGGGATGTGTCCTCCACACGACCCCAACATGCCACCTCCGCCATTCTAAGCCCTGGTACCATTGTTCCACCTCTTGGGTGTGAGTATTGACTATGTGGACATAGTCATATTCAAGCTTAGGGGGATGCTGGAACAGCATTCTATCTTTGTTTTTATTATTTTTATCTTTAGTTGTTTGTTTTATTTTTAGTTGTGCAAGTGTAGGATCCACGTCTATCTAGTGCAATTGTGGAGTAGTAAATGCATGGTTTTGTTTTCGAATGGATTGTACTCTCTGTGTTGTTGCATAAAAATGGTTATATCTTTAAAAGCTTAAACTACAAAATCTTTCTGTAACACCACTTGAGGAAGTGTTTGGACTAGTCAACATTAGGACTTAGGACATACATTTAGTCTGAATCAACTCGGGAATGTGAATGATGAAGATGTTGAGCCTAAACTGACCAAACCATAACAAGACCTTAAATGAAAATATAAGAAATAAACCTTTAGATCACCCTGAACACAGGTCAATTAAGAGGGACACATCATAATATAATGAAAGGCATCTATTTCTTTTCCATTCATTTTTTACTCACCGCCTAAAAATTCATGAGTACTCCAAGCTATTCTCCTTGATTGCATTGCATGGCACGATAGGAACATATTAGCTAGTGTGCTTGCATTTGAAAAAGGAAGAAAAACATTGCATTTGTATGCATTAACTTTAGTGCATACTATCTTAGTTTGCATAACACAGTTCATGTAGTTGCATACATTTCAACATTGCATGCATATTTTCCTGAACATGTGGATTTTAATTTTGAGTTATGAAGCTAAAGTGTAGGGATATACCTCCAAGAAAAAAATAAAAAGAAAGAAAGAAAAAAAGAAAGGAGAAGAATTATAAAGGCAAGAAGCATAAAACTTAGCCTTTTAAAAGAAACAAAGACAAAAAAATTATTTTTGTTCAAAAGAAACAAGGAGAAAGTATATCCCGCATGTTTGTTTTAGTGATGATTTAATCCAAATGTGCATTCTTCTCAGTTATCAAGCAATCTCAACTCGTTCATACATGCATCATTTCATAAAAAGAAAAAAAATTAAGCATTAGGAATCATGCATGGCATTCTTTTCGTCCATCTAGGTTCATTATTCTCTATGCATAAATAGGTTGGATGTACTTATGAATTTTCATTTGCCACCCATCTTGAACCATTAATTGCTCTTATTGGTAGGCCACTCTAATGATTTATCTCCTCATTCATGCTTATACGGAGATCTGCTTCCAAATAGTTGGTAGCCAGGAAAGAGCAATTTAGTGTAGGGAATCACACAATAAACTAAGCGAATGTCCGAGTAATTATGATGTTAACTGCTTTCTTGATGGTGTCATTGACTGAAGGTGGACATCTTTTATGAAAGTTTTTGGTCACTTTAGAGCAGTTATCGGTTCAGTGGTCAGTGAAGGCCAGTTTAGGGTTCGAACGGTGGATTTGATTAAGAAAGGAATGTATGTGTTATGTCCTTCTGCTTACTCTTGCCAAACAGATCCGAGAGAGTGTTGTTCGAGGACGAGCAACATTTAAGCTTAGGGGAGTTTGATGCATGTGTTTTTAGTCGTTATTTCAGGAACATTTTTCCTTGATTTCATGTGTAGATTAGTCATTTATTTGATTTACATGAAATGACATAGACGGCTTGTTTCTATTAAATGCATCGAATTATATGATTTTTACTGTTTTATGTAATATTTTACGCATCCCAAGTATTTATGACATTTTTGTGCGTTTTCAAGTGTAAGGAAGAGTCAGACTTGGTGTTACCGACCTGGCAACAGTCGATGGTACCGACTTGACGTCAGTGATGGACCCGAAAACTCGCCCAGAGTCGGTGCTACCGACAACTGAAGTAGGTGGTACCGAATTAGCATCATGGTACCGACTTGACGTCAGTGATGGACCCGGAAACTCGCCCAGAGTCGATGCTACCGACAACTGAGAAAACTCGGTGCTACCGAGTTGACATCAGAGAGGCGGCTCGAAAACCACAAAACTCGATGCTATCGAGTCCAGTCGATAGTACCGACAGGATCGGGATCGCGCGACCAAACCTAAGTAACTCGGTACTACTGACTCACCTAGTCGGTACTACCGAGTCTGCCCGATCAGGCCAGCCACATATTTCACTCTAATCCAACGGTGGACGTTATTTCGTACCCTAAGTGCCTTCTATGACTTAGGGGGACGACAGCCAGAGAAAAGGAGGCAGTCGTTTTCATTGTACGACAACGGGAGAGAGATAAAAGAACTGAGGACCGAAAGCTTCAACCGAGGAGATCTGGGCACCTCCGGAGGACGATTCTGTAGCCGGAAGACAGCAGAACGCACGTACGACAAAGGGGATCTTCCGGACGGGCGGAGATTTAGGGGTTACCTTAGTTTCTTCATGTTTCCCACGTTTTTCTTCTTCCTTTCCATGTATTCGTCGATGAAAACCACGCAAGGCTAAAAACATTTATTCCTTAGGATCCAGGAGTAGCACGGATATACGTTGTGATTGATTTCCGTGCATTAATGTCAGTTTTATCTCTTTCTACTGGATATAAATCTATGAAAGCTTTGTGTTCTACTTGTGCTTGATCACCATGAGTGGATTGATAAACGCTTAGTCATCTCGGGAGAGAGGTTGAGGGTCGGAGAGCATAGATTTACCTGTGTATTGTGCCCTTTGGGAAAAGTGGAGTGTAAACGGGAGGAGAAATCCAGAGAATAATCATAAAGCATCTAACTAATCAACCAATAACTGCAAAAGTGGGATTAGCATTAGATTAGGTAGTGAATTACACTGCAGAAGCAGGTAATTCTGGCTACATGCTCCTTATCCAGGAATTGAGATAATAAATGTTAATGTATGTGAGGTCAATTATTAGTGTTATCCGTGGTGAAACCACTGTCTTAAGGAATTCACCCCATCTCTGATTAATTCAACCTTTAATTCGTTTTATTTCTGCCTTTGTTCTTTCACTCAACCCAATTCAACCATTTACAACCGGCTTAGCTGATTTGACTGCAGTTAGTAGTAGTCTACTGGAGAAACGCTTCCCGTGTTCGACTTGGGCCTCACAAGGCCTTCTTACTTCGATATGTTCACTTGCGTACTACGCACGGAGGGCACTTCAGTATCGACCAGAGGAATCCAAGTCTTCTTCAACTGCCATTTCTTCCTTCCCTTTTGACCTACACCATCCATTCTAGGGGAGTCCTTGCATAGAAAGGACTCATGCGGGAGGTTCCCACAATTAATGCATCTGGTCAGCTCCCATTCATGCTCGAATCGGACCATATCCTCAACCCATCATCACTAACAATAGGGAATCTCTTTGGAAAGGAGGAATCAGCTGGAACCAGAACTTACATCCTCGCGAATTCAAGTCTTCTGAAAGTAGATGTCGAAGCATCAACAGAAATTGGCTTCCCCAGAGAGCTGATGTGACTGAACATGTCCTCATCTCACAACTCAATAGGGAGGTCAAAGATTCTAATCCATATCAAAATCTCTGCCAACTTCAATTTCTCCATCGAGTCCCCTCTCTCCCATTTCTTGAGATCAAGGCTTTCCCTGCTAAAAACCACAGGTCTCCTCCCACCGTCGTCTCCAAATCTTCGTCATTCAAAAAAGTAACCAGAAGGAAACCCTTACCCCAAGAACACACCTTAATCGAGCCCTTGACCTTCCAGATCTGGGCCAAATGTGTCACCAGCGTCGGCCAGTGCAGCTTTAGACCAATCACGTAGCCCGTTGTCACCTGACTCCATTTGTTGATGTTCGCTCTACAATTTCCTTGGGGTACACAAGCTTCCCCTCCACCAGATCCACCTTTAGTTTTTACAATTTCGGTGAGTCATTTGTTGGCTTCGAGGCAAACAAATTGGTCAACGCTCTAACCTTCAGATCAACTGAGATGGATGACAGCTTTGGAGCACCACCGCATGTCCCCCTTCCTCCTTGCTCCCGAGCTCGAGAAATAGTTATTCAGGCTCCCGCATCGGCCCCCTAGGCTCTAGGTGGGCTGCCTTAAACTGGGCGCCTAGGCTTTCAGATGACCAAAGTGCATGCCTAAGGCCTTTAGGCCCAAATTAAGACACTCTAGACCAAATTAGCATGAATTTGGTCTGAATTTGGTCTGAATTAGACAAGTTTAGTTGTTTTAGGAAAGAAATAGATCTAATTTATGCCACATTAGATCTAATTTGGACATATTAGGTCGATTTAAGGGGAATAGGTCTGATTTGGGGAAAACATGTCTCACTTGGGGAATTCGGGCCCATTTAGGTCAATGTAGAACAAACTAGGGGAACTTACGTCTAATTAGGTAAAGTTATAACAAAATAGGTCTGACTAAGGCCAAATTAGGGGAGACTAAGTTAGATTAGGTCCAACTTAGATCATTTCAGGTCAAATTAAGGGTGAATAGGTCTAGCCTAGGCCATGCCATGTGTTATCTAGGTGAACTTATGATTGATAAAGTTTGGGGATAACCAATACCAGTGTACATAGTGATGTATATATTTGAATATAGCTAAATTTATATGCGAAATCATTTATATATATGTAAAATGTAAAAAATATGAAGAACGCCTAGAAACGCCTAGGCGCTAGGTTTCCCTTGGGTGGGATGAACCGCCTAGTCGCCTAGATAAGTATGGCTCGAGGACAAAATGAGGTAGGATAGGCTTCCCACCTGTCGTCTTCCCTGGCACCTCTGTTGTCGCCCTCGCAGTCGCCCTTCCCGCGCTCCGGTTTGAAAGTGCCATGATCATTAACCTCTCCTAGATGCATAAACAACACTACATGCCCCTTATCACTCTTAGATAGAATTAGAATGGTGTTGTACTCAACCTCTCCTTTAGTGTCTGAAAACTTCCGTCTATGTGCATCTAACAAAACCAACATCTAAAAGTTGCTTATCGCATTCTAGCATATCTAAAAGGAAATCGAAGGGATTTTTATTCACAAGAAGCAATGACTTAAAGATTCAGTGTTTCACTGATGTTGATTGTGCAGGACCCCAAGACGATAGAAGATCAACTTCAAGCCACTGTGTCCTCTTAGATGGAATCTTATAATATGGAGAAGCAAGAGACAAAATGTGGTTGCTAGATCAAGCATTGAAGTTGATACAGAGCTGTGGCTCAAGGGGTCATTGAAATTTTGTGGGTGAAGATTCTTTTCAAAGACATGGGACTATGTCCTTTGGGTCCTATGATGTTATACTGTGACAACAAATCAGCTATTAATCTAGGAAATAGTCATCTTCTCCACCATCGCACAAAGCATGTAGAGATTGACTGACATTTTAGAGAAGATCGATTTAGGAGAATTATGTCTACCTTATGTTAAAACATGAGAGCAAGTAAAGGATATCTTAACAAAGGGGGTCAAACAAGTCTTTTTTTGTTAATGTTGTAGGCAAGTTGGACATGTTTGATTTGTATGCGAACTTGAGGGGAACCATTAAGCTTTATGTTTTATTGCAAAATGGATCTTGGGCTTGGATCGTATAGCCTTTGTTGCTATATATAATGTAACAAGTCCCCCCATTTTTTATAGCTAGAAAGCAATAACAATCCTAAGTCATTTTGATGGTTGCGGCTTTCCCATGGTTTATTACCTTCTCCTTGGAGGGTTTTTCCATGTTAAATCTTGTCTCCTCTCTTTCTTCAGATACCAAACAGCTAAAACCTATCCAATTCGATAGTCACGCTCTTGTAGGAACTTCTATCCTACATTGACTCTCTCCATATTCAAAACACAAGCCTCCAGTGAGTCTAGTGGGCTAACAGGAACCTAAGGCCATGTAGGATATGGCGGATCGTGGATGCAATATGGGTGAGCATAAAGTTCGAATATGTTTGTAGGATTATAACCAAGGACTGCGATGTGCCATTCTGACGCCATGTTGGAGCTTGTTGGCTAGGGGGAAAACTTAAAATGCCGCTTGCATCAACAAAAACGATCATCGCCTAACTGGAGCTCTGTTTGATGCCCAAGTTTGCTTGTATCGGCTTGGGTACAATTGAAGAAGAATCTAGATGTAGAATGGTTTAGCTAGTGTAATGTGTCAAAGGCAAAAGCTACAATTAAGAAACAACATAGGATGATGGAGAGTATACATTGCAAGTGTGGATGTGTCCGCTTATACACATGATGGGGTAGATCCCATTCAGCCACTAGGCGATGAATCTGGTTGGGTATTTCTTACAATGTAGACCAAAGTTAGAGTTGCCATCATACATCACAACTCGACCTTTTAAGTCCATGATCTTAGTGTTGTACTCACCATTATGCACCATGATGTGTCAATATAGATCAGAACCAAAATCCATACCCTGAAACTGTGTAATCTAGGTTTATGGTTAGAATAGGTCCTGCGGGTTGGTTGTTGTGGGTTCAAAATTACCAAACATCATCTATACTCAAGATTTGGAAACCTTGGATGAAGATAGAAAATGAGTGTAGTAGTATGTGATTCAAGGATCAAATCCTCATGTTGCTACAGTGTAACGTTAGGGAAGAATGGTATGGTTGATCTCCCTGCTACCTCATGTTATGATGCCATTGAAACCAGTAAGGTAGGTGGAGGGGGATATGACGCCCCTTATGGTGTCAACTCCATGATCCATGCCCACATACAGACCACTTGAAGGTCGACTGAAAAACAGTTTGCAAATCCCACTAGTATTGGAGATAAGCCCCTCCCGCCTCTACAAGGGTCAGAGCAACCAAGGACCCTTCTTGGTGGCCGCTAAGGACCCTGCAGTCAAAGGGGGTGGGGTTTGTTGCTATCTGGGGGGAGTGGACATTGTGCCCTTTTAATCCAAACAGTTCTACAGTGTCAATCGGGTGTTAACACTAACAATGAAGGAATAAGAAAAAAACAGAGAAGGAGAAGAACAATGGCATAAGAGGGAAACCGCACTGGTGATTGGAGGGGGGAAGGTAGATGATAGAGAAGGACACAAAATAGTATTGGAGAGTACACTGCGTTTTTTCTTACTCGAGTGATCTAACCTGGGGTTTGGATCACTAATGGGTGGTGGAGATGGTTCTTGGACACAAGTTTTAGAAAACCAATGGTGAAAGGAGGGTCTCTTGGACCTATGTCATGTAGCTTAGTCTTTGGGCTCTTATATCAACTAATGAAGAAACCAATTCCCAAAATTATCGAACTCGGAGATCTATATGTCCAGACAATACCCCAAGGCTGGTATTTATAATATACTCGACTAAAACCCTAATGAAGTGGAATTAGGACTCAACTAAAACTCCGGTGCACTAGGCATTTATTGCACTGGTGGCACCAAAAACTTTGGCTTTTTAGAACAACTAGGCAAATGTCTCTAGAATTGTAGAGACTTTTCCTTAATTCTCAGCTTATTGCCCCTTCTTGGGCACTGCCATCACAGAATTACTATTTGTCTGTACTTACGGCGAGAAGCACTCTCTTAGGGGAAACATCTACTAACAATCGTCCCCAGATATGAAATAACTGAGTCATGGCATATAGCCATACTCTGAGCCACGGGTCAGTTCACCGTGCTCAACATACAGTCTACGACCGTAGTCGCACTCGAGCCAGGATAAGGCATATAGCCAAATCCCCATTTATTTCGAGTTTGTAAGGGGATCGGCTCACACATGGTCATCCGTTTATACTTACGTCCCCACATATTCAAAAATATGCACTCCGGGTTATGCCGCGGGGAACCCGTTTCACCATTCAGCAAATCCTGACGCTGATGGATCTATGGTCAGGGCCACGTTTTATGGTTTCTAGTGATATATTAAGTGCATTACAGTATTCTTTTAGCATCAAACAAGTTATAACTTATAAGCATCAATCATAAACAAATGCTATAAAGAAAGTTGTAATACATTTATCAAGTACTTTTCAAATCTTTAGAACACATTTAGTTGCATAACACTTGGGATCTCAGTCCCTTGTCACATTATTGGGAATCCTCATCCCTTCACATCACCATTATCATGATTACTGGATCTGGGTATTCAAACCCTTAGATCACCACATAGCATTGTTACCTCTGTAACAGGTAACCATTACCTCTAGGTCCTCAGACCAAGGTATTCATTTCACTTGTTGTACAAGTATTTCACATAGTTCACATGGTTTGATTAAGCATATTGTCACCTCTCACTAGGCAACAACCATTCACATGGCTCACAAGGCCCATTAAACATTTTGTCACCTCTCACTAGGTAACAACTATTCACATGGCTCACAAGGCCATTTAAACATCTTGTCACCTCTCACTAGGCAACAACCATTCATATGGCTCACAAGGCTCATTAAACATCTTTTATATTGCAATTAACACAACCTGCAACATATATCACTCAATCAATCACATATGATTGAAGTGTCCCTTCCTTATCGGGCATCAAGATGTGTGTATGGTAACATATTATGCTTTAAGATACATTCTTATTTCATGTAGTGTATCCATATCGGGCATGTGGTATAACCACATCACCATGTCATGTTTTAGGGTGTATCCCCTAATCATCATATCGTGTACTCATATCAAATTGACTATCACTTAGTTCTTATCATCTCAAGATAACTTCATATCGGGTATGAGCTAGGTGTTTGACCCCATATTGGGTATGTGACAGAGTCAGGAATTGCAGAAAGCTCAGGGTTGCACAACGTGTGCACCCTCATATATATATTACTGAGACAATTACAGAGAGGTCCATATATAAAGGAAAATAACAAAACAAATAACATGCTATGTAAAACAGGAAATATATAATGTAACACTCCCCCTCAAGTTGGAGCATAGATGTCAATCATGCCCAACTTGTCCAGCAGCGTGCAGAATTGTTTCTTCGCCAAGAGCTTGGTGAAGATATCAGCAACCTGGTCTTCAGATCTTGTGAATGGAGTGCATATCTTGCCAGCAAGAATAGATTCTCTGATGAAGTGGCAGTCAACTTCAATATGTTTGGTGCGCTCATGATAGACAGGATTATTTGCAATGAAGATGGCAGCTCTGTTATCACAATGCATAGGAATGGCCGATGAAGACTCAATCCCAAATTCTTTCAGAAGAGAACGCACCCATAGCAACTCACAAGCAGTATGAGCCATGGCCATGTACTCAGCCTCAGCACTAGATCTGGCCACTACATTATGTTTATTGCTTCTCCAAGTGACAAGATTGCCCCCTACAAAGGTACAGTAGCCAGAAGTAGATTTTCTATCAACTTTGCTGCCTGCATAATCAGAATCAGAATACCCTTCAAGAACACAATGCCCATTCTTTTTATAATGAAGTCCCTTGCCAGGTGATTTTTTTAAGTATCTCAAGACTTGGCATGCAGCATCCCAGTGGCACTGTCTGGGTTTGTCGAGGTATCTGCTAAGAAGACCCACTGCAGTAGCAATATCAGGACGAGTAACAATTAAATAGATCAATTTACCAGTCAACCTCCTGAATTTTTTTATGATCAGTAAACATAGCAGAGGAATCATCATCCCAATTGACATTGGGATCAAGAGGAGTATCTGCAGGTCGTGCTCCAAGCATACCAGTCTCCTGTAGAATATCAAGAACATATTTTCTCTGTGAAAGAACCAAGGCATTAGAGTTTCTAGAGACCTCTATGCCAAGAAAGTACCGAAGTCTGCCTAGATCTTTGGTAGCAAAATGCTTGCCCAAATGATCTTTGGTAGCCTGAATACCAAGAGTATCGCTGCCAGAAATAATAATGTCATCAACATACACAATCAGAACAGTAATCCCTGCTGAAGTATTTTTTGTGAAAACAGAATGGTCAACTTGTGACCTCAGAAAGCCAAAATCAATCATGATCCTGCTTAACTTATCAAACCAGGCACGAGGACTCTGTTTGAGTCCATAGATAGACTTCTTAAGACGGCATACTTTATGAGACTCCCCCTGAGCAACAAACCCAGGAGGTTGCTCCATATACACCTCTTCCTGTAAATCACCATACACAGAAAAGCATTTTTCACATCAAGCTGCAGGAGAGGCCAGTTTAGATTCACAACAACAGATAAAAGAATTCTGACAGAGTTAAGACGAGCAACAGGAGAAAAAGTCTCAAAATAATCAATGCCATATGTCTGAGTATAGCCCTTGGCAACGAGCCTTGCCTTCAACCTTTCAACCGTACCATCAGGTTGATATTTGACAGCATATACCCACCTACAGCCTACAGGCTTACACTTAGGAGGTGGATCCACCAGCTCCCAAGTGTCTCTGTCAGTGAGAGCAATCATCTCTTCATGCATAGCAAATGTCCAAGTTGTACTTTTCAAGGCATCCTGAACATTCTTAGGAACAACCACAGCAGATAAAGCAGATACAAAATTACTTGAATGAGTATGAAGATGAGCAGTAGACACACACAGAGCAATGCTATGAGAAGTGCAAGAACGAGTACCCTTACGGAGTGCAATAGGTATGTCAAGATCAGAATGTACCTCAGGTGCAGCAGAACCTTCTGGAGGAGAAGATTGGTTGTCTTGGGGGGGTACTTGCGTGGAAGGTGCTTTATTCCTGCGTTGATAAACAATAAGAGGAGGGTCTTGCTTTGCAGGAATCTCAGTATCAGTGCGGTCAGGCATACAGTCAGAAATAACAGGTAAAAGAGGAGCCAGAATGTCTGTCTGCAAACTATCTCCTGCTGAAGAATAATACGGTGTATCTTCAAAAAAGACAACATCATTACTGGTAAACCACTTCCGAGTGCTGGGATTATAACATCTGTAACCCTTTTGAGTTCGAGAATAGCCCAAGAAAATGCATTTAGCAACCCGAGGAGATAGCTTATCAGAAGTGGGTCCAAGCAATCGAACAAAGCAGGTACACCCAAAAATTCTAGGAGGCACAGGAAAGAAGGAGATGTCAGGGTGCAAAACCTGGATGGGAATCTTATTTCCAATAACAGACGATGGCATCCTATTAATCAGAAAACATGCAGTCAAGATAGCTTCAGGCTAATAAGAGCGGGGTACATGAGAATGCATCATTATCGTCCTGGTAACTTCTAATAAGTGTCTATTCTTGCGCTCAGCAATACCGTTTTGTTGTGGGGTATATGCACACGAAGTTTGGTGAATTGTACCCACAGATTTACAAAAAACAGCCACATCTTGCTTAACAAACTCTAAAGCATTATCAGTGCGAAAAGTTTTAATAGGCAAGCCAAACTGCGTCTTTATTTCAGCAAAAAAATATTTAATAGTAGACAGCACTTCGGACCTACTTTTTAACAGAAACAACCAAGTAGTCCTCGAAAAATCATCAATAAAAAGAATGAAATACTTGTAACCAGACAAGCTTGGTACATGGCATGGACCCCATACATCCGAGTGGACTAAATCAAAAATGTTTTTACTGCTCACAGTACTGCGTCTAGGATACAAAGTACGAGTTTGTTTCCCTAACTGACACGAATCACACTGAAAAAGACAACTGCCAATATCAGGAACTAAACTCCGCAGCTTCTCTGACGAGGGATGGCCCAGCCTGTAGTGCCACTGGAGAGCAGAAACAGAAGCAGATAATGCAGATATCACAGCAGCTGTCTCTGATCTAGGTAACTGGTCCAAGTAAAAAAGTCCATCAGCACCTTCATACCCCCCACCAATCTTCGTCCTCGTGCGAAGGTCTTGAAAAACGCATGAACCAGGAACAAATGTCAGGCTACAATTTAAACTCCGTAAAATTTTGCTGACAGATAATAAGTTAAGAGGAAATCTGGGCACATATAAGGCAGATTGTAGGCCAACATGAGAAACAATATCACCGACTCCAAGGACCGACGACTTGGAGCCATCAGCAAGCATAACAGAAGAATGTTGGGCAGGTGCAGATATATGTTTAAACAAAGATCTATTTCCAGAAATATGTGCAGATGCACCAGAGTCTATCACCCATTTGGTATTACCAGAAGTAGAAGGTGAGGAGGAGCTCAGGAATGTAGTATCATAACCAGAAAAGGCAGCATGTGCTCCACTAGTAGATGCAGCAGTAGAAGGTCCAGCACGCTCAAGAAGAAGACGCTCCACCTCGGCACGAATGTAGTCTGCGGTAGCCCCCGCAGGCTCTGGTGCAGGTGTCTGAGTACCACTCTCATATGCAGTAGAATCTGCCGCAGCATTGGCCCACGCCGGCTTACCATATTTTTCCCAGCATTTTTCTTCAATATGGTTAGACCGGCCACAGAAAGTACACAGGCGATGTCCTTGCTGAGGACGCGCAGCAGCAGAAGGCGGGGCAGCAGGAGGAGCTCCTCGTCCAGCACCAGGTCCACGCCCCCGGCCTGCACCCAGGGGAGGACGGCCATCATTGGAGCGGCCACGGCCACGGCCACGACCACGCCCGCCCCAAGCAGCCAAAGCAGTAGAGTCTCCAGTCTCAGGAGGCGGAGACGATGTCGATGACGGAAGGCGTTGGAGACGCTTGTAGGTAGTCTGCAAGGTAGGGAGTGGATTACTCGCCAAGATCTGATCTACCACTCCAGTATAGGACTCAGGTAAACCACCGAGAAACTGAATCAGCTGAAGCTCCGCCCGCTGTTTTTGCATAGTATCTAAATCGGTGGACAGCGGGTGATACATCTCCAACTCACCCCACAGACCAGTGAAGGTGGAGAAGTAGTCTGAGATGTCAGATCCAGTAAACTGTAGGCGCCCCAGTTGCTTGGTGATATCAAAGACTTTCTTGGGATTTTCACTATGCGAGTAGGTACTGGCGAGCTGATCCCACATCTGCTTCGCCGTAGGCAGCTGAAGAAGAGTGACGCTAATCTTCTCAACGGAGCTGTTGAGAATCCACGTCATAACTGTCGAGTCATCACGAACCCAGTCATCAAAGGCTTTGATGTCCTTTGCATCCGCCTCCTCTGCAGGCTGAGGCGGACCCGTCCTAATCAAGTGAGAGTACTTCCCTTGTGATTTGGCAAAGATCACAAAGGAGCATACCCAAAGCTGGTAGTTGCACCCGTCAAGTTTAACAGTAGTGACTTGACGGCGCGAGTCTCTCCAGATGTCATCCCCAGAAGACGCCATGAGGATATGTAGGAAGGCAGGCACAGGCACATGTAGGCACAGACAGAAGACGGACTACGCCGTCAGGCAGGCAGAAGCAAGTCACCGTGGACCTCTCACATACACACTACGCCAAAGTGTAGCAGAGAACCCGGAGGCCGAAGCCTACACGGGCAGGCAGGCACAAACAAACACGAACCGAAGGTAACCCCATAGACGAACAATGCGCCGATCTCCCCCTGAAGACTGATCTAGTCCAGATCTACCAGTGGCTCAGTGGTCCCGTAGAAAACGACCACCAGGCAGCGCACCTGCTGTGCGAACAACAACTACGGTTGCTCAAGCACTAGCGGTGCACCACGCCAGCAGGCAAGACGGAACCACGGAGACCCACGGAGAGACCTGCGGCCCGCTGGAGGCGGCCGGCCGGAGCTGCGGCTACCCTGGCTAAGCCAGCGGCGGCAGCTGCTGCAGCCGACCGACGGCTTGCTGCCAGCGGCGGACGACCTGTTGTCGGGCGGCGGCCGGGGGGGCGGCGGAGGAGAGAGAAGGGAGGGAGGAGGAGAGAGAAGGGAGGGAGGCAGGTAAAGACAGCTAGGTTAGAGCCTGCTCTGATACCATGTGACAGAGTCAGGAATTGCAGAAAGCTCAGGGTTGCACAACGTGTGCACCCTCATATATATATTACTGAGACAATTACAGAGAGGTCCATATATAAAGGAAAATAACAAAACAAATAACATGCTATGTAAAACATGAAAATATATAATGTAACAGGGTATAAGCTATGTGCTTGATGCCATATCGTGCACAAGGTGTGCACCATATCGGGCATAGAGTGTATGCCTCATCATGTATCGTTTAAGTGGTATATGTACAAGATACCATATCGATTTCCCATCCAAGGGATATCATTCCTTACTTTTCATCAACTATTCAAGAAGATCTCGAAATTATAAGTAGATCATTAAGTATAGCAAGTTAGGTGACAAATAATAATATGATCGGCGGAGAGTTATATCTCTCGCTGGGACAATTGCCTCACCTCGTGGGATCCACAATTTTTAGGTGGACGAGCATGAAGCGGTGGAGACCTTTTTGCGGAGGAGGAACAACAGGGCAGCAGTAACAGCTCAGGTTGAGTGTACTATCTGTCGTATCTTGTAAATAGAAGTCCTATGTGTTACAACCTCAATTTTGCATATGTTTTCATAATTGAATTGTAAAGATTTTGTGAATATGGACTTAATTTAAAAGGTTGTATGCTTTGCTTCAAAAGATGGATTTCTTTGCAAATCTCCCTTTTGATAGGAATTTCGTAATTTCTATTATTAAATTAATCCAATAATGGATATAAAAGAGAAGAAAAGAAGACAAGTCCAAATAAAAGGAAAAGATACAAGATAATGGATATTAAGCAAAGTAATTATGAGAAATAAATAGAAATCTCTAGAAAGTGGAATTAATGGCCACAATTAAATAAATTTCGTTTCTATGTGATTTCTAATAAAAGAAATATGAAAAGAGGAAAAAGGAAATGAAAGATAAAGAGAAATCCTTGAAAAGAAATCATTTAATAAAAGGAATAAGGAAAGGAGAAAAGATAGAGGTAGAAGCCTCTAGAAGGCTAAGAGGTAGCCTCCAAGGGTAAAATTTGTGCCTTTAGGATTCCTTGAGGTCCAAGGAATCCAAGACGATAAGATAATGGAAAAAGAAAGAGGAAATATCAATTAATTTGGTTTTATTAATGAATAACTTGCATATGAAGGAAATACCCTTTTCCTTTGGAATTTGATTCCCAAATTTAATACACGAGTAGATAATTCCAAAACAGAGTTTCCTCTAAAATTTGAGTGAAAAATGATTAATGAGGAGAGAGATGAATTTTTCAAATTTCCATTGAATTGAATTAATTATTACACTATTTCTTTGTTTTAAAAGAAAAAGGAAACCAAGGAGCGATGACAGTCGTCGGATCCCCACGTGGTCCAGGGGACCACAGATCCAACGATGGTTGTGCATCGTCTATCTTGAGTTACAGAAGGAAAGGGAGAGGGGAAAGAAATCCTATTTTCTCGCGTTTGAGGCAATAATCCAAGGTGTGGACGAGTCCACCTTCAGGAGTCCTTTCCGAAGTTTCTCAACCTAACTTTTAGGTGTTTCCGTCGATGGGGAAAAAGCCCCCAATTTGCCGAACTGTGTTATCGACACTATATATAGGGGGGTACTCTGTGGTACCAGCACTCCCACAAATTGTACTCGCGAGATCGGAACGGTGAGGCGAACGTTTTGGTGTGGTCAATTTGGAACTCCACCCTGACTGACCCATCGCCGGAGAGCCACACAGCCAGGAGAGGCGCGTCGTCGTTCTGGTGAAGGGAGGACGAAGACGACAAATTGGGGACACCAACAAGTTCGGGAGAGTCTGGCGAAGCTCCCGGTCCTGTTAGTTTGCTCGCAGACACACGGAAGCCTGAGGTCAACCGATGGGGTTGACCACCCGCTCGCGCACTGAGAAACGCGAGGTTGAAGACGACCCCCGAGAGAATTACCAGATTGCCCTCCCTCTTCTGTTGTTCAGGTAAGGGCATGAGTGCCTTTTGTTTCTTTTCAATCGTGAGTCAAGCGCGTGTTTATGGATCGTTGGATCCCGCGTGGTCCAGCGGACCACGAATCGAACGACTAGGGAATTTTTTTTGATGAAATCGTAATATATTAGAAAATCCAAAAAAGTGACTTTTCTTGCAAAAATCATAACTATTGCTAGGAAACTCTAATGATGAAACTTAATACATGAAAGTTGCTCAGAAAAATGCAAGTAATAAGATAAAAATAGTTTGAAAGCCTGAATCTGTCCCTTTTAACAAAAGTATATTATTTTGATGAAAAAGGTATTAATTTGTGATTAGAAACCCTAATTGATGATAAAGGATAGATTCAATAGTGCAAATAAGTTAATTCGAGCATTGTTAACTTGTTTAATGATAAAAATGAATTTTAACCTGTTTTGAAGATGAAATTGCAAGATTTAGGGTTTTAAATCTAATATGATGGTTAATATCCTTAGAAACCCTAAATAGGGGAAGAAGGAACGAAAAGTGCCTTTAACCCGAAATTAGGGTTATACGTTGTTAAAAGGTAACCTTAATATCTTTCATGAGGAGTAGATGAGATAATTAGGGTTTGTGAGTAATTTTATAAAATTAGGGTTTAGAATAGTAAAAATGAAGTAAAACCCTAATTGTAATTGAAACCCTAAAAAGGACTAATAACCCTAGGAAACAACTAGGCTTAATAGACCTTGATGGCCTGATCAATGATAGGAAAATTGGATGCATATTTCAGGATCATCTTGTGTGCTTGCTTGTTTACTGGATTTCTTGCTTAGTTGGATTATTCTGCACTCAAGTCAGCCTGACAGGTATGTGGTTAATTATAGTTAATCGCATTAGTTTCCCGAAGGTTTTCCGGATGATTAATCGCATTGAATGCAACCTATCAGTTTGGATGTTCATACTTGCAAATCATAAAGTCACTATGATTATCACAATTATAATATAAGTGTGTATTCTCGCACCTACATGCCACCCTGATGGATGATGCAAAAAGGTCAAGCCCAAGAGGGAAGACCCACGGGTACCATGAGTGGTGACCCCAGACACCAAGCTCGGGATTGAAAAGGTGGTCTTTGTTGCATGACTAATGGGCACCATGAGAGGTGACCCCAGGCACCAAGCTCGGGATTGAGAAGGTGGCCTTAAGTCAATGGCAAAAGAGAAACCCTAAAGAGGGTATTCCAGGGTTAGGGCAAAAGCGGTGGAGAATGTCACATTGAAAGCGTAAATTGGCTTGTTAATTAACTTGATTGTGATATTTAGATTGTTAGTCATATTTGTGAAATTTTGGTTGTCCCCACATACCGGCATATTCATTTATGCTGACCGACGTTTTGTTTGTCGGCGTTTTAGGTACAAATTGAAAAGGACAAACAGTAAAGTGGCATATTGTGAAATTAAGAAATAAAGTGCAAAGAGGATTAGTTAGAATAGAGTCCAGATGTGGATAGAAGTTAGAAATCCAAGTTTTTGATAAAGGTATGCAAAGTTTTATTTTATTCTAGCTTTCAATATAGTGTTGGTAGAATTTAATAATTATTACTGATTATTTGTCGAACATTTGATCCGGGAAATTGGGATAACGACTCTGACCTCTTGGTCTCCCTTAATTGGGGGTTACCGGGAGGAGGGGTCGTTACATTTGGTATCAGAGCGTTGGTTCCTCATTTAATCTTTAATAATTAATAAATTTTACAAATTTCATAGAACTGAGGGAGTTATTAGAGGATTTTCCGAAAGATAGAGGTGTCTAGAAAAGGATCACGTCCGGGGACTGGCAATATTTTCCTCCGCACCGCTAGTCGGAATACGAGGACTCCCGGATCTGTGTGACTGTCTGGCCAATGTCTTAGGATCTGACTCGAAATAAGATACCTTTAGGACTCTCTCATCTATTTTCGTCCCTTCTCAACCCTAATTCTGTTAAGATTTTGAGGTTTAGAGTTTTCTCTCTCTCCCTCACCCTCTTGAGGATAGGGTATGCATGATAAGGTTAAGGAATTCTCCACTAAAATTAATAAAAAGCATGTAAATAAGATGTCATGGACATAAGCTTAATAGTTTAAGCGTAAACTAAAGATTAGTTGCATGCTTAGGTCGTATGACAGGTGTTGTCATGACCTCAGGAGAGACCTGAGGTTCGACCCTCTGGTCAGGAGGACGAGTAGAGAGTTGGTCTTGGAGGCAGAGATCTCCATTAAAGGTAGAGACCTGGCACATCCTCTGAGGATGATGCTAACCCTAACCCTAAGTGGTGGTTAGAGAGGGATGACATGATGAGTTAGATGTCATGATAGGCCAGGAGTGTGGGTGGACATGCTTTTGGTTTGGATACCCATGACGATATGAGCCATGTGAGGTCGGATGACATGGTACCTTTGGCAACCCAACCCTGGGAAGAGTTGTGCATGGTAGAGTGAAGGATAGCTCCTTCATTGATGAGGTTAGTGATGACCATATAGAAACCCTATGGGCTTATATGAGCATGGCATAGTATGCACCCACAGTACGTCAGTAGTGCTGACAGTAGGCTAAAATCCTAGCCAGGAGAGTATGATGGATAGCTTATGAGATGAGCATAAAGAACTATAGATAATCTGGAGTAAACATAGGTTTCACCCATGTAGGTGTATGCTGGTTCCACCTTCGAGAGAGGACCTCTAGTAGTAAGGTTGTTGTAGGGTTAGCTCTAGAGAGAGAGAGAGCAGGACCCAAGCAAGAAGGTTGGAAGCTTAGACTCCGAGATATGAAGAATAGTGGGGAGTTGAGGATGATGCGACCTAAGAGGATGGTTGCGGTTGCCTCATGCACGATCCCTGGAGGCTTATGGTATCTTGGTTGCCTTTAGAGTAACCAAACCCTAGAGAGAGGATGAGGTTGTTGATACCTATGTGCCTATGGTATAGGTGTTTACCTTCTAGGGTTAGGAAGAAGAGTTCCTTAGACCCTGAAGAGGTATAGTAATGAGTTGTGAGGCCTTATACCTAGTCGGTTGCCCTTGAGGAGGACTCCACTCTGAGGTGTTGTTCAAGTGGAATGGTGATAGGACGTGCATGTTATACCTTGTACATGTTTGGTACGTGGTTAAAAGGTTGAGCATGCAGTTGGACATCAGAAAGGTGAACCTAGGGTTCCTAAACCTAAGAGGGGAAGTAGTAGTGCTTGGTGTACCTGATGCTCATGACGAGATTTGAGTTTCCATAGATCTGAGTATGGCACTCCTCATGTTTAGAGGAATGGGAACCCCTGAGGTTAAGGTATATGTTTGATGAACCTCTCACGTATAGGTTGGTGACATATGATGTTGGTCCAATGTCGAGGAATGAGAACAAGTAGGACCTACCATGGAGACCTAGCATGGTTTAGTAGGTGGTCTTTGGTTAGCTACGAGCCATAGTAGCTTGCTAGGGTTAAGCATGCTCATGTGAAGGTAAACCCTGGACATAAGGACGGTTGTGACCTTTGCTGCTATCAAGAGATAGTTTCCTCCCATCTTGGGAGAGGGACCCTTTTGTAGGGTATGGATCAGCTTTTGTTGAGTTTGAGGTAACCTTAATAGGTCTCGTAGAGTCTTGAGAAGCTAAGTGGAGAGTACACAGTATGAGAATGAACCTACAGACCCATAAATAATCATCTCTAAGTGCATGTGGGTGTGTTACCATGGAGGTAACCGATATGGGGCCTAACCAAGGTAGGTAGGTCGCCATGACCCCTATGAAAGGATGTGAGTCATACCCTGAATGCAGAAAGAGATGATGGAGACTTGGGTAAGGTTTCAAGTTGGATATGTACTATGTTAGAATCCTAAGTCTATCATAGGGTCAGGTAGAGATAAGACCGATGGAAGTAGGAGTTGCCTAATTCCCTAATTGCACATGACCATAGGGTCAGGAGGTAACAGCTATCATTGTCTGAGGGCCATAGGTTAGGAGATTGATCACATTCATGAACTCATGGGACCCAAGGGGCAGATGAGGAGGGCACTCTCTGGATGCATAAGGGAAGAGGGATGATCCCAAAAGTATCGGCACCCTACAGACCTAGAGGAGATGACCAAGGATTGTGTGTGGACCCAAGTAGGTTCGAGATCAGTTTTCCATGGAAGTAACTTTGATATCAAGATGATCGTGATGTAGAGACATATGTTGCACGTTTCAACTTAGATTTGAAGGTGTACTGGCAATGTGGGATGTACCATCTCTACTCTTGGAACGGGAAGAACTCTGTATTTGGACTGCAGCCAAATGCTTATTTCCTCTTATTATGGGAGTGAGAGATAGGACAGTACGCATGCCATACACCAAGGATAAAGATGATGTGAGTTGAAACGTTGCTATAAGGTATGAGGATAGAGATGATAACGTACCCTTGAGGAGTGTACGATGTGGTGGTGGTTTACAAACACCAAGAGAACTAAGGTAGTCATCTTGTGAGGATGTTTTTATCATGAGTTATGTGGAACTTATGAACTATACAAGGTAGAGTTCGATAACCAAGAGAATGAATCCTGAGTTCCCTTGATGAAGATAGGCTTAGAGTCTGAGACGAGATGATAAGTGGAATACAGGGAGGTGTATGTCTTCACTGTTACCTAGTACCTAAAGATGAAAGGTAGTAATGGATGCTCTGGTTGAGATGCAGCTGCCTAGTTTAGCTGGAGGCTAGAAGAGGTTGTTAGGTTAACCCTAAGTTTGGAAAAGGAGATATGTTTGGCTAACACTCCGATGTAACGAGATCTGTTGATCAAGTTAGTGGTTGTTTGGTTAGCCAGCCTAGGCCTTGATGCGATAGAAGGATGGTTGTAAAACCTCAGATGCGCTTCTTTGGAAAAGAAGGTGATGCAACTCACGACTAGAGTGTTTTAGGGTTTCTGAGGAATCAACCTTAAGGAATCATGACATACAAGAGATCATGATTTTAAGTTCATCATACACCGTAGTACTACTAAGATAGTAAGTGGCAGTAGTACTTTGGATACCTAAGATGAAGTTGCATGTGGCTTGTCGCCATGCATGCCAGGAGGTGAAGGACAAACACCAGTAACCCAGTGAGTTGATATAGAAGATAAAGAGTCCATGAGTGGGAATGGGAGTTCATCATTATAAATGTTGTGGTAAGTCTCCCTGGACCGAGGAAGGTCAGGATGCAATGTGGGTTATGATAGATCGCCTTACCTAGATGACATAATCTAAGAGAAAGAGAGAATACTGTAGGGAGACGGATCCGACTGAACTACAAGTAAGAGAGATGGTTCAACTGCACCAGGATGCAAGTTCAAAAGTTCTTGAATATGACCTAAAGATTCACTTCCATAAGGTGGAAGTAGATACATGAAAAACTCGATGTGAGTACAGCTTATCACCCCTAACTGATGGTTAGCATGATCCAGACTAGAGAGTCTGATGAGAGCATGTGTGCTCATTCAGGGTGATACATGGGGGGCAGTTCTTTCCCTGTGAGAGATGTGATGATAACCATCATAGCCAGTATCGGGATGTAAAGAGGCTCTGTAAGGGAGGTTGTGTCGGTCACCACTTCATTAAGATAATGTTGGTGGAGGGACCTCGCAAAGGTCAGAAAAGGACCACAGTGTGTGCAGATGAAGTCGCTTTGATCATGCGACGGCTGAGGAAGCCCAGGGGCGACATGAGTCGTGAGCTGATGCAAAGCAGACTGACATGCAGTTCACTGTGGGAGAATATGCGATGTGAAAATCCGACCCCTCTAAGCTACAGCTGAGAAAGCTGAGTCCCCGATATATGGGTCCTTTTGGAGATGGATTGGTGGAGATGGTTATGTTTAGTCTTACCCCTCAGGATAACGTGATGTGTTCCAAGAGTCTGATCTAGAGCACTATGTGAGGTACCCAAGCCAAGAGCTGAGCCATGAACCCAGTTAGCTTTGAGAGAAGTTGAAATGTCCTGAGTCACCTATGAGGGTACAAGGTACCAAGGTGAGAAAGAACTCAGATGCAAGAATATGAGATGATGAAGGTTCTTGGGAGGCACAATGGAGAGGGTAAAACCACATGGGAGCCATGATGGACATGAGGAAGTCTTATCCGGTTTGTTTGTCTGTTTGAGGGAATTTTGAGGGAAAAATTCTTATAAGAGGGGAAGGATGTTACAACCTCAATTTTGCATATGTTTTCATAATTGAATTGTAAAGATTTTGTGAATATGGACTTAATTGAAAAGGTTGTATGCTTTGCTTCAAAAGATGGATTTCTTTGCAAATCTCTCTTTTGATAGGAATTTCGTAATTTCTATTATTAGATTAATCCAATAATGGATATAAAAGAGAAGAAAAGAAGACAAGTCCAAATAAAAGGAAAAGATACAAGATAATGGATATTAATCAAAGTAATTATGAGAAATACATAGAAATCTCTAGAAAGTGGAATTAATGGCCACAATTAAATAAATTTTATTTCTATGTGATTTCTAATAAAAGAAATATGAAAAGAGGAAAAAGGAAATGAAAGATAAAGAGAAATCCTTGAAAAGAAATCATTTAATAAAAGGAATAAGTAAGGAAAGGAGAAAAGATAGAGGTAGAAGCCTCTAGAAGGCTAAGAGGTAGCCTCCAAGGGTAAAATTTGTGCCTTTAGGATTCCTTGAGGTCCAAGGAAGATGATAAGATAATGGCAAAAGAAAGAGGAAATATCAATTAATTTGGTTTATTAATGAATAACTTGTATATGAAGGAAACACCCTTTTCCTTTGGAATTTGATTCCCAAATTTAATACACGAGTAGATATTCCAAAACAGAGTTTCCTTTAAAATTTGAGTGAAAAATGATTAACGAGAGAGATATGAATTTTTCAAGTTTCCATTGAATTGAATTAGTTATTAGTTATTACGCTATTTCCTTGTTTTACAAGAAAAAGGAAACCAGGGAGTGATGACTGATGACAGCCGTTGGATCCCCGTGTGGTCCAGGGGACCACAGATCCAACGATGGTTGTGCATCGTCTATCCTGAGTTACAGAAAGAAAGGGAGAGGGGAAAGAAATCCTATTTTCTCGCGTTTGAGGCAATAATCCGAGGTGTGGACGAGTCCTTTCCGAAGTTTCTCAACCTAACTTTTAGGTGTTTCCGTCGATGGGGGAAAAAGCCCCCAACTTGCCGAACTGTTTTATCGACACTATATATAGGGGGGGTACTCCGTGGTACCAACACTCCCACAAATCGTACTCGTGAGATCGGAACGCTGAGGCGGACGTTTTGGTGTGGTCAATTTGGAACTCCACCCTGACCAGACCCATCGCCGGAGAGCAACACAGCCAGGAGAGGCGCGTCGTCGTTCTGGTGAAGGGAGGACGAAGACGACAAATTGGGGACACCAACAAGTTCGGGAGAGTCTGGCGAAGCTCCCGGTCCTGTTAGTTTGCTCGCAGACACACGGAAGCCTGAGGTCAACCGGTGGGGTTGACCACCTGCTCGCGCACTGAGAAACGCGAGGTTGAAGACGACCGCCGGGAGAATTACCAGATTGCCCTCCCTCTTCTGTTGTTCAGGTAAGGGCACGAGTTCCTTTTGTTTCTTTTCAATGGCGAGTCAGGCGCGTGTTTGTGGATCGTTGGATCCCGCGTGGTCCAGCGGACCACGGATCGAACGACTAGGGATTTTTTTTTGATGAAATCGTAATATATTAGAAAATCTAGAAAAGTGATTTTTCTTGCAAAAATCATAACTATTGCTAGGAAACTCTAATGACGAAACTTAATACATGAAAGTTGCTCAGAAAAATGCAAGTAATAAGATAAAAATAGTTTGAAAGCTTGAATCTGTCCCTTTTAACAAAAGTATATTATTTTGATGAAAAAGGTATTAATTTGTGATTAGAAACCCTAATTGATGATAAAGGATAGATTTAATAGTGCAAATAAGTTAATTCGAGCATTGTTAATTTGTTTAATGATAAAAATGAATTTTAACCTATTTTGAAGATGAAATTGCAAGATTTAGGGTTTTAAATCTAATATGATGGTTAATATCCTTAGAAACCCTAAATAGGGGAAGAAGGAAAGAAAAGTGCCTTTAACCCGAAATTAGGGTTATATGTTGTTAAAAGGTAACCTTAATATCTTTCATGAGGAGTAGATGAGATAATTAGGGTTTGTGAGTAATTTTATAAAATTAGGGTTTAGAATAGTAAAAATGAAGTAAAACCCTAATTGTAATCGAAACCCTAAAAAGGACTAGTAACCCTAGGAAACAACTAGGCTTAATAGACCTTGATGACCTGATCAATGATAGGAAAATTGGATGCATATTTCAGGATCATCTTGTGTGATTGCTTGTTTACTGGATTTTTGCTTAGTTGGATTATTCTGCACTCAAGTCAGCCTGACAGGTATGTGGTTAATTATGGTTAATCGCATTAGTTTCCCGAAGGTTTTCTGGATGATTAATCGCATTGAATGCAACCTATCCGTTTGGATGTTCATACTTGCAAATCATAAAGTCACTATGATTATCACAATTATAATATAAGTGTGTATTCTCGCACCTACATGCCACCCTGATGGATGATGCAAAAAAGGTCAAGCCCAGGAGGGAAGATCTACGGGTACCATGAGTGGTGACCCCAGACACCAAGCTCGGGATTGAGAAGGTGGTCTTTGTTGCATGACTAATGGGCACGAGGTGACCCCAGGCACCAAGCTCGGGATTGAGAAGATGGCCTTAAGTCAATGGCAAAAGAGAAATCCTAAAGAGGGTATTCCAGGGTTAGGGCAAAAGTGGTGGAGAATGTCACATTGAAAGCGTAAATTGGCTTGTTAATTAACTTGATTGTGATATTTAGATTGTTAGTCATATTTGTGAAATTTTGGTTGTCCCCACATACCGGCATATTCATTTATGTTGACCGACGTTTTGTTTGTCGGCGTTTTAGGTACAAATTGAAAAGGACAAATAGTAAAGTGGCATATTGTGAAATTGAGAAATAATATGCAAGGATGATTAGTTAGAATAGAGTCCAGATGTGGATAGAAGTTAGAAATCCAAGTTTTTGAAAAAGGTATGCAAAATTTTATTTTATTCCAGCTTTCAGTATAATGTTGGTAGAATTTAATAATTATTACTGATTATTTGTCGAGCATTTGATCCGGAAAATCGGGATAACGGCTCTGACCTCTTGGTTTCCCTTAATTGGGGGTTACCGGGAGGAGGGGTCGTTACACTATGTGTCGTCTTTGTACTCTCAGGTCCTTGGAGTCGGTTCGTAATGGTTTCATGAACAATCTGAGATTTTGGCTTTTAAGCCTCGGGGTTTTATGTTGCTCCAGTATGTGTTTTGATAGAGCAACTGTTATATGTTGTCCTCAAGATGAGATGGAACAATGTTGTACCATGTAAATCATGATATGTATAAGTTTTGGATCTTTCAGTAAGAGTTATCTGGAAGAGGACCTTCTAGCAAAATGGTTTTTAATTTTAGTGATTTTTGCTAATCCGTTGTTTATGATTATTCCGCATAATTAGTAATGATTTAGTTGTAGGTTTGATGACAGTCGTTACAAAAACCCTAATGAAGTGAGAATTACAATTGATCAAATAACAAACTCAAAATAAAATAACAAACTCAAAACTTTAATTTCAATCCTTAAAAATATTATTTATCTAAAAAAGTAATATATCCCTAAAATTAATAAAAGGTTCATGGAATTTGTAAACAATCACCAAATAGCTAAAACTATCTAATTAGACCTAATGAAACTCTTCCGGCCGATCATGTCCTACACCCATATGCTCAAATATGATGCCTATGTACCACATTAGTTACATGATATATTGATGTCTAACTTCCTAGAATCTCAACAATTACAAGTATGATATTATCTTTGATTAAACCAATTTATTGATCATGATCCACTCTTTTTCTTCAAAGCCCGCCCAGCACCAACATATCCCTTAGAACAAATTTTGTAAAAGCAAAGAAAACCATATGAAGAACCCTTTTATTTTCAATATACTTATCTATAAGCCTCATTATCAAAATAATAGCCTTCAGTATGCAATTAGCAATCCTCTTCAAAAGTTTCATAGTGTGGCTAATGAGCTTGGTACCATTTAAAGTATGTGCGACGTTGAATGTCTCCCTGGTTTTTGTACATGCAGAAGAAGGTATTATTTCTATACTCATCAAGCATTTTCCATGTTCTCAAGTCTTGTTAAGATTTAGAAACACAAACTTCTTATTTTCCAAAGCTCTTCCATACAGCAATAGAATGTTGTCTGGCCCTCAAGCCTTTTGTATTTCATCTTTTTCAAAGCAATCACAACCTCTAATTGTGTTACCTTCCATGCATATATACATGCTCTAAAAGTAAAAGAAGCAAACAGAGTATTGTGTTCTCCTAGTGCTACCTATACTAAACTTGTGTAGTTGTGTCATGTATATTTCTGCCACTCACCACCTGCTATAAATGCAGTACTTTTGGTTGTTTGATGATATTATATAGGACCTACATTGAATTCTCCGCGTAAGAGCTATATATTAGAACTGTGAAAGTACCCTACAAAAGTATCGCGTATAAAAGTAAAATCTACAATATACGTATTAGAATATGTGTGTACTGTTATATTAAACTCGGGTGATTATATAATATAAAATATAGTATAAATGTATCTAAAAATTGCTAGTTCACTACAATAATAGGTTATTGGATACCCTAATCGGCTAATCTAATCATTATTAGTTCACAGCGTGGATTTTTAATAATTTTGTACTATTGTCTCACTGAAATATGTGATTTTACTTGGCTATTGCGTGGATTTTTGATAATTTAGTACTATATGTTAGAATACTTAAAATTGACCATATGTTTAACAAATTCCTTACATTCTATAAAAGTTTACCAAAGCCAAATAATTCACAAATTCTAAGATTCCCAGCTTGGCCTACATCAAGAGTTCCATATTTGTGACTGTGATAGGGGAGATATCGAGATAGGCAGAGGGGGTAGGGCTTGGTACAACAAGGTAGTAGCCGAGTATGTTAATTCAAATTTGTAGGGTATTGCATGTGCAGAAAATAGCATAGATTGAATTAAGATATATGTTAGACTGCGGCTATTTTAATTGAGTATGAATTCAACTAAGAAGATGATGTGAATTTATGTCTTTCATAGAAATTTATATATATAATGTAATGCTACATGTTATGAAATGCATCACACTGCACGTTCATTAACAAGGAAACAATTTTATATAATGCTTTTACATTTATAGAATCAGAACCATATAAATACAATGTTATCCAGAACAGTTATCCATATTAACATGAAAAAATGCTTTGAGACCATAAGATTTTTTATCTATTTACCTGTCCATTCTGCCACTGTGTAACATCTTTTGCTGTTTTATACTTTGCCAATTCTTCAGCAGCAAGTGATTCAAGCTGAGAAATGCTGTTGATGATGAATTGTTGTTGTTCTGTGGGCTTGCTCTTTAATTTCCGCAGCTCAGATCGTTGCTTTTTACAGCATTGCTCGAGGACTTCACTCTTAAAAAGAAAGGTTCATTGATATTCAGTTGAAAAGTGAAATGATCTGAATTGCAATACAAGTATCAGAACTGTACATACCTCGCCACACAATAATGCAACTTGTAATTTCAACAGCACTCATTAGCTTCTTTCAGACTGTTCACAAGGTCTATCCAATCTTTCCGGAGAGTTAGCTGAGCTGGTGTTCAAGGTATAAGTGTTGGAGGTGGAGTGATAGGTATCTCCAAAGTTGTAAAGCCTCAGAATTGTAGTTAGAAAGGGCAGTTGGTATATTACCATTGTGTAGATAAGATTGATTGGAATGTGCACTGCTTTAAGGAATATCTTTCACATGTAACAGTGCAGAAAGTGGAGGTTACCAAAGAAAAGAAACTGTTTCGACTCCTTTACATGCCTTTGCATCCAGATGATCGACCCTGTTCATATTTCTAAAAACAGTACTTTCACCGTTTTGACTTGTGCGAAACTGACCTAACATGTCTTTCTGAGTTAAGGAACAACGAATATGAGGAGCAGTAGCAACCCAATGAATATGAGGAGCAGTAGCAACCCAATTGTGATGGCATATGGCAGTTGTGAAGCTTAAGGCACAGCAATGCTTTGAACTAGTGTGTCCGCCGAAGCTTCAATGAACGTTGGGGCCTTCTTGTCTTCAGTACTTCCATGACCTAATCTTCAGTTGGATCCTTATCCCAATGTGCAAACCTCATCTTAGGCAATTAACACTGTAACATGGTGCAGCCCACAAGTAACCTATTTTTCTTTTTGTCTCATGCCCCAAACTACCTCTCAGATTCACCAGAAATCTTACCTTCCACCAAACAAGGGAATCTCTGATCAGAATCGGGTTACCAATCAGACATGGACAACAGTCTCCATGGGGAAAGCACATCCAGATTTAGTCAAAGATAAGTGAGGCTAAGGCCACAAGCCACATTATTCGAGTAATCAATTAGAGATGAACAGAAGGTTGGTCTCAACCATGATTACCCATCACTATAACCAAGACAATGCTTGTCAACGTCAACTCCTGTGAACAAATTTTTAGATGATGCACTGACACTAGATTTTGCTGTGATGATTTCCCCCAATGCAGCCCTATGCTACACTCCAAATGTCACAGCTATTGTCTTTTAGCCCCACTGAAGTAGCAGGTTTTACAATCATACTGGAAACATGTCCAGTCGATGCAATCTAAGTCAGTGTACCGAGTTCCACAAGAAATATAAGGATATCGAGTCTACCTGGGATCAATCAACACATTTGGAAGAAAATTTTGTTTGCTTCATCCAATTGGCCTTGATCAACAAGATGTTTAATCATTATATTACGTGTAACAGAATTAGGTTCCAAGCCATCTACAACAATTGATTGAAAGAGACTCTTGGCTGCTTCCACCCTTCTAGCCCTGAAAAGCCAATCAATTAAGATGTTATAGAATTCAATGTCTTGTTTGGATTTCCTTGTGCATATAGTATCATATAGTTCCAGAGCTTCCTCGACACACTTGTTTTTCAAAAGGCCATTCAGCATTATGATGTACGTTTTAGAATCTAGGAGAACCCCACTACTTGACATCTGATGAAATAGCCACCTTGCATATTCAACTTCACCAAAGTGATAGGACCACGTTAGTAAAGTGTTACAGACCACCACATCAGGCCTTAATCCTTCAACTATCATATTACCAAAAAGCTCTTTAGCATAATTGAACTTTCCACTCATACAACAGCAGTGAAAAAGTATAGCATGTGAAGTAGCATCAGGTGCCAAACTCTGAGAACAGAGGCTCTGGAATACTGCAATCACTCTGTCTAGTTGCTTTTCCAAGCAGTATCCATTCATGAGTGAATTGTACGAAACTACATCAGGATTTTTGCCATTAGTAATCATCCAATTCAACAGGTCATGTGCTTTTCTAACACTTCCCTGCTTACAGAAAGCGTCAATTAGCATGTTGCATACTGTAATATCAAAATCTATTTGTTGTTCTGTCATCTTCTTTGCAAATCTCTCTAATTCATGTTGATTAGCGTGGCGGCATGCATTATGGAAAATAGATGTGCAAGTGATAATATCAGGCTTCAGTCCAGCAGAGGATATTTTAGTAAGCAGATTTAAAGCTTTATGGACCTCACCATTCTTGCAATAGCCATCAATCATGATACTGTAACAATGAATATCAGGTGTTAGCCCCTTGGCAGCCAGTGACTCAAAGATTTCTGCTGCGGCATCCATTTGACCTGTCAAGCAGTAACCATGCATTAATATGGTATGGGACTTGCAGTCAGGCAGTTGCCCAGTTTCAGGTATTAAATCAAACAGCATTTTTGCCTCTTCAACTCTCCCCTGCTTGCAGAATGAGTCCATCAAAATGCTTAGCACCACTACAGTGGGAAAACAGCCATTGTCTATCATTTCCTTTAGAATTAGAAGAGCGTCATCCAAATTACCTTGTTTACAAAGGTTATCAATGACTACGCTATAGGTAAATACATCAGGCCTGCATTCACTGTTGAGGCTTGCCATCTTCCTAAAAAGTGCAAGGGCCATGTCGTGGTTCCACTGAAAAAGACCATTCAGAAAAGTAGTATATGTCTTGAGATCTGGACGACAATCTATATCAGCCATTCGTTCAAATAGAATAATTGCATCTTCTACATTGTTTGTCACTAGCAGCCCATTCAACACGTTAGTATAAATGACTGCATCAGGCTGGCAGCCAGCTTTCAACATATCACCAAGGAAGCCAAGCCCCAAATTCAGCTGATCCATGCGACAACAGCAGCCTATAAGCATATCATATGTCATGGAATCCAATGAATATCCACTCTCTCTCAAACTCTTCATCCATAAAGATGCATCAGCATATCTCCAAGCAGCCAACATCCCACTAACCAGTGTGCCTAGGATGACTGCATCAACATGGCATCCCTTTTTTAGCAACTCTCCTAACAAGCCTAATCCCAGATCAATTTGTTCCGTACGACAGCAACAATTTATGAGGGTGGTGTACATCACAACATCGGGATCATAGCCCACCATTTTCTTGAAAAACACCATAGCATCAGCAAATTTGCCACTTCGACAAAACCCGTCAACAAGGGAACCAAAGATAGCCAAATCAGGATTGCATCCAGACTTGAGCATGCTGCCAAAAACTCCAGCCCCCAGCTCTTCTCGACCCCTTCTACAAAACCCCGTGATCAAAGTGCCATAAGTGATCACGTCAGGCAAGGTCTGAAGCTCAGGCATTCTCTGAAACACTCGAGAAGCATCTTCTACAAGGTCAACTGTGCATAGACCTTCAATCAATGTAGTTAGCATTATGGTGTTCACTTTTCTACTCTGTTTCAACAAAGTACCGAATAGGCCTAGACCCAAATCTACCCTCCCCATGCGGCAGTAGGAGCTGATCAACATCCCGTGGGTGTATACATCAGGTACCAACACTCCCTCCAGAACCATCCTGTTGTAGACACGGATCAACAGCCGGTGCTTTCCCGATCTGTGGAAAGTCTTCAGGTAAAGGTTCAAGGTATATGTCTCCGGTCGTGTTTTCCTCGCCACCAATTCCTGGATGACGTCTTCCACATCCAATTCGGCCCAAGGGCACCAAGTGCTCAAGAAACGAACCAACCGAGTAATGCGACCACTGTACAGGTTAGCATTGACACTTGTGTATGGTTTAGGAGGAGGAGGAATGGAGGGTTGGCAGAAAACAGAAAATAACCATCGTAGGTAGATGGAGAAGATGCTGTTGCCCTCTCCGGTTGATTCAAAGGCGGCGGCAACGGAGGGTAGGAGCATTGCCGTGGTTGAGACGCAGGAGATAATAGGTGATGAAAGGGTCCCGTAGAAACGGCGGCGGCGCAGGTGAAACGGCAGCCATCCAACTGAAGCGGTGGTCTTCATGAACCTTCGGCAGACAAGTTGTTCCCGCGGGATAAGGAGAGCTCGTCTAGATTGGTGGAGGGATGCCTATTACTATTGGCCTCTCTCGGAGTTCCTGATGCGGATGCCACCTGCAGAGTTCAGCCTGGCGGATTTGCCGCCAATGAAGGAGTTGCGGCGAACTTAGAATGACATAGGGCTCGACTTCACGTTCGAGGGTTACCTGGTCGTCGTATCGTCCAGCGGCGGACCGTTTTGCACCTCTTGCAGTGCCAGTTCATCACGGATTACACATTCTCCGGTTAGCTGTGTGCCCTGGAACCCGTGCAAGCCGGTGAGGCGAAGAAGTTGGCTGCTGTCCGTGGCCGCCGATTGGCCGCTGCCGCTGAATCGCACGGAAGCCGCCTCCTGGGCTCCGGCGATAAATGGAAGAGACGCGGCACGCAATTTTCCACCCATTTATTTAGTTCAAACTAAATTTCATTTCACTTGTTCGTAAATATATCGCAAACTAAATTTCATTTCACTTGTTCGTAAATATATAGCGAATTCCGAAATATATTTTTGCCTATAGGTGATCTTCACCTATAATGTTTTTTTTTTACAGAATGCAACGAAAATTGGTTCGTTCATTTTCCAGGTAGGCAATCAAAGAGTTAGAGTGTCGTTTCCGGACTCTACGAGATCATAAGAACCACAAAACTCACAAAAAAGACAACACTATTTTACTCTATGTTTGTCGCATTGCTTTTTTGGTACTTTCTTAACGTTGTTAAGTTAGGATTGGAATTTTGTGGTTTGTACTGAGTTAGTCGGGATTAGTCAGATATGGATTGGATTAGTCTGGATCCAGTCTGATTCTGTTTGGCAACCTAATCTGATGCTTAGGATTGAGTAAGGATTCAGTCTGGTTATGTTTGTCAACCTAGTTAGGATCTGGCTATCATGCCATGTTCTTACAAAATAGTTTTAAAAATAATGACCACAGAACTGTGACCACACTGCAATACATGATTAAAATTTACAATAAATATAAAATTTTGTACAGGGTTTGGGTGATTTTGTTTGTTGTGTTTCCGTTATGAATATGAGTTGAGTGTGATTACTTTTATATGTATATTTAAAATAAATATTACTTTATCCATTACTGTGAGAATGCATGGCATATGTCTTGTTGTATGTATGTATACTTGTACATTTTTTTATAAATCAATAAGTAACAAAATAATTGAAATTGTCATATTACAACATAAATTATGCAGAAGTACCATCACAATTTGAAATATAAAAAGTTCACATAACATTAGGTACTATGTCTGTTACACAATATTCCAGCACCCACAGACAACTTAAATTTGGCGACTACAAACTGAAACCTTCAGTACAAAAGTTTAAGAAAGGGCACTAATATGCATTCCCTGCACTCGTTGTCTGCATCATTGTTGGCTCCAATAATATTATTTTGTTTGTTTGTCTCTCTGATTATCGGTTGTTGCACATGGTTGAGAGCTTCTCACTTGACCAAGTTGTTGTTGTATTGCTGGTGGATAAGTACAGGAACTGGTCCAGAATGTGTGTGGAACTGCGTCTACAATTTTTAGCACTTTCTACCTTGCCTTAAAGATAGCCATGTTTATGTCAGTCCTCCCAATTAATGTATGGAATTCTACAAGGGCATCACGCTAATTGTAAGACCCCTGGCCTGAGTTTAGGGTAACCCTATTTGTTTTGCCTAATTAGGTTGCTTAGAACTTTGCTCTAATCTTTTGAGATGTAATTAGGACTTGTGGAAATATTAAGTTTCAAGTTTGGACTTGTTTAGATGATGTTTGTGTTTTGTATGATAGTTTTGGTGTGAATTGCAATTTACCCAAATCAAGGGGGTTGATGTGCAATTTGTCACCTCTAGAGTGCATCTTTCATCTCTTGGCATCATCTAGATGGGAGAGAAAGAAGTGGGTGTCTTGTTTGGATCATGGGGGAGTGGTGGCATCCTAAGTGTGTGGTGTGTTGTCTAGGGCTGGTGGGATCACGCCCTTGGTGGGTGGCCAAGAGGTCGAGACCCGACCTAGAATGTATCACCATGTCTTGTATGTTAAGCTAGAGTGGATGCATGTTGACCTTTTTACATGGACAAGTGTCCCCTAGACGCCTAAGGTGATGACACCTCTCCTTTGATCTTTCTCTCATTTCCCAAGTATATAGCTTCTCTTCCTTTCACACAAGTGAACCTTTCGGCCATCCTCATTCTCCCTTCTCCTTGTGGACGTCCTTAGAGCCTTGAGGAGCAAGAAGAAGTCTCCTTGGAGCCTTAATGATTGGAATTCTTAGCTTGTGGTGATTCTTTGTTCATCTTCCACCTTGGTGAGTTATACTTTCTTTGGTAATGTTTTCCTTGTGTTCTCTTCTCCATCTTCTTCTTCGCTCGGCCATGGATCATGCCTTGGTATGAAGGTTGTTCTTGAGGAAATAACCCTCATCTCTAGGGTCATAAACCATGTCAGAATGAAGTTCCCTCTTTCTTTTTTTCTTCTTCTTCTTCCTTGGATCGACTAGGGTTTATCTTTCTTCTTCTTTTTCATGGGCTATCTTGACCTTGGCATTTTCTTCTCTTGGAGCCTCCAAGTTGGAGGTGTTGTTGTGACCGAGTTTGGGACCTTTGGTGGATCTTCTTCAATCTTGGGATCGTGTGCTTGGAGCTTGAATCCTTGGTGGTGATCTTCTATCTCTTAGGCGGTGCCTTACGGATCCTCCATGGGATATCTGTATACATCTCCTGTGCTAGGATGCCTTCTAGATCCTCCATTGGTTATTGCTAGATGCCAACGAAACTTGGTGTTTGGGTTGTAGACGTCTGTGTGTTCCATTATGCGAGTTGGATATCCGATGGCTGTCTCCATCTGCATTGCATGTGCTCTCGTAGCGCTCCAAGAATAGAGATGCATGCGTCGTGCAACGCGCTTCGCTTAACCAGGAGTATCTCTGCAAATTTCCATGGACGGTATAGCAAACCTCAAAACCAAAAGGCATATTTTTAAACCCTAGTTTTTAGTGATTTTTACCAGATAAATAAGGAATACGAAACAAAGTTCTCCACCAATCTCAGGGAAGAATAGAACAGAGGAAACAACTAAGAGTACGGGTAGATAGGAGATGATTTCTCAAGTTTAGTGGAGTACAATAGACTAAAAGTGTGTAGAATAGCTATACGTACCCGGCCGTAACCTCTTCCTCAGCCTTTCTCTGGTCATGTGGTTATTGATAGATCTGGTTGTCATCTTCCATGAAGAAGAAGCACGACAGCCCCAAGTCAATCCCCGTCGTCACAGTCATAAAGGAAAAATTATAGTTATGCAATACGCGTCATAATATTTTATAGATGAAAGGCCGCGCAGAATACGGTGAGCAGTAGATGAAGTCCCGATCCAAAAATTATTTCACTTCTGCTTATGCATGTAATTATTTTCCTTCTCTGAATCGTCCCCCTCACATGCTAGTAGAAGATGATGATCTTAAGAACTATTTTTTTTTAGGGAAATCTTGCTTGGTTTGAAAGAAATCTAAAACCCTAACTTAGCTTATTGTTTTGGGGTGTGTAGAGTGTGGTCTTTTACCTTTGAATATGGCTCTTTCTTGAAGTTTACATGGAGCGAGTTTAGGTGACCATCTTGTGGAGCTTCCATCTTGATGATGGTGGTGTTCCATGGAATTTCTTACTATTTCAGATCTTGTTCTTCCCTGTATCGACCTTGGTTATGTTTTGATAATGATCTTGACCATGATGGTTAGTGTTTGATACCCTAGCTATATTTAGGTTGTAACCCATGATGGTTAGTGACCGATACCCTAGCTATAGTTTGGTTGTAACCTATGATATCTAATGGACAATATCCTAGCAATAGTTTGGCTATAACCATGTTGATGTTAGACTGATATCCTATGTTGATGTTAGGACAATATTCTGTGTTGATGTTAGGCCAATACACCATGTTGATGTTAGGCCGACACACCATGTTGGTGATAGACCCATACACCATGTTGGTGATAGGCCAATACATCATGATGATGATGGGCCGATGTCATATGTTGATGTTAGGCCGATATCCTATGTTGATGTTAGGCTGATACACCGTGTTGATGTTAGGTCGACACACGATGTTGGTGATAGGTTGATACACCATGTTGGAGATAGGTCGATACACCATGTTGTTGATAAGCCGACACACCATGTTGTTGATAGGCCGACACACTATGTTGAGGTTAGGTCGATATCCTATGTTGATGCTAGAACCAATACACCATGATGATGATAGACTGAGACACCATGTGATGGTGTCTCGACACATGATGATGGTGGTGGTTGAAGGGTATGCTTGGGTATCCAATGATGTACTTGTATGAGCAATGAATAGGTTATGTAAAGTGTTGTTTGAAATAATATCTAATCAACCCTAATAATGTCCCTTAATCCTAATATACTCTAAGATCATGGAAGTGGTGAATCTAGGGTTTATGGTTGAATCTAACCTTGTATACCTTAATCGGATAAGAAGAAACCCTAACCCTAATGATGTGTAACGAGACTTGCTTGTTTCTCTCTCTCATGGGATTGTTACGATGTTATGTGGTTCTCTCTCTTGTTTATGAATTTCTAACCATGCAGGTGTTACAAGTTGATAAGCATAGTTAGGTGAAAGCTATGGTGATTATGATGTGATACAGGTTGAATGAGCCTTCATGAGGTATGTTGAGGAACTTGTACTTCGAGAATGACGTGAATAGGTCCCATGACCTGACAATCGCTTATTGCCTAGTATGAGATGACATTTCACAATGATGAGCTGAGGGATTGATATCCCATGGCATGTGGTTTTGGTGATGATAATATTGTGAATGGCAATGATACAAACATTACATGGTCATAATATGAAAGTTCACACCTTATACGTTTATATCTTCTAGATTTGTACTATGCCCTTACCTTTATAGAGTTTGCTATGGCTTTATACATTGTAACTTGATTGGTGCTAAATGACACTTGATTGGCTTGACTAATCCCGTTGAACTTAATTCATGTAGTTTTTCCCTATGCCATAGACCCATCTCAGTGTCAACACTTGTTGGATGGTGAAACAGGGTTTCCCCCAGTGAAATCTTGGAGTTGTACACTGTTGAGTATATGCAATAACAAGATTGGTTGCGGGCCATACCCAGGAAGGAGTGTGGTTGTGGGCTGTAGCTCAATGATTTGATGCTTATGAGGTTTCACAGGATTGGTTGTGGGCCATACCCTAGCAGGAGTTCGTATGTGGGCCATAGCTTAGTTTCACTAGCATCGTGACATGTACCAAGCTGGGCTAGGACTTTCACTGTTTGACTATATGTCACAGGTTGCAGTTGACTGGTATGTCCCTATTGTGTACTCATGTACTGACCCCGAGGTTTGGTGAGGTTGTAGATTCCAGCTCTTTCATAGACCTTGTATGGCACTGATTTCAACTTAATAGTGGTCAGTTGGATTTGGGTGGTACGAGTCAAATCCTCAGGCATAATAAAATACGTAATCAGCCGTATAGTCTACTTGCTTAGGATCAATACAAAAACACTGGATGAGACCTTGCTTGCTTTTGTACAATGTAGTTGGTAGTGAATCTACATGTCCTTCATATTCCTTTTATGATGATAAGATGTTCCACAATCCAATTACAATTGCTTATATTATTTAGTAATAGTCATCTACTTTAGACATATCATGTAATGTAATATGCCTATCATACTTGTAGCTTTAATTGTGTTCTTTAATAATCAACATATGTGTTAATAATAGTGTTGGTGAAGAGTTATATCTCCCGCTGAGATTTGGATCTCACTCTAGGGGTTCTCCACATGTTTTAGGTGGATGTGCACGAGCAAGTAGAGATCGTGCAGCTGAGGCAGAGCAGCAACAAGAAGGTCAATAGCTAATAAGGTTGGGGATGTTGCTACTAGTCTTTTGGCGTAGAGTCCTAGAATCGTCCCTATATACTTAGGTCCTTGGGATGGTTTTTGGGTGTGTCTTTTAGATGTGCTTTTGATACTTGGTTTTGGCTTGTGTGCCCTTATAATGTAAAGATATGACAGATACTCATGAATGTTTATATATGTATGTGTTGGAACATATTTCTCTTGTAGCAAATTGATGGCATATGTGATATGAATGTGCTGATGTAAGCACCCTATGATCTATGATATTTGATGCAGCTGTCCTACGAGGACTTATATGTTTTGCAACTTTGGTGCTTAATGAGATCGTTTTTAATTTTTAGTAATTTTTGGTAATCCGCTTGTTCAGTTTTGTTTCCACGTTTAGTTTGGTGATTATCTCGTGGTTTGTGACGTGGGCTGTCTCACCAACCTTGACATACATGAGGACCACATAAGTGACGTAAGTAGTATTGACAACCCAACCCTGTGCCAAGTGCAGCATCTGACTCGTCATCCCATTGAAAATGATTCATTGTGTGCGAGAGCATCTGTAGCATAGTTTAATAACTATCAAACCAATGTATTACATAATAAAATAGGTGACAGAAGTGGAGCCAATGTATTCGATAACAAAAAAGTAGGTGACATAAATGGCCTTAAAAATATAGATACTTGATACATTTGCAACAAAGGATACAAAAAATTTAACAATACATGTTCAACCTATGGTACTAAAATAAACTAAACATTATCAAGTTCATATTGTAATTCAAATAGGCATACAAGTAACTGTTCCATACAAAGAGGGGTGACATAGTTTAGATCACAACTTAAACTGCAAAAAAAATATATAATATCATATCTAGATACTGGGAAAATGTGGCATGGTCTAAGGGAGAGCAGACAAAAAAGGAACGGCATGCCCTGGGCATCAGGTCATGGTTGTTGCCTATATCTAGACACCCACAAACAATAAAATGGTGACCAACCACTACGTTGTCCATTCTTCGGTGCAGAGGCAGGTTTTTGTTGATCCTAGGTAGGACCGTCCCAGTTGGTCCAGTTTAGGGTCTGATCGTACTCGTCCCATGACACAGGACACTCTTCCACAACGCTGCCTTATCTTGTTGTTTGACATCATCTTTCGAGACGTCGTCTTTCGACCAATCAAACAACAACGGTAGATGATGAATAGGGTGAGTGACACCGTCATTGCTTTGTTCCTGGCTTGCATATGTGGCATCCTCATGTGAATTTGGATGTTGAGACTAGGAAAGCTCGCGACACTTGCACACAAGTTTTTCGTTTATATATTTCTCGATCTTTGAACACGGCATCAACATCTTTTCAAACTTTAAACGTGACTTTGAAAGTGACTTTGACATCTAAATATAATAAATAAGTAGAAGTTTGAGCAAATTATGATAATAATAAAGTAAGGATGACAATAAGTTACACAAATTAGAAAAATAATCAAGAGAAATTGAAGTAAATAGTTAGTGTGTTTGACATAAACTTAAACATGCACTAGTTCATAATTATTGGACCAAGTACGTTTTGGTATGCATTACAAAAATAAAAGTTGGTGAGAAAACATAAATAAATACATGTTTGAGAAAATACTTATAGTAACGAACTAAGGATCACAATAATTAACATGTAGTGTTCATAATCATTGGATAAAGTATGTTTTTAAATGCATAGAAAACAAAAAAGTACGCCCCAAAGGTGGCGAACAATTCCTTTCAATTTCATTTGTTGCCTTCACCGCCTAATCATGTAGCTGCATCATTGCTGTTTTCAACATTGTTAGGTATTCTGTAACTCCTGGGGGGTAAGTGCAACGAGTCATCACAAAGTTGTGTTGAATGACATGTTGCACTTCCAATGGCTGAGGAGGCATTAAATCTCCCAAAAGAAAATGATTTTCTCTTATGAACTCTCTGCTGAGGTACTGCCATCAAATTTGCACCTAGGTCACAGATATGTAAGGCACCCCTGTTATGTTTCTAAAGTCATGATACACCTCCCTCCAAGTCTTTGTAGTATATACTCCATTAACACATCTCCTCATGTCATATTGGTTTCTCATCAAACCTTTGAGGACCATATCGTGCGCTGTACACCATATATCATACGACAGCATGCCTTGCCCAACCATATTACAAATTCTCTATGTAATATATTGCAATATTAAGGGTTCATTTCACAATAGTGCAGGCACAATATGATAATTCAAATATAAAGATTTAATGTGCACATAACATAGGGCCTCCTATCTGGTCAAGCCAAAAACAAACAACATTAAGATAAAAAAAATGAGCATACATAAAGTAGCAAGCTTATGATGTAGCTTTAACAAAGAGCAAACTCAGGGATCTGATTGCAGGAAGTAAAAAGAGCATACATCTAAATCTAAACATCTTCAATGTTGTGACGTATTTCATTCATTGCCTTCACCACCTACTCCTGCAACTACATTGTTGTTGTTTTCAACATTGTTAAAGTGTGGCACGCCAAAGGGATGAGTAGGCAATAAATCTGCCAAAAGGAAAAGATTTTATCTGATAAATTCTCACCTTAGGTTCTTTCAATGGGGTTTCACTACATTCAATGATATGCAAGGCACCCCCATTATGTTTTATAAGTCACACAACATAACATACCGGATCTTGGATACTACCTTAGAACTTTGACCTTTTGAGCATAGCCAAACAAGGTTGAGGATAGATCTAGATGAGGTTTAGTATAATCTTAATGCATTAATGCATGTATAAATCACCCTAATGTAATATAATATTCTTGTATTAGTCTTGGGTTAATAATAGACACATAAAATATGTCATATGATGGAAGGTTTCATAATATCCCATGCAAAATAATCTTACATAATTCCTTTGATGATAATATGAAAAGATGAAGCATAATTGGATGAATAATGATGATTGTGATGATAATAATAATAATAAGACACAAATAATAATTGTGACATAACTCATTAAAAGAAATCTCAAAAATGAAATCTAAGTTAAAGATCGTGTTCCTTTGATTATTCACATTATAATAATTAAGTTAACTCAATTCGGAAAGAGAAGATCCAATTTTTCCCCAAAATATCAAATAAAATAACAAATGACTCCAAAATAGGAAAATAACCTTTGATTCATAATCTATATAATAAAATATGTCTTTGGGTGAATTTTCACTCAATTTGGAGAAAGTTTGATTAAAAGGTGAATTTAGGAGATAGAACGTGTGTAGAACCTTCAAGATATCAAATAAATGAACAAATGACTCCAACATGTAAATTTGATGGCAAATTTGTATCCAACACATTAATTATGACTTGTGGGTGAAGTTTTATAAAATTCAGAGAATCTTAAAGTCATTAATGCATGAGGTAAGAGAAAAAAGATTTGATTTATTTAACACATTGGAAGTTCCCAAAAGGCAAAAGTAAGTGCATAATCGGAATCTACATGCTTTAATTGGCCTCTATGCAAAATTTCATATAATTTGGATAATGTTTGGACCCCCAATTGAAGAGAGAGAAAATTATGAAATAATTAATGTACCACTTTATTCGATTTCAGTTCTGACCATGATTTTTGATTTATTTGTGTCACACGACTATTTAAAGTCAGGGTTCATTAAGGGCCCTTGGATTGTATCTGACGGTGGAGGAGTTATCTCCTACCTCCAGTCAGATTTCCTTTTTTCGGCTACAGTAACCGCGATCTCCCCTCACCCCAATCTTGTTGTCCACACCACATTTTTCTTTTCCAACCTCTCCTTTGCAATCCCATCGTCAGTCCACACTTACCAATCCTAGATTTTCTAGGGTTTCATCATGTATGTACCCCTGTCAGCGGGGAGTTTTCTCCTCCCCTGTTTCCTAGTTCGGTTGATTTCCCAGTCGCCCAGGGTTTTACCATATATATATATATATATATATATATATATATATATATATATATATATATATATATATATATATATATAACCCTCCTTGAACTCACCGTGAGCGTCCACGCTTTTAATTTCCTTTTATCTGAAAGCCCCACACCTGCTTAATTTCCCCTTCTCTAGTTTCCTAGACCCTTACCGTCGAGCTCATTTGCTGAGCTTCTACCCTCGTCGGCGGTTCCCCTCAGTAGGGTTCTTCTCCACGAGGCTTGGGTGTGCTTTGGAAGGTCTTGGATTTGCGATTTGAAGGTATAGCAAAAATGCCTCTTTTGTTTAGATTCTTACTTCCATGGAATTCTACGAGTTCCTCTCCATCGTCACGCTAGTTTTCTTCGCTCTGGCTTCGGTTTTCCACCTGTTGAACTCAGGTATACCTAGCATACGCAGTGGTCTTCTTTCATTCACCTTCTAGTTCTCTATTTGTTTTGTTGGGTTCTTGCTCCATCGCCCTCCTGGTTGATGGTTTAGCGGCGACACCCAGCTACCGATTTGGGGTCCCCTGATCTGTTGGAGCAAGGGGAGGGTGTTGGTAGGACTCCTATGCGAGGAGGAACCTTGTGATCAGAATACTAGATTCTTGGTATAGTTTCATGATGTTGTTCTCTATCAAATTGATGAAGCTACAATCAGAGGGATCCATGTACATAACTGCCCTCAAATCGATTTGATTTTGTCACGCTGTGCAAGGGTATTTTGGTAATTTTGACCTTACCTGCTTCTTTGTTTCTCGCTTGTAATTTGCTGACGTGTCTTAGTGGCCAACTAAGTTGGAGAGCCCTGATTGGCCAACTCAGGCCCGACCCACTAATTCTCTTACTTCTCGAAGGTCAGAAGATGACGTGGAATTTTCTTATTGGTCGGTTTTGCAAAAGTCTTAACTAATTATTTACAGGGCCAAAATTTACAAATAAATGGCCAGTGGATTTAAAAAAATATTTCCTATCTAATGATGTTGGTTTTGTTGCCTAAATACAATGTTTAATAGGTGATTTTAATGGATCTAATTAAATAGATAATAACTTGTATAATTCATAACTAAATATTTATAAGTAAGAAAAATATAATAAAATATGTTTTGAACTCAGAATAACATATATTAAAAAGTGGCATGGTTTTCATAACCTAAATCACACATTAATAAAAAGGCAATTTTTAGGGTTTTGAATAATCAATGTAGTTCTAACCCTAATTTCACATACATGATAATAGGTGCTTTAGAAACCTAGATTTGGATCTAGAAGTGACCTTGGACTATTAGACTCTGTAGAGAGGTATGTTTACATCCCGATTATTCTTTTTGAGCAATTAGCCTATGTTTTCTTTTTTCTCTTGGTCCTATGGACATTACCCTATACACAATGTCTTTTCTTTTGAAATCATAGTTCTTGTGAACTATCTTATTTTGTTACTGATCTTGTGATTATGGATATTCTCTTGGACTCTTTTTCATATGCCTTGTGCAGGTTGGACTTATTTGATGATATGTGCCCACTTGTAGTGGATGTTTCTTCTTTTCCCACCATGGCAGTGTATGTTACTTTTATGGCATATTATTCTTTTATTCTTGTTTATCTTTTGATATGCATCATGTGGTGACTACTAGTATAATGTTGAATGTGCTTTTATGTGGATGTGAAAATTCCCACATATGAATGTAGATGTGAAAATTCCTGCGTATTTATAAATTAAGGCAGATGTGAAAATTCTTGCTCGCCAGATGTTGATAGACCCTGCCACCGCCCTACTATAGAGCATATGTATATAAGACCTTGCTCGCTCTACATTTTTGGTAGATGTGTATTTCCTACCTGCATGATATATTATTCTAGTATTGTCGCATGTGAAATGTGTGGATGCTTTGAACTTATCTTTTGTTCTTATTTATCTTGTTAATAGTGTGCTTTCTTTTATGCCCTTTTGGGTAGTATTTTTCTCTTTCATGGGAAGCCTTTATTATTGATGTCCTTTATTTCTTTATATTGCTCAATTTACTTTTTAGTATGCACATACCAACCTTTATTGATGTCTTCTATTTTTGTCTTCTTGCTGGGGTATGCTTCCAACCCTAGGTGAAGGACTTGGATGATATGGCATAAAGATATGGACATATCTTAAGGATTTAAAGCTTGGAGACAAAGTTGTTATGGTTTAGACTTCCCTCTATCTTGGATCCTTATGTGGTATCATACATGTAGACCCTATGTGGGAGATTGAGATATACTTTTGTAATCTTTTGTGAAGAATTGATAATAGTCATGTTTTATATTTTGTTGCTATACTTTGGTTGTTTTGATTACCATTAAATAAGATTTGAAAATTTTACACCCACTCCATCATACCTTTTGGGTGTGTTTGGACTGAAGGTTCTATTATTCAAATTTTAGTAGGGAGTGGTTCCCCTCTGTGATCCCACTCCTTACATGCAATGTCTCCCTCCAAGCCTCTAAAGTATATGCTCCATTAACACATCTCCCCATGTCATATTGGTTTCTCACTGCATCAAATAGGATCTGATCATCCACCATACACCATATACCACACAGCCTCATGCCTTGCCTAGCCATATTATAAATGTTGTATGTAATATGTTTCAAATGTAAGGGTGTATATCACAATTATGTTGATATAATATGATGATTCAAATTTAAATAACATATGTCCTCCTATCTGGTGCAAACATAAAACATTAAGCGACATTACAATATAAATAGGCAAGCTTATAATGTAAGTCTAACAACATTCAATCTTAGTGGTCTGATTGCATTAAATAAATATCATCCATCTACACTATAACATACGCCCTCTGACGGAGTCATCAGAGGTGAAGGAATAATCAAAAGAAGACTATAAGTTTCCTCCAACTTGTAAATAACAGTTTCTAGAACTACATGCTCATATTTTTGGAGGTTTAAACATCTTCAACGTTGTGATTTATTTTGACAAAGTCCTTCAAGTTCATTGTCTGGCCCCACACCGACTTGCACTCATTAGTCAACAACTTAATCTCAACCTCCAGAGAAGCAGTTGTTGGGGGGAGATCGACTGCCCGGTGGAAGTATTTGCATCGGTCTTTTCCCTAAAATCTGACACAAGTTTGAGTTGATGACAATGAATGTACAATCTACTTAGTGGTGCAACATATTGCTTATGGTTTTACTATCGCACCTGCATGGTAGAACATATGTAATACATTTTGCTCGACCTTTCACTGAGAATGCCAAAGTCATATAACCCTGCATCCTCTGTATTAATATGTAATGTTGCAACTAGACCACAAAGACACCTCTGAACTCCATATGCATCCATTGACATCTAAACACACTTGTTCATTAGTAACATAATGTGGGGTCAAACCATAAATTTCAAATCAAAATTTAAGGGTATTTCAATAGGACAAATCACTATTAAAAAACAAATGAAGTTTATTTGGATAGGACATAGTATTTTACAAGTACAATGTATTGCACCCCTCATCCTCTGTTGAAGAGCCACTATCTGTCGGTATGTTAAGTAGTTCATGAAGGTATTGTTGCCTCCTCCTGAGAGTCAAAATTTTGGCTATTAACCTATTGCTTCCTGCACTCATAGAACGCACAAAGTCGCAACTTTCAGACTAATGCTTTCGTTCGTTGTGTGCATAAGTAAGTTGTGTTACGAGTGCATCCCAAATTGTAGTAAGGGTGGCCATGGTATGTTGTACTCATTGCGGGGGCAACCTCATAGGACACCTAGTTTGAACAAGACCCCTACAACATGTAAAATACAACATGTGGGGGTTGTTGTCTTCAAATCATCCATTAGCCTCATCTGTGGCATCCATGTAGACTCGTATGGTGCATTGGAGGCCACATGGACACGAAAACATACCATTCTCCATTGTAAGAAAATCCAGTGAAGCATAATGTCACACTTTTAATTAGGATGCATAATAATACACTAAGTTCAAAACATTATAGATCATGTCTAAATTTAGGATGAGTTTATAAGTTACACATAATAAATTTCAATTACAAAGGTAGGTCAATGAGTTTCCCAAATGAAATTGGAAATTGTTTCACGTAATACATTACCCTCCCTTGCATCGACCATAGTTATTTGTTGTAGAGAACTCAAATCGATCCCATTGCCTGGGAAGCCATATGTTGAACTATGTTATGTGATTTCCTCCATCATAATGTCACCATGCGATATATAAATTTGTAGAGGATACAACAAGCCAATATTAGGTGACACTGCGAATGTACGGGATACGTCATCCCCTTTTCAAGGTAGGCAAACCTCCTCTTCAACACACTAAATCCTTTTTCTACAATATTATGTAATTGTGTGTGGTGGTGGCTAAACGTATCCTTCTTGTTGTGATGTGAGTGTCTATTTCCTCGGTACTCAGATATATCATAAGTTGTGTTGTGATATGGTACAAGAAACTGGCGAGTGTTGGCGTACCAAAGTGTTGTAGGACCCTTTGGTCTGCTGTTGAGCCCTCCCACCTAGTTAGGACATATTTAGACTCCATTGAGAAGTCTACTACACCATGACATTTAGAGAAACATTCCCTTTTCTATCTCGATAATGATTTTGCTTATGAATTTTCACCGAAACTGGGATGTGTGGCCCATTAATTGCCCCGATGGCATCCTAGAATATCAAAATCGGGGTTCAACATACAAAATAATTGAAAATGGATTTAAATTTTAGGGGATAACTATTACTGTGAAGTAAGAGTAGAACTTTGGGCTCTCCAATGTACAATGATGCCTTGTTGTGGTTGTGGTTCGCATGACAACATATTCATGACACAAGGCACACACCTCGTCTAATACTCTGTTGAACTCTCTACTTATGGTCTCACTAGAGTGCATGTAGTCCTCAACCAAAACACAATTTGTATGGCCATGGGATGCCTCTACTACTTTGTAGCAAGCCATGACTCTCAAGCTTGTCCACAAGGGCTATTATAGTATGTGGTAGCATTCGGTAGAGGTCATATGCCCTATGTTCATGGCTAGTTATGATTTCTAGAACTTTTTGGCGATCACTCCTAATACTAACTGACCTAGGTATTGGATCTTATATCTCGTCAAGATTGGAATTGTTGTCCGTGATGGAGTTCACTATCGAGTCAGAGCTGCATTAGCAATGCAATTTGCTGGACTAGACACGATACACAAAATGTTTGTAATTAGGTCTGGTGCTTTTGTATGATCCCTACCAAACATGATGCTTACAAATTAAAAGGATAAAAACCTTAACATAATATGAAAGAGGTAAAAAAGGAACTACATCAAAAGAAGATATGAATAAAATGCTACAAGCAAAAATGTTCATCAAGGAAGGAATTATTATAACAATAATCAAATTGGTGTTGATGTTCCCAAACATAGAATATATTACACCAAAAGAAATTTCTAATGTAGTAAACTGTGACAAAATTGGAAACCAAATCATAACCATGACTAGCCTCTAAATTACTATGCTTCAGGGCCTCTGTTATTCCCACTTATGCCAACATCAACACTTGCAATATACCACATGGATGTCATACTTGATCTGATGTTGAAGTTTGATGACGGGGACTACAAAGCAAATCCCTGGTGAGATGGCACAAAAGAGAGCGGCATGGAAGGTCATGGTGTTGCACTACTACCATGGGACTTCCCCAAAGGTCTTGCAACCATATTGTTATTTTGTGCAGGGTATGTGTAAGACTGAGGTAGATAATGTTGTTTGTTGGCTCCTTCATGGCATTCAAAAGAGTTGTAAATACAAGGGAAGAGGCATCGGGGAAAGTGTCATTGAAATGTTGAAAAATTGTTGCAAACTCTTCTTTTTCAATGGCTCTGGTGGCCACACATGTGCCTAACTCGTGTACCTCTGCGTACACATGTGTGAATTCAGATACCACTTCATTAGAAAGCACACATCGTTCTGGTGTCATTGACGGTCACTTCCCGTGTCTGTGGCAAGGAGGAGTCCTTGCCCCCAACACCCTATTTATCTATTCTGTCATTGTCACCCTCACTCTGCAACCCAGAATAGCCTATTTTTGGTTCCCTCTGTTGCTTTCTATGTTGATGGGTGTATCATATGCATATAAGTCGATAGAAACTTCATCCTTAGAGGTGACGTCGGATGGTATTTGTTTGTCCACAAAAGAAATTGCATGGTGGCGTCTAGTAATGTCCCTCCCTACCATCAACTGGATTTTGTAGTAGTGGTGAAAGGGTTGGAAAATCAACCTTGATAGATCTTTGTTTTCCTAATTATGAAATACTTTTTATTAGGGTATATATATGTAAATGCAAGACATCAATTTTGGGTCATTGTATTATTATTGTACGTACCACAAGGGTCTCTCTCCACTCTGGAGTGTTAGGCAGCTTGGGCTTGTTCCTAGTCTCACCCCATTTAACGCCACTCTTGTTGGTCACAAACTTCAATTTGGAAAAGTCCTTCTTTAGGTTCTTCCACCGAGTTTTGACATGTTCCAACGTACAGTCTGGTCTCACCATCCTGTTTTGTCAATCACAAAGTGTCTTCCTTCAAGCGTCCCTAGTAAGCTACCTGTCAATACACCTACCTATGTCATACTACCTCCACAGTGCTGAAACTAGAGCCTCATCAGACTCTCTCGACCATACAATATGGAGCCTGGGGTCTATAGAAGACATACTCACAACAGTGTTGCTATATATAGTGATAGTGAGGGTGTTTAAATAAAGTATAATTATATAATGACTTAGATGGTTATATAATTGAAGCCTAAACAAGAACACAATGACATATATTAATTTGGTCAAAGTTGATGTTTAATAAACTAATTGCCCTAGGAAAATGACATAAAATACCAGGCAACATGCGTATCATGAGGAAATCCATTGGAAATTGGGTTCCAATCCATGTGACTAATCATCACAGTCCAATTTGAAACAAACAAACACATTTAAAGTTGAGCATACAAACTACATGTAATCAAAGTAACCACAAAAAATTGTTCAGGCTTGGTCTAACAAAAAAAGTAACAACTATGCATGTTCAAAAGTTGGGCTAATACTTAACAATGCCCGATTAACAATACTAAACTAATTGATAGTAAGCAGTAATTGTACTGAACATCCAATTCCATGAACTAACTTGGTAAAAATTAATGTTTAGTAAACTATAATGAGACGTCCTAAAGTGGGCACACCTCATTTACATAAAGCGATAACATCACCATCACAAGGAATATGTACATGTACTGAACATGGATAGTACGTTTAGAAAAGGCATACCAATTGGGAATCAGACCCTGTTAGGCTAGGTCCATGTTTGGTTAAACATATTTAGGAAATGTTTAGAAATGGATCTAACACCCTGTTTAGAAAAGGATATACTGAAAATGACCTCTGTAACCCATAAAAGTTGAGACATCCGAAAGTAAAGACCTAAAATGCACACTACTTCAAAAGGCAGATATGTATATGAATGTAAAATAATACTAAACTAAATAAGTGAATATGCATAGGGGATGCTTGATTGGGTTGCCATTAACATCTACTTATTTTGAAAATAGATTAAATCGAGGTCCACAATTGTAATGTGGTCAGCTATAAGTTAATCACAACTAATGTTTGACAACAAATCCTTGGATATGATAGTGATCACAATGCATATTGAAAATCGATTATGAATGGTGTACACAATTGTACTGAACAACAATTGCATGGTCTACAAATATATACAATATGGAAAATTAGAGACAAAACTAAGAGCTCATTGAAGAATGTATATTTGAAGCAATGGATGTACCATAATGGGGAATGCCACCAATAATGGATTGAGAATCGGATGTCAGAAATTGAGCATTGACAAAATGTAGGGAAATTGGATATCAAACCTTGGTAGGGTTAGCTCACACCAACGTCCACAATTTTGACAAAAATAAGTGTGCCCAGGTCAAAGTAAATGTAGTGTAATTAATTCTAACATTCACAGATATAAAGTCCAGGTAGTTAGGAATAGGTGTATCAAGTCATATTAGCACATAACATTTTTTCATATGATAGATTGGATACATGTCCCCGATGAGTATAATTTTATATTATTTTACTTGAAATGGTTCCCATCACTTAATAAGCAACCTATTGTTGTATAACATGGAACATCAATTGGATTTCATGCCAAGTCCACATTTGTAATGAGGTCAGGTAATGTGTTCAGGCCTAAATCTAAATTGAATTGTATTGGATGTACTGAAGATGGTCTGTCACACTTTTTAAGTGGTCAGGTAATGTGGTCAGACCTAAATCCAGAAAGACAAACCTAACACACTATGAAAAAAACATATTTGTATATGAATGCAAAACAATATTAAACTAAATTGGGGAGAATGCATAGAGAATGCTTGATTGAATTGGCATTGGCATCTCTACAAAATACTCATCACAATGCCCAACCTAGTTTTCACCACAACTTGACGAATTGTCACTTTGTATTTAAATTTTCATCCCTGAACTAAAATGCATTTAGTTCCCGTTTGATTGTTTATCGAAACCATAAAACAAAATCAATTGTAATTCAGTTGTTAACTTTATAGGAAGATTGATAAATACAATCTCAAAAGATTTCTAATGAAAGTGTCACTAATAAGAGTTGTATGGTTTTTTTCTAAACAGTTTATCTTTAGTAAAACATCAACAAGATCCTAAATTTTGTATAAACAGAAGTCGTCGTTGATCAATAAGTCATAACTGATAAGGTTATCAATCACAAATGAAAGGGTGGAATAGATTTTCTTTAGGCTATTCATATATATTTATCACAACTTTTCTTTAATAAGAAAACTAAAACTAAAACAAATTCAAGGAGGTTGTTAATACTGACATAAATGTAATATTTTTTCTAAAACAATCCACGTCTTTTTGGAGGATATAATGGTTGTAACTGTGCCAATTTTTATCACCAGTAGCCAGAAGAAAATTTAATTCGAGGTCAGGTGTTCATTACAAAGTTGGAGCTTATGTACTATGGGTATAGTCTTTTTTTTGTGAAAAATGTTGTTGTTAATGAGGCAGAATGGCTACTAGGCTATGGTAAGATAATTGATGACAATGTCATGAAAATATACGTATATTTCACAAATTTAAGGGGTTGAGATATATGAAACAACCCTAATGTAAAATGATAATCATGCCATACAATACATGTCATAGAAAATCAATCAAAAACATGTGTAGGAACGTAGTAAAACATGAGTTTAATATGTAAAAATAAGCAAACAAAAAGCACACAAACCTTGATTAGTTGAGTGATCCATATGTGCCATATTTATACTACTTGTTATACCAAAAAGTGGAGTTAATTTCCAAATTTAGGCGCACAACACACCTACTCCTAGCAGCAACTGGTTATCCTCTTCCTCGAGCTGCTACAACAACTTTTTCCTTAGATGGAGTAAAGGGGGTGTCAGAGGTGAGAGTCAGAGATGAGAGGAGAGAATCAGGAGAGAGAGAAGCTAATATGGATTGAAAATTCCAATCCCGCTTGGATCGGGACCGAATTGGTCCAGATTTCAGGACAAGTGAACCCGAAATGGGGCCGCTCGGGGATATTGAACCAAACACTAATTTTTGCCAACCCAGACTTGATCATGTTGATGTGGCATAAAATGACATGTCAGAATTCAGACCCCCTCTTGAACTAAATAGGGGATAAACCCCTCTAATCGATGGAAGTTCCACTAGTTCAAAAAAGACATAATGTTCCATAAGATCAGTCCCATACTCAGCTAAACGACGAGTCATCATGATAGCATCCATGTTTGTTATTGTATAACTCCAATTGTGTCTATATCTCCTATAATAAGTAACAATTTTCAGCAACATTTTCATATTTGAACCACTGGTTGGATTGGTATTAACTCGAATCAGATTGAGTTGGGTTCAACGAGAGTGGTTGAACTGGTTGGACCGGAAATAATGTTAGTATGACATTAAGAAAAACTGAACCATTCACCACAATATAAGGCAAATAGCAGTCGACCCGGTCAAACCAGGCACACTATATATACATATACATATGTGAATAATCATACATAAATATATGTATATATACATATATGTCAATATATATATATATACATATGTATATTATATAAGGAAATACATATGTATACATTTATGTATATATATGTATATATACATATATGTATATATATATATATATATATATATATATATATATACACACACACACACACATACATATATATGGGATTAAGAGAGAAATATTTCTCCCCCCTCTCCCATACCCGTGGCGGAGGCCAAACGCCCAGGAGGGTGGTAAATCAAGGCGGAAACTGGGATTCGAACCCGGGTCCCTTACATATACATATATATATGTATGTATGTATCTATATGCATACAAACATATATGTATATATGTATATATGCATATATATGTATCTATATACATATGTGTATATACATGTATATATGCACATGTATATGTGTATATATATATATATATAATATACATCTATTCTACCTTTTATGTATATACACACACATATATATGTATATACATATATATATATATATATATATATATATATATATATATTCTACCTTCTATTTTTTTCTTTTATTTAGAACTACTAGTTTGGTCAATTCGGACCGGTCAACTGGTTGGACCGCTTAGATCATGTATCTGACCGATTGGAACGAAAAAAATACATAACCAGTTTTTAGGTTTCCAGACTGGTCTGCCACCGGTTTACCGGTCAGACCGGCTGGTTCGGTTTGGTTTTAAAAATACTTATTTCAGCAGTGTGAGTTTTCGTTCATCATGCTAATTCATTTATCTTTTTTTCTTTTGCATTGTTTTTGTGGTCCTTGCTTTTTTTTATATTGCTTTTATGCAATTAAGGAACACATGCGAGAGAGCCTAGCAAGACCGAAAATTGCTTTGCCACGTTCATTTCTCTCCAACCTCTTTGTTCATCGGCAATTTTTTTTTTGTTTTTAAATTATTATTTTCTTCTGGTCAATTTTTTTGTCGGTAAAAGATCTCAGATAAGAATGCCATATTTATGTGATTTCATTTCCTAGCCATCATTTGAGAGGATGGATGTAATTAGTGAAATTTAATTGTCCCTTGTGAGAATCAGATTATAAAAGTCTCTAAAATGGCATGACCATCTGTTAGAATACTTCTAGAACAATTAACATGATAGGTCAGATAAGGAGTTCTACTTCATAGCATCTTAAATACGATTTGGGGTATCTATGGTTTAGATGGTCCAATCAGTCTGTGTCCTTACTTGCAGACTTACTTTTTGAATCAAAGAGTGTTAACTGGCATGTGAGTCAGGAATATGCGTGCATGTTAATTCGACTTGTTTGTCTTTTTTTTTAAGTGTTATACAAATTATAGAATGATTTGTCTTCAGTAAACAAATCATAGTGTTGGGCCTCCTATATATAGGATCCAGAGAGTACATCAACTAAATAGAGAAAAGAGAAAATATAATGAGCCTAACCCCAAATAATCAAATATACTAACACACCCCCTCAAGTTGGAGAGTAAACATTGTGAAGTCCCAACTTGATGCCCATATACTTGAATAAAGAAGGAGGAAGAGGTTTGATGAGGATGTCTGCAACTTGATCACATGTCCTAATGTGAGGAGTGATGATTTTCTTGGCTTTGACCAGGTCCCGCACAAAATGGTAGTCAACTACAATGTGTTTTATGCGCTCATGGAAGACTGGATTATTAGTTATGTGTATAGCCGCCTGGTTGTCACAATATAGAGTAGCTGGAGTTTGAAAAGGAATTCCAAACTCAGTCAAGATAGATCAGACCCAGTGTATATCACAACATGCATGAGCCATGGCCCAATATTATGCCTCGGTGCTGGAGCGAGCTACCATAGCCTATTTTTTACTCCGCCAGGAAACTGGGTGAGTACCAGTCATGAAATAATAGCCAGAAGTAGATCGTCGGTCTTTAGAATCACCATCCCAATCTACATCTGCATATTCGGAGATGGAGATGACCTTAGAGTTAGGAAGTTTGTAGAGAAATCCTCATCTTGGAGCACTCTTTAGATAGCAAAGAATGTATTGAATGTTAGACCAATAGACCAGGAGTGGTGCATCCATGTGTTGACTGACTACCCCAACAACATATGTAATATCTGGTTGAGTAATAGTTTAGTAAATTAGGTTTACAACTATACGAAGGTACTTCTCTGGATTAGGGAAGAGTTCTCCTTCATGCATAAGCTTAGTATGATAGTCCATCGGGTTAGAGACCGGTTTGGATTCTACCATGTTGGCCTCTTGAAGCAGGTCTAAGACATAGAGCCATTGTGATAGACTTATCCCTGAGGTTGAGCGGAGGACTTTGATTCTAAGGAAGTATTGTAGAGTGCCCAAATCTTTTGTGTGAAAATGTGCATGTAGAGACTGCTTGAGCCAGGATATCCCCATCATATCATCACCAGTGATGATGATGTCATCAACATAGACAACAACAAGAACATGGCCTTTGGATGACTTGGAAAAGAACAAGGAGTGGTTTGTGGCTGATATCTAAAAATTAAGCTGAGTTAGGACATCACTTAACTTATTGAACCAAGCCCTTGGAGACTACTTGACGTCGTAGAGAGATTGTTGGAGACGACATACTTTGTGAGAAGATGCCCCTCAACAACAAAACTGGGTGGTTGCTGCATGTAGACTTCCTCCAGGAGATCTTCGTGAAGAAATGCATTCTTGATGTCGAGTTGGTAAAAAGGCCAGTCAAGGTGAGCTGCAAGGGAGATGATGATGCAGATGGATGTAATCCTTATCACTGGAGAGAATGTCTCAGAGTAATTCATGCTAAAGGTCTGGGTGAATCCTTTGGCAACCAGGCGTGCCTTGAGTCGTTCAATGGTACCATCAAACTTATGCTTTATAGAGAAAACCCATCGACAACCTACAATATTTTTGCCTATTGGTGGAGTCACAAGATCCCATGTCTTATTTTCATGAAGAGTCTGCATTTCTTCCATCATGGCAACTTTCCATATAGGATGGCGTAGAGCATCTGCTAGACACTTAGGAACATATGTTGTGTCCATGGCAGTAGCAAAGGATGAGGCAGAAGAAGATAGATGTGCTAGACAACAAGTGATGGAAATGGGGATGCTTGATAGTGTAAGAACGTATACCTTTCTGTAGTGCCACTGGTAGATTAGATTGGTCTGGAACTGAGATGATGAAGTAGATGCAACTGATGACTCATCTTCCCTACACTGGGTTGGTGTTGTGGACGGTGGAGATGGTGGTGGTGTCAGTGGGATGAATGGATCAGGAAACGAGACCATAGTATCAGTGTGATCAATGGGGGTGAGCTGGATAAAAAGAACATTTCATCCTCATGAAAGGTGACATCTATAGAGATATAGATTCTGCCAAAGTTAGGTTCAAAACATTTGCATCCTTTTTTAGAATAAGGATAACTGAGAAAAGTTGTCCAGATAGCTCGGGGGGAAAGCTTGTCAGCCTTGGGATCAAAATTATGAACAAAGGCGACACAACCGAAAACCTGAGGTGGTAGAGGGAATGGTGTGGATTGAGGGTAAATAATGGAAAAAGGAGTGTGTTTCCTGAGAACAGAGGAAGATTGGTGATTAATAAGAAAGCAAGCAGTGAGGACCGCATCATACCAAAAAGACTTAGGCGAGTTGGCATGAATGAGAAGAGAGCGTGTAATGTCAAGCAAATGACAATTTTTACGCTCGATAATGTCATTTTCTTGTGGAGAGTATGCACACGAGCATTGATGAATCATCCCCACATCACGACAAAAGGAGGCGACAACCTTTTGGGTATACTCAAGGGCATTGTCAATTCCGAGAATCTTAATGGATGTTGAAAACTAAACTGAAACTAACTTGCAAAACTCACGAATTAAAGTAAAGACTTCATCACAAGTGCGGAGTAAGTAAATCCATGTCATTCTAGAAAAATCATCAAAAAATGTAAGTAAATAGTGATAACCATTATAACTAGTAGTCCTAAATTAAACATCGTATGATATAAGTCAAACATATGAGATGATTGTTTACAAGTATGGGCCGAGAAGGACACATGATGGTGTTTCCATAGTTGACATGCATTACACTGAATGGAAGAACAAGAAGATAAAGAATTGTCTAATAGTTTAAGCTTGTCTAAAGATAAACGGTCATGACGTAGATGTAGCTAAAGTGGTGTGGAGGCAAGAAGGGCTTTTGGTAGGTTGGAGGGTGGGACGGAGAAGTAGTACAGATCACCAGAGCGTACTCCCTATCCAATCATCATCAAATTCCTCCAATCCTATAAAATAAACCATATAGACCAAAAGTTAAAACATTTGAGAGAATCAATAATTTTTGCTACAAATATCAAATTGTATGGAAAGTTTGAAAAAAAGTGGACAAAAGGTAACTTGACTTTAGACGATATACGAATAGTTCCACACTGAGTTACTCATTTAACTAAACCATCCGCTATGGTGACAAAGGAGTGAGGGATAAACGAATCAGATGTGGTTAAAAGATGGGACATACCAGTCATATGTTGAGTTGCACCTGAATCCATAATCCAGTTAGAACTAGCAGCAAGCATGAAGACACCAAAGTTACTTTGAGAAGTGGTGGTTAGGTGGACAGAAGAACCGACGGTAGGTAAATCCCCGACTTGTCAATCGGAAGAGGCAGATTTGGTAATGTTGTTATGGAGGGGGGAATCCCCATAATATTGGGCAGCATGGCAAAGACGTTCACACTCCTTATTGGATAGTGAGACACAAGAAATTTGAGAAAATGTCTGTGGTTGGGGAGGTGCACAACCAATTGTTGGGGCAGATGTTTGACCAATGTGGGTAGGTGCTTGAGCAATATGGGTAGATCCCCTTCCACGTCCTTTCCCATAGTGTGTTGGATAGTCATGCTTTAAGTGGCATACTTCTTCAGTGTGGCCCAACTTGCCACAATAAGTGTATTTTGGGCATAGACCTCGCCCACGACCACACCCTCTAGCCGTCGCAACCATTGCTGGTGGAGGTTCAGATGCAGTAGTGGGAGAGATGCAAGGAGAAAGCATCTCAGTCTGGGCTAGGTGTGCATATGTCTGGTCCATAGATGGAAGGGTTGCACCAACCAAGAGTAGTTATCGGACCGCAACAAAGTGAGGATGAAGCCCGTTGAGGAAACATCCAGCAAGAAGAGTTTTCCTCTCTTTGGTGACCTCAACAGAGGTCGTTGTAGAGAAGAGATTTAGTTGGTTTGACATGGTCTTCATTGCATCATAGTATTTTGACAAGGGACTATCCCCTTGCTACTCAGAGAAGATTTTGTCCATGACATAATAAATGCCCAAGGAGTTATCCTCCTGAGTGAAGAACTGTTTCATTTCATCCCACATTGTTTTGGCACACCTATGCCACATGTACTTGACTACAACTTCATGCTCCATGCAACCCCAGATCCAGGAGAGGACCTGGTTGTTGCCTGTAGTCCATGCGGTGTCTGACACATCAGGGGTATCCTCGGTGATAAACTTGAGTTTACCTCATGATTCCAGAAATGTTTTAATAGCATTCATTCATAGGAGAAAATTGTCATCGTTGAGTTTGATGGCAGTAATATGGGGCATATCATTATAGATAATGATAGGCGTTGTTCTGGCAGCGTCACTCATGCTATGACAATAAAAGTACTAGAATATATAACAAGATACAAATAAAAAATAAATGTATCGGAATGTAGCATGGTACAAACAGAAAATAAAAGTACCAGAATGTAACACGGTACAAAAGAATAAAATAGAAATACTACCGGAATGGAAACTCGGTAGAAAAAGGAGTGACACTAACAGAATGGATCTTGATATGAAAACATAAAGTGCTACCAGATTGATGGCATGGTAGGATAAATAACATAAATACACACTCAGCCATGTGGATTAGGGGAACCACATGGAGAGGAAGAAAAAAAAACTTTTGCCCCCTTTTTTGGTGCTTTATAAAATTAGCACATGGTCTTTTGAATTTGTTTTTTTTTCTTCGATTGGCAACTAGAGGCACAGGGACCCTAGGAACCAAATCAATACGGACTGAAATAAGCTTCTTCTTCCTCCAACCGTAATGGTTTAGAAAGAAGCCAAGATAAAAAAAAGAAGTCGAGATGATTATGCACGTGGAACTAAATTGCTGGCGACACTTTCTCCACCAACTCAATCGCAATGTGAATTCACATGGGAGGATTAATCTAATATGGCTGCTGATTTCAGTTTGTTGCTGCGTCTCGGATGCCTGGTAGGTACTACAGACGATGATCTAGAAAAAAGAAAAAGCACCGTCATGTCCTGTCCCATAGTGTGTTGGGCAGCTATGCTTTAAGTAGCAGACTTCTTCGGTGTGGCCCAACTTTTCACAATAAGTGTATTTTGGACGTTGGCCTCGCCCATGACCACGCCCTCTAGCCGTTGCAACCATTGCTAGTGGAGGTTCAGATGCAGTAGTGGGAGAGATGTGAGGAGAAATCATCTCAGACTAGACCAGGCGTGCATATGCTTGGTCCATAGATGGAAGGGGTTGCACCAACCAAGTGTAATTGTCGGACAGCTGCAAAGCGAGGATGAAGCTCATTGAGAAAACTTCTAGTATTCATCTCTTTGGTGACCTCAACAGAGGTCGTTGGAAAGAAAAAATTTAGTTGATTTGACATGGCCTTCATTACATCATAGTACTTTGACAATGGACGATCCCCTTGTTGCTCGGAGAAGATTTTGTCCATGACATTATAGATGCGCAAGCAATTATCTTCCTGAGTGAAGAACTGTTTCATTTCATCCCACATTGTTTTGGTGCACCTATGCTACATGTACTTGACTGCAACTTCAGGCTCTATGCAACCCCAGAGTCAGGAGAGACTGTTGCATGTAGTCCAGGCGGTGTCTGGCACATTAGGGGCATCCTCGGTGATAAACTTGAGTTTATCTCCTGATTTCAAATATGTTTTGATAGCACCCAAATGTTAGGTTTTAGGTAAAATTATAGTCTGATTGGAACAATAACCATACATCCAAACGATTAAAAACACATATGGGCTAAAACTAATCATTTCAGTCTAATTGTATGTTTGACATCATTAGTTTTTTCAAGCAGAGTTTCAGTAAATTATCTAGTGCTTATTGATCTAGTTTACTTGTGTGTTCAATCAGACTACTTCAGTGCTAATTAGCCAAGTCTATTTGTGTGTTTAAACATTTTGTTTGAGTATTAATTGGTCCAATCTGTCTATGTACTTACAGATTCGAGGGAGTCAGTTAGCTTTTAATTAGAATGCTTTCTCTTAATACATTTTATACAAATTAGTGCATGTTAATATAGTGGTCAACATGAGTTCAATGGGAAAATTAGTTTGGCTTAAATTTGAATATGACGTGTTACATGTCAGAGGGAGTCAACATATGCTCCAGTAGTTTGACTATGTGCTCATTGGTCTATTCATTATTTGTGCTCTAGCAACAAGTATGTGTATTAATCAATCTATCATGTTTGTATGCTAATCAATTCAACATGTTTATGTGCTTTTAGATTAGAATGAGTCAATAGAGCTAGTCTCTCTTAATGGGTTAGCCAAATTATTTTTTATTTTACTTTTTTTGCAATTCTATTTTTTATTTTTGTTGTGCATACTAGAGGGAGTCAACATGATATTAATCAAATTATTATCTTCTAGCCAAGTTGTGTGTAATTGTTGTTATTCTAAATATGAACCAAAAAAAAGATCAACTTTGAGATTAAATTTTCAGTAATCAACAAGTATTTTTATCATGTGTAATAATATATTAGAAATTTTAATGTGGCAATTCAACTATTATTCACGTTCTTAGCATGTGTATTTTGGCTAGTCTTTAAAAAAAGTCTAAAATCTTTTTAAGATGTTTTTAAAATCTCCACAGGGGTGTTCCATTCATTCGAAGTTTCTAATGACTCTAGGGCAATGATATTATGACAACATGCTTCCACTCTCTAGTGGTGTACATATCTTCACACATATAATGGCGTCGAATATAGAACCTAGAGCATTGCTTCCTTTCATGTGGTTTGTGTTACCTTTGAGCATTATCCCCTCATGGTTCCTCAACTTATATCCTAGGCACCTAGCTCTGGTACCTTCCCTCGCCATCTTCAGTAGGGTTCCTGTGTTCAGTTTCATACACGCCTATCTCAATTTTGACACTATAATCTATATGACGGTGTTGACAAACAATTTGGGATCCTAAAAAAAAGCCTAACAATCTAACATCATGGAGGAAGCCTCACCACTTGCAGCCAGGCAAGAGGTTAGTATAACCTCTTCTAACCCTACTACTTATGTGACTACTGAATAGCTACTCCTATACTCAAGCACTGTAGTATTTCTTTCACAATATATGTCAGTGGATCAATGATCTAATTCAATGGTCTTAACTAAGTGGTAGATTACAATAATTCAACTTGTTTCATCTTCATGAGTTATAAACTCAAGAAACAATGACTTCTATGGGTACTTGAAATGTATATAAGCCACACCTATTGATTTCTTTCATAAAATGACTAGAAATCAAGTTCTAGGCTAACTAAAAAATTTCTCATGATATTTTACTTAACTTATTTACATCAATCGCTAGCATGAAGCATATCTACATCATTATAGGAAATTTGATATGTACATATACAAGTATACAACAAGGAAACTGCATGGAATTCAATGGATCTCAAGTTCAAAGCACTCTATTGTTTCTTGAAAAATGGATTCCACATTACTTACTTCTTGTGGCAAACCATTGAGAACAAGAGAAATTAGCACTATGTCTTAAAATGTTATACAAACACAAGTCGGGTTAGAAAAATAGGTACAACATATTGTCTTGAAAGAAACAAATAGTAAGTCTATGTTTGGCATCATATTCCGTTTGGATTGGGCACTGCACTATGTATAATCTGGGCATACTATAGTAGAATTGGGATGGTTGGTTGGTTGGTTTGGATTAGGATATAATGGTATTTAGACCCACTAGTATGAACTTAATCCCAAACTATATGCTACACTTCCCTTTCGTTATAATTGTAGTCCATGTTAGGATTTTCTGTATGCTAGGGTTGTAATTTCACATAATTGCAATAGTCGCAACACAAGTCTAGGGTTTTAGATTGTCTGCTATGCTCCCAATTCACATGGACTCCTTTGGTCACATACTAGTTTGTTGAATACAACATCATTTTGTGATCATTGTGAGATCCCTGATACAACCCTCATTTTGGGCATCATTTTGTGTCATTGTATCCTTTAATCACATCAAAACTTGTTAGAATGCATATTATTTTCCTCAATAAATAGTTTACTATCAAATACACTCATGGAGTTCTTTGCATGCTTTTTAGGTACTTCGATCATAATTTAGATGGATGGTAGAAAAGGAGGATGGTCTAAGGATTTCTCCACCCTTGGAGGAGCCTAAGGAGGGTCCAAGAGTTTACCCCAATCTACACCTAGGGGTCAATGGTTGAGTTAGAGTAAATAACTCCAAAGATGGTGAAAAGGCAGATAAAAGTGCAAGAAAAAGACCCCAACACAATCGTGATGTCATGGAATGGTCGTACTACAAATGCAAAATTCACAATTAAAATTGAAGTTGAGAAGTAGCTCTAGAAAATTCACCAACACGACAATGTTGGACAACATGACCATGTTAAGAAGCCCACAACACAGTTGTGCCAGGTAGAATGGTTGCTTTTCCCAAGCCTAGTAGGCTCATGCTAGGAAGAACAACCACTCTCCGACCCATCCACCACAGACATACTACCAAGCACAGTCATGCCACCTCCACGCCACAAAGGCCATGTTACCCAACACACCCATTTTACCAAACCTCCATCACATCTTTGCTGCCCAACAGGTCCATGCCATTGACCTTCAAAACAGCAAAATTTAACCTAACATTTTCCATCCTCAACACGCATGCTCTGTTCTAGCACGACAATGCTACTATTCTCGCGCAACGATTGTTCTGTCCAGAATGGTTGTGCTGCCAGCAAGGCCTAGTGCACTTTTGCACTATTTTTCCTATTCTGCCCTCAGTTAACCATAGGCTTTCCAAACCACTATATATACAATAGTGGTGGCTGGGATCGTAAGGTTATCCACCCTAGCACTTACTACTAGATTCATTGATCTCCCACATACTCCCACTTTGTTTCCACCATCTTCCACCTTAAAACCCTAATTTTTAAGGTTTTGGCTACTCCCATCCACACTTCCATTCCATCCAACCACCCAGGAGGGAGAAGGATGAGCTAATCAATCTAGGAGGTGAAGATGGAGGAGTATTCACCAAGATTCAATGGCTATGTATTCCCTACATCTTCTTTCTTCTTTTCTTTTGTATGAGTCGCTAAGCCCCCTAGGTGGGCTATTTGGGGTTATAATGTGACTTTGATACCATGTTGGGGGGAATTAATATGTAACTCTATAATTTTATTTATTGATGGTTATATTCTACTTATACCTCATTTCACATGAATTATCTTATGGTATGTGCTTGAATACATGGATTATCTTGTGATTTGTGCTTGAAACCACCTAGGTTCTATGAGAAAATGGCCTATATGTAGATATTTTGGGATTTCCTACCGGGTCCAACTAGCTAACATATAGATAGCACCCCATCTTACCACATATATATCTCTTCTCCTACTCCTATGTGTGATATCTAAGCTGCTAGTTTGGGAGCACTTAGTGCAATTGGCTTGGAGCTATCGAAAAGCTAGATGGTAGGTGGTGGGAGGTGTAATACCTTCACTTCCATCTTCCATTACTATCCCTGGACCCTAGTTTTCCTAATAGATTCTATCCTAGAAACCTAGACTTGATTAGATCCTAGTTGAATTCCACCTAAACCCTACACAAACCCTATTACATCCATGGCCAATTAGTAGTTTAGAGCAATTTTCTAGCATCTAACTTGTTTGTTGGTTAGATAATTTAAATGGATGAGTAGTGCTTGCATGTTATGACCCCCAACTTAGGTTCTAGTCACATTATCCCAAATAGTCCACACCTCCCATTAATTTCTAAAACCCCTGATTGCTTCTTACTTATTTAACTCTTGCTTAGATAATCTCTTTTCTCTTACTTAGTTAATAATTTTCTTGCTCATGATAGTTAGATCTTGGTAGAGTAGTTAGTTTCACTTTGTGCTTGCTTTAGTTAGTTAGTTTCTAACTTAATACATTGCTTTCCTGATGTTAGTTTCTAGTCTAGTGTAGTTTCTTCCTTAGTTTAACTAGTTGTAATCCCTACGTTGTTGAGTATACTTGCTTTGTTAGTGTAGTCCTAGTGTTAGCTCTTGGCTTGCTTACCATAGTCTCATTTTTCTCTTTTCATTGCTTACCTTGTTTTTCTTTTACTTAGAATTAAACTGCCTAGGATTAAAGTAGGTTTTGTTCTTGCCTTTCATTAATTGCTTGCTCGACCCTTTAGTGTAGCCACAAAATACTAAGCTAAACCCTTAAACCCTAGATTCAACATCAAGAACCTAACCAAAATGAACATACATCTAGTGCCTCTTCTCTCCCTTGAGTTTGACTCTGACTTGCCTCTCTTATAGTACTCCCGAGCATGTGTGCTTGCATAATTTTCCATCAAGTTTTATAAAAATCAAAGACGCTATTGTGTGCCTAAGGGGCATCTAGTCAAGTCAAGTGATTGGGTGTCCAATGGACGCACCAATATCCTATATTAAGACTCCTCCCCACCACAAACTATGATTTTGACATGGACACACCAATCTCTTATATTAGGACTCCTCACCACAAACTATGGTTTTTGCATGACCTTCTCTATAATCAATTCCCCTTTCAACTTCCTTATGTTGTAAGATAGTCTAGCTAGACATGGAAATGGGTCAAATTTTCACCGATCTGAGCCAAATCTGATTTGGCCCACCAATATGCAACCTACATCCAATCTGAACCTAAAAAATCAACAAATAAAAAAACATATCGATCTGATCCACAAAAATCTGACTCGATCTGTAAAAAATCGACCCAACCCGCAAACAACTAAAATAAAATTATACTATATTAACTCATGTTACATGTCTAAATATTATTCTATAAATAGTAATCCACCCCACTAATCCGACAATTGCATTTCTCTACTTCACGATATGTGATTGTTCTATGAATCTTTCGTCAGCTAGCTACTCATCTATTCAATTATGTGGTATTGTAAGGACCCTGACCTAGGTTTTGGGCTAACCTTGTTTGGTTTTGCTTAAGTACATTGCTTAGGACTTTAATCTAATCCTTTGAGGTGTTTTTTTATCATGTGACACACTTATGTTTCAAGTTTGGTCATGTTTGAATGTTGTTTGAACAATGATTGCTTGTTTTGGACCAAAGTGCAGTTTACCCAATATGAGGGGTTATCTTGCAATATGTCACATGATGAGTGTGCCCTTAGTGCTTTAGAATCATAAGAGAGAGAATGATTCTAAGGGGCGTCTTGTGGAGAGCTTAAGTTTCAAGTTGAGACTTTGTGGATGATGCTTGTGTTTTATGTGCTGGTTTTGGTGTAAATTACAATTTACCTGAAGTAAAGGGTTAACATGCAATTTACCATCTATAGAGTGTTTGTTGTCTTGTTTGACATCATCTATAGGAGTGAGAGACATGGGTTCCTTGCTTGGATCTTTTTTGTGTGGTAACATCTTTGGTGATATATAGAACACATGAGTGAGATGTGTTCTAATCTTAGATGTGATATCTCAGGTTAGAGGGCCTTGAAGAGGCTGCCTATCGATTTGTGAGTGTGTAGGATTGTGGCCTATCGGTTTGTGGGTGTGTACAATTAAGACCTATCAGTTTGTGAAGTGTGTAGGGTTTTGGCATACCAGGCATGACCTTGGTAGGAGACCAAGAGGGCGAGACCTAGCCTAGACCTTATCATCATGTCTTGCATGTTGTTGCATGTGACCCTTTTTTGTGGACAAGTGTCACCTAAACTCCTAAGGTGATGTCACCTCTCCTTTGATCTCTCTTTATTCCCTCAAGTATATAACCCCCTCCTTCTTCACACAAGTAAACCTTTTCATCCATTCTTGTTCATCTCCTCTTGGCGGACGAGCTTGGGAGCTTATGGAGCTAAAGGAAGTCCCCATGGAGCTTGGGAGGTTGAGTTCCTTGCTCATGGTGATTCCTTGTTCAACTTCCATCTTGGTGAGTTATGTTTCTTTGGTGGCCATTTCTTTGAGCTCTCTTCTTCATCTTTTCTTCCTCTTTCGTCCATGGATATCACACCTTGGATGAAGGGTGATTAGGATGTGGTACTCTCCTTCTTTCCTTTCTTCTTGAGCTATCATAACCTTGGCACCTTTTTCTTTCTTGAGGTGATGTTGAGGTCGATTTGGGACTTTTTATGGACTATCCTCGACCTTGAGAATGTGTGCTTTGGATCTTTTATCTTGAAGCTTGAATCCTTAAAGAAGACCTTCTTGAGGCGGGTTATATAACTCTTAGCCTTCTTTGTTATTTTCATTCTTTCATGTGTTTATGTTGTTTCCCATCTCTAGATCGTGTATCTCATATATGTTAGTAGTTTATGATGATCTTGAGAACTATTTTGGTGAAGGAATCTCATTAGTTTGCTTACCATATCTTGCACCTTATTACCATGATAGTAGATGGTCTAGTGGCCGAACTTCCTAAGTTTGAAGATGACAAAGTTGACACATACACTATGTTGCGGGTAGTCATCATGACTTGTGGTGCATAGACCGACACTTCATGTGACAAGTCGTCATGACTTGGGGATGCTAAACTGATATGCCCTAGAGGATCTAACATGTCATGCCCTAGAGGTGCTTAGACCAATATGTTGCTAAATGGATATGCTTTGAGGGTTTTAGCCCGTCATGACCATGAGGATACCTTATGAGCTGGTTTGCCTTGAGTTCCAAACCATGTCTCCTTGGTTGAGAAAGAGTCCGACACACTTTCATGTAGGGTTTCCTGATACACCTTGAGGAAGTGAACCGTGATACCTTGCTAAACCCTAACCCTAACAACCCGTCACACCTTCAAGCGGGGTTCCCGTCACACTTTCAAGAAGGGCTAAACTGAAACACACCTTGAATTCTAAACTGATACACCTCTTGTGTGGTTAATCCGACACTTCAAGTGTAGCTAACCCATCATACCTTATGTGTAGTTGACGCGACATGCTTGGAACTAATGATAAACTGATACATCACAAGGTAGTCTAAACTGATACCCTTGGATGAGCTCACCCGACACACCATGTTGTGGTCAAGCCGACACAGGTGGATGAGGTGAAACCGATATCACATGATGAGGGTTGAAGGGTATGCTCAGATACCTAATGATGTACACATATGAGCAATGCATAATATAGAAGAGTGTTGTTTTGGATAATGTATTATCAATCTTAATTGCTTATCCTTAATCTAGTGCAACATGGGATGATGGTACTATGAGTGGGCCATCCTTAACTAAAGATTTTAGCCCTAAACTCCCCAACAATGTGGGAAGTAATGGATGTAGGGTTCATTGGTTGCATATCCATATGATAACCTTAATCATGGAAGAGTATGACCCATGTGCTCATCTTAATGAAAGTTTATAATCCACGACAAGTGTCTACTATATTTCCTTTTCATATATTCTTAACTTGTGAAGTGAGGTTAATGACACAACTATGTGAATATATATGATGGTGATAAGGCTTGTTGGAATAAAAGGTGACAACATTTGCGTAGAAATCATATAAACAAGTCTAATGATCTAATAAGTGCCTTATGGATAGTTTGACGTGAAACCCTCTAGTTATATAAGGCTTGACTCCCCTTTGCATGATACATGGTTAATTATTTGTAAGAAGTAATAATGTATGGGTGACAAAATGATGAAACATTATGAACGGTGCATGATTAACATGTTTACATAATACAGGGTTGTAATACATATATACGTGTATGCTATGGTGATACCTAGTGATGATGACACAACAATATATGCATATCTAACTAATGTTGCTCAAACTAAATCAATTTAAAAAAAGTAGGAATTGGTGTAATTAGGGTTTGGTGATGTAATCATGAGGTAAAACCCTAATCGCCTACATATAAAGAGTATTGACCCTAATTCTAAGGGTAGGTCATATTATTGAATGTGTGTGAATAGAAAGCATGGTATTGTACTTTCTTTCTCTTAATTACATAATTTTAACCTTGTGAGTTAATGGGGTGTTATAATTAATGAATACTATGAAGATGGTTAAATAATATCAAGCTTTGGCTAAACCCTAATAAGGGAACATGGGAAGTATGAATATGTGAATATGCATACTTGGTTATATTGTCTAAATATACTCCAACCTACGGGAGGTAGTGAAGTCAGAGATTTGATATAGAATGATGCTTGAGAACCCTATGTGGAATAAGCATGAATCCTAACCATAAATTAGGGAACTTATGGTACATTACTTGATTTACTTAAAGAGGTTTGATGTGTTGAAACATATTCTCTCTATGTTTATATAATATTAGCTTTGTTACAGAAATGAATGTAATAGCTAATGATTGCTATGGCAAGTATATATGATTTGGCATAAGTGATGATTGGCATAAGTAATGCTTATATGCCCAATGAAGCATGATGAGATAACCATGAATCATATGTGTGATGTGATGGGTCTTAGGACCTGGAAAAGGGCTTAGTGACTAGTTGAGGTGTTATCCTCTGATAATGGAATGAGGGATTGATATCCCATTGTGACATGACATTGGTGATAGTCTTTAGAGATTGTGCAATAGTGGTGATGGTATTGTGAATGGCAATGATATATAATTTATGTGGTGATAGCATGACAAGCCCACACCTTATATGTTTACATATGTTGAAAGTGTTTTATGCCCTTATTTTATAGAATTTGCTATGGTTTTCTATGTTGTAACTTGACTGATGCTAAAATACACTTTAATTGGTCTAATTAATCAAGTGGAATCTAATCATGTAACTTGCCCTATGCCATATATCCATTCTGTGTCAGCATTTGTTGGATGGTGAAATGAGTTTAACTTGGAGCACATATTTTTTAATATGTGGGGGTGAGGATGAATATCCCCTTATGTCCATGATACATGAAACAGGATTGGCTGTGGGCCATACCCTAGAAGAGTGCGGCTTTGGTCCATAGCTCATTGATATTATGTTTATGAGATTTCACATGATTGGCTATGGGCCATACCCTGGAAGAGTGAGGCTGCGGGCCGTAGCTCAGTTTCACTAGTTTCGTGACCTATACCAAGGAGGAATTGGTATGCACACCTGGACTATATGTCACTGGAAGCAGTTGACTCGTGATGTCACTGTAGGTTCACTCGTGCACTGACCACAAGGTGGTGAGGTCGTGGATTCAGACTCTTCCATTAGACCTTATATGGCACCGATTTTGACTTAGCAGTGGTTGGTTGGATTTGGGTGGTACAACTCAAATCCTCAAGGCATAATGAAATACATAATCAGCCATGTAATATACATGTATAGGATCAAGTACGAGAACATTGGATGATGCCTTGCCTTGCTTTTATACTATCTAGTTTATAAAAATTATACATGTTCTTTATATTCCTATAACAATTATACATGTTCTTTATATTCTATTAAGTGTTCTTCTGCTCAAAATCAAGTGCATATTACTGCTCTTTTTACATTATCCATGCGACATATGTCATTTAGTTAATTCTGCTCAACCTGCTCAGTATGATAGTCTATCTATTTAGTTATCTATGATAATAATAGAGTTGGCAGAGAGTTATATCTCTCGTTGGGACTTTTGTCTCACCCTGTTGGTTAAAAATATTTTAGGTGGACATTCATGCCCAGATAAAGGTCAGATAGCCGAGGATATATATATGAAGAAGAACTACACATGGTGGATCATGGTATATGGATTCTGTCAAGTAATAGAGTCCTATGTGTCATCCCTATACACTGAGGTCCTTGGGGGTGTTCTCGAAGTGTTTTGATGATATGATGATCGACATGTGGTTTTTGGCTTATATGCCTTTGGTGATATGTATATACATGTGGAATTGTTATTTTATGTAACCAGATGATTGGAAAATTTTGATGTGGCACTTTGAACAAATGTTATGAAATGCAAGTGTTGATTCTCATGTAATAAATCTCAACGCGTGGTGCTTGTTGCAAATCAGTTTTAATTTCCTGTGATTTTTGGTAATCCACTATTAATGGTTGATCATGGTTTAATTTTTGAGTAATCTCTCTTTGTGTGGAAAAAGGTGTCACAAGTATCCTCTTTCTCTTTTACGAATTAATTTATACACAGAAAAAGAAAATGATATGGATATCCTAAGCAAGACCCTCCATTTCTTTCTTACACCTCAAATCAGATGATGCTTTCCGCATCCATCGACGTTGTGAAGAGTTACTTGAGGTATGCTAGCACAAATGTATTCCTTAAGATCAGTACACTCATTACGCCTCCGACAGTCCATATCCCGAGCAACATCAGAGTGATGTTGGAGCAGGAGCTCTTCCACGACCTGCGTCACGTCTCCGCCCAATGCGGTGGCATGGATTGTTGTCTCAATCACTACCGCCTCATATGTATTTAGGAACTAATGATCACGTTGGTGGCAAAGGGGTCGTTGATGAGGTCCTTGATCTTTGGAATATGCCTTGACCCTCCGACGAGAACCACATCGTTGACGGTGGACTTGTCGATTTGGGTGTCTCTCAAGTAGGTGTTAATGAGGTCCATGCACTATTGGAAGAGATCCATATTAAGCTCCTTGAACTTGGAAGAGGAGACGACACATGAAAAATTAATGCCATCATAGAGGCACTCAACCTCGATGGTGGTCTTATGGTGAAGGAAAATATCTACTTTGCTCACTCACAAGCTATCTGAAGCCTCCAAACGTCATCTATTTTCTTGACAGTGGTGTGGTACCTTCACAATACTTGTCCTCAGTTGCCAACATCGAGATAGATAACCATATACCCTATGGTTGGCTTCCTTGCAGCGGTCATGGCTCACTTGGTGAGGACGGAGATGCAAACGAGGTGTTGGGTGGGGTATAGGTGAGGAGCTAGTCGGATGAGGCCTTGGTGACTTGCAGGACTTTGTGGATCCAATGGGTTGAAAGTGGGATCCACAATTTTTTTGGGTCTTGGTCCGCATCAAGGGTATTATCCACAAGCCTGATCCATATCCCAACCCACATTAGATGTAAAATCCACAAAATCCGCACATTGTGGTTCTGATTGGAATAGGTTGGATCAGATAAGATTTTTCTGCCATGCCTAAATCTAGAGGTTATGATACCTCCTAATACTAGGGTTTTGATGTGGCTTGTTGATCTTAGTTCCTCTTTGAGACTCCTCTCACCACAAAATATCCTACTAGATACAACACGTCTTTGCTGAGAGCTAGGCTTTAATACAAGTTTTATACTCCTAACTAAGGTTTTGGCATCTTTTCTTAATGTGAGATTCATGTTGGTGCTCAATAAATATTGAATGAGAAGGAATTCCTTACCATACTCTTTGTTCCTAAACAAAAAAATGACTCATTGGTATTAAGATACACTCAAAATTTCACATTGGAATATTGATATAACCAACTGAAGAATATTATGTGTTATGCATGAAAGACAAGGGCTCTTTAATGAATCACAATCTACTCAAACTAAGGAAAAAATATATATAACATTAGACAGTAAAGTAATGATAACCACACTAATTTTCCCATTATTCCCATCGCTAGTTCTATTTTACATGGTGGATTGAAGATTATATGCTTTCTCATTCTTTATTAGGAAGAGGTGTCACCTCCAAGCCATGTTGATCATAGTTCTGATCTCATTGAGTTTTGTCTCGATAGATGTATACCATTCATGAATTTGGGTTGGATCAAATTCTATCCCTTAAACCACGTAAAATTACACCATTAGTTTTATTGGGGTAACGTCTAGTCATCTAGTATACTTGCCATTGCTTTTGGGAACTCATATAAATATCCCACTATTTGGAGCTATAATATGATTTATATATTAGCATATTTTCCCTAATTCACCAAGAATCATGTGATGTACCGAATTTTATGGTTAATGTTAGTTTTTTATAGTTAATATATATGCTTATAAATGGGGAACTATAGATCATAGTTTTGTATCAAGTATATTAGATATGTTTGAACATATGTATGGCCTTAGTTTTAAATTTAATGACCCATGGAAATCAAATATAAGTTTGATTATGATGATATCGATGTTGATGATGATGATGGTGTTGATGATGAAGATGATGGTGATGATGATGATGATAGTGATGATGATGATAAGGATGACAATGTCAATGATGATGGTGATGACGATGATGACGAAGATGATGATGATGACGATGACGATGAAGATGACGATCACGATGATGATGACAATGACGATGATGTTGTCGATTACGATGACGATGACATTAATGATGATGATGATGATGATGATGCTTTTGGTGGTGGTGGTGGTTGTTATGGTGGTGGCGGTGATGGTGATGACGAATTTAATGATGATGATGATGGTGATGACAATGAAGATGATGAACATCTCTCATGAATCGATATTACATTATTAGGAGGTTAGGTATTAATTTTAAGATATACATGTATTCACATGGATTCACACTTGTATTATAGATGGTATGTGATCATACTAAGATAATCCATTTTTTGTAGTTTAATGGTTATTTGGTTTTTTCTATATTTTATTCCCATATAAATCATCCTTCTTGAAGTATAAGTTAACTAGTCAAGAAATGGTTTTTGGACATAATTTTTTTTGGAAGTTAACTATTGTTATTTGAAGCCTTGGTTTAAATTACATGCTTTAATGGGATTCCTACTAGAAGTTGTTCAAGTTATAGGTTGAGGAACTAGTTGAGTAAATGAAATATTAGAAGAAAATGTGGTTATCATATTAACCTAGATTGTGATATATGCAGTGTTCATGCAAAATAATCCATTCTATGAGTTGTGTGTCACTCTCACATTAATAGATCCTAAAATCACTAGTGATCAATGTCCATACATAGAAATGGAGCCACTTATATGGGGTGTGGTGAGATCACATCTACATGATGGCTAGATCAGAATTCTGATTGTTGCCTCCCAACTCCAGGTATTCCAATGTCATGAGAAAGACAAAACTTTCTACCTCCTCAGCCATTCCACATCAAGGGTATGGGTGGAGGCACATTTTGGAGCAATCTTATATCCTCATTTCATTTAGGGATGTATTCTAACCCCTCATTTGGGGATTCTAACCACGTGATTAGATAATCAAGCTCTCTCTCTGACAACATCTAAATTTGTGGATGTTACATATCTATTTAGTCCTCTGTTCTCTTAGTATTCTATCCTTTTACGTTGATAAAAACCGTTTTTACTTACACTTTATGAATACTTCCCTCCATGCATATATCTCCACGCGTTTTGTAGGAAAATGGGACAAAACCCAACACCACTAGTGTCTAGAGCCTAATCTTCCTCTTGACATCCTAAGACAATGATGATAGAGTTATGGAGGAAAACCATTGGTCACTTACCGATGAAAATCACCTCTAGCTCCTCAACACCAGTAAAATGAAGACCCAGGTCAGTCATCGACCATTCACCGACGACAACCCCAATTTCATCTCTGATGTTGTGCTTGGCCAGGGCTCGACACCCAAGTACCCATCAAGTCACCAATGTTGATGACCATACCTCATCATCATACTACAACTCGATGGCCATGTAGACATGCATCCCTCTGATGAGCCCTAATGGATGGACCACACCCGATACTGATAATAGGAAGAACATACACCTAGCCCGATGGTCAAATAGACTTAAAGCCGCTTGACAAAAGTCTGACCTTGATGACCCTCCTACATGGGTCTGACAACTAAATAGATAGAGATGGCATGATGCGAATTCAACCTCGATGCTCCACCTGTATCTGAGCTTGAATGAATTTTTTTATAGATTCTGCTCACCATCATAGATGGTTAAGTGTGTGCCTTGAGGTACATGCTTCATGACTTGTATCACAATAAAAGTTCCTTGCATCTAGGTGTCTTGGGTACATGGAAATCAACTATAAATAGAGTTCCACAACCTCCATTGAGAGCACCTTCAACTTTGCCATTAAGTGTTGTCAAACTTCATCCTAACCATCAACCATCAAAGTCTAAGGACAAGAGTTCAAGGATCTTTAGAATTGACCCTCATTTCCTAAGGATTTCTCGACCATCTTTGAGAGAAGAAGGATTGTTGGAGCCATCATCTGCATCACCATCACTGTCACAGTGAATACCCCATGTGGTTATTGTTTGTTGTATTTTTCTTCCTTCTTCCATGTCTTGTTCATCTCCCTCCATCCATCTGTCTTGTTATGCATTCATTCATATGTAAATTTGTATTGTATTTCATTTTCATGAGTGTTAGACCTATTTCTTGGGTTGGGAGTAGCCACCAAGGCTCTCCCAACATGTTAATATTCATATCCATTGATTATATATACTCTTAGCAATGTTTATCTACTTACTCTTGGTCTTTAATGCTTAACTTGATTATCTACCATCTTGTGTTGTTTAATTGCTAATGCCTCAAAAGAGTAGTAATATTCTATATCTAGAGTTATGGAGTAGTATAAATGAGTGAAAATGTTGGATTATTAAAGCGAATGATCATATGGTTGGGATTTTAATTATATGTTTGCCATCTTGAGAGAAGAAACTCACTTATGATCTAGATCTACCCCAATCTCGACAAGATGAGGGAATAGACACTAATATTGATTGCCTGTCAACTATGCTATGGGTATAAAATGGGTATGAGTATTGCATGTTGGGTAGAGACCTTAACGATGAACCCCAACACAAGTTTTATCCATATATTAAAATATAACTTAAGATTGAAGTTCAATTTTGACTTGTTAGTATATTGTTTGATTTCCATCATTCCATAATGGACACTTATATCTCCTTTTGGTTAGACATAACTAATACAAGACCTCAAATCCTAAACACTTGTCAACCCTGTCCATGTGTTCCACCCTATCTACTACATAGGATCACATATTATTTTTATGGGCATCTAAGTATTAGGTTAAAAATATAAAGTCTAATTACTTTAGATCTGCCCCCATTTTGGATGCGAGATCGTATATGATCAACTTTGGTGTCATTTCCAGGGATACAACTTTTGGAAACTATTAAGGACTTGAGGTCTACTTAGACTACGTCAGTGCCTTAAGTCTAGTAGTATACTTAACTACACATTCGTTTGGATCAGATTACATTATAACTTGATGGTTCATTTGACTATCCAGTTTCCAACCTTGACTGCACAATCTCTTTTAGGATCTTAGTGTGAATATGATCTCTCTTAATTATAAAAAGAAGCCATGACCTCTCAAGGAGGTGGAAGAGGATTAGGTAATGTAAATGGGAATGATAATGACCCCATGTCTGAAGTACCACCTCTTACATGAGGTGGGGGAGGCAATGGGAACAACCCACCCCCATCATATGATGGCACATCTCTCCCATTCTTGGATTCCATGCACACCAACAAGATAAGGCAACCTCTTGTCTGTCCACACTTCAATGTTGCAATCTTTGAGTTAAAAACCAACCTTCCTGAATGTGATGCAACAACAAATCTTTGGGGGAACTCAATGGATGATAACTCCTATCACCACTTAAATGCCTTCAAAAATATCTATGACCCTCAAGATCAACATGGTTCCCTAGGAAGTCATCTACTATGAGGCCTTCATGTTTTGTATGAGAGATAAGGTTCTTGCATGATTCCAAGATTTGAAACATCGAAGCATCATTGAATGGGAACCCCTAGACAATGCCTTTGATCACCATGTTCTAACCAATTAAGGAAACCACATGCTAAGATCACTAGCTTCATGCAGAAACTTGGTGAGAACTTGAATGAAGCCTGGGAAAGATATCAAGAGTACCAAAGAGACTACCCTCATCATAGCTTTCATGAGGGTTTTATGGTTACTACCTTATACAATGGGATAACTCGAAGCAATATGATATCCCTCAAGTCCTTCAGGTAAGTAACTTCATGGGGCACAACCTGAAAAGTTAAAAGCAATCAATCGATGGCATGGACACCTTGCAAGATAATTTAGGCTATGAGAGGGGGTCAATCGGTAATGTCTCTGATGTGGGGATACTTGATGATTCTAAAGCACTTGAAGCTCTTACAAAAAATCTTGACAAGATAGTTATAGATGTCCGCACATTAAAGGAGTCCAGGTATAAAAGGAAGAATTGTGTAGAGACAACAATCAACTGCGTAACTTGTGGAGAAGGTGGCAGTGTAACATATTATTGCATCTACACCAATGAAAAGGAATATGTCCATGATGGGACAAATGAATGTCTCCTACACCAACTTCAAAAGACACCACCATCATTGATTTGATTATGGAAACAAAAATGTTACGGAAAAATCTCACTAGGTTAAATTCCTAACAACCTACCCCTAAATCTACCTAACTTTGGTAGAGGAGGTGGACCATATGGACTCACATGCAACACAACTTATCAGCAGAACAAAAATGAATTCCAAGGCCAATTCTAGTATCAAGGATAGAACCAAGGACATAGTCAAAGTCAGAGCCAAATACATTCAGATTTAGATTTTAAAATGTTTGCCTTTGCAAAAAGACAAGAAGATATCAATGACAAACTGAACCAAAGCGCAATCAGCAAAACTAATACGTTGAGTTTAATGCAAGCTCAAATGGGGTGTGTGATTGGGCATACAGTATGATCACAAACTCATAGCATGGGGATCTGACAAACAAGTAGACAATATACTTGGCCTTATAAAGAATCTACATGGAAGGACCCCTTCTAGAATTGAGCAAAATCTTGGAGGACATGAGTCGACAAAAATGGTCATGCTGAGGTCAATTACTATTTTGGAGAATCACTCACTTGAGGTTCATCAAAAGAGTACTCCTACTCATAAGTCCCATCCAGAGACAATCAAATCTGCACATAAACCTACTCCTATAGTTATTCCTGAGAAGATGAAGTCAAAATAGGAAGGCAAGGGAAAGAAATCTTCAAAAGAAAAGCAACTTGATTCTGTTAGAGAGGAAATCACAAACAAAGACCCTTATACTTTGAGAATATCATTCCCTATAAAATTACCAAGCTCATCTAAAGAAGAGATACGATAATTTTATCTAGGCAGTAAAGAAGATACATCTTGACATTCCTTTCTTGGATGCCGCCTACATATGCAAAATTCTTCAAGGACATGATTACTAAGATAACACGTGGAGATGAGGTAGAGGCAGTCAGACTCACCATGATGTTAAGTGATTTCATTCAAGACAAGATGCCCACCAAACAAAAAGTTCCAAGAGTCTTCACTTACCCATTTAACATTGGGGGTCATGAGGAAATGAAATATCCATTTCAGGTTAAGAAGATGTGAAATCACATTTCTCTCTAGAAGAACAGTGCGTTCCAAGGTGTCAAGTGGGAGAGAAGAGATGTCATAATTGTCTTGGGATCCAGTATCATCCTAATGCCAATTACTTTGGCCCATAGGATAGGCCTCACCAACATGGTGAAAATAGGAATGTGTATTCAACTTGCCAATCATGCCTTCACTATACATGTTAGTATTGTGGATGATGTGCCCATTTGTGTTGGAACATTCTTCATCCCATGTGGCATAGTCGTTATTGACAATGTGAAAGATCTAAATTCTTCTATGATTCTTGGAAGATCCTTCATAAACAGGAAGAGCCTTAGTAGATGTTGAGGCTGGTACATAATCATCATGGTTGGAAATGATCACACTGACTCTAAAGTTTAATATTCTATGAGGGGTCCTTCTATGTTCAATCTAGTGTATTCCATGGACATCTACAACCAATTTTGTGAGGAGATCCAAGAATGAAATTCTATTGTTGACTCATTAAAGTTCTTTGACTAATAAGAGTCCAAATATTGCAGACCCTAAGGTTGTCAAAAATTTTGGATTATCTGGATGTTGAGGAAAGTGATAGTGAAGATGAGGTAGAATCTGTGATCGAGAAAGTCAAAAATATTTCCCTTAAGAAGACCCCAGTTGTTAAAGAGGTCCCAAAGCCTAAGCTCAAGCAAAAACATTTACTTTAAGGTCTTAAGTATAAGTTCCTATATATAAAGGAACATAACACTATCATTATAAGCTCTTCTCTATCTGAGGATCAAGAAGAACAATGCTTAATCCAACTAAAGCTGAGGAGAAAAGTGATAGGTTATTCAGAAGATGATATCAAAGGGTTGAACCCTATTGATTGTATGCATTGCATTCACCTCAAATCAGATATGAAACCTCTTACCCAAGGGAAAAGATAGTTAAATCTAAACATGAGAGAGGTCATGAAGAAAGAATTTATAAACCTCTATGATGTAGGTATTGTTTACCCAATAAGCAATAGTAAATGGTTGAGAACTATCCACATTGTTCCCTAGAAAGGTAGTATGACTATGATCAAAGGAGAGAATGGTGATGAAATAGCAACTAGAACTATCACATGGTGGAGGATGTGCATTGTCTACAAGAAGTTGAATACATCAACTAAGAAAGATAATTTTCCTCTGCCCTTCGTGGACCAAGTGTTGGAGCATCTTGCTTGCCACTCTTACTTTTGCTATTTGGACGGTTATTCCAATTTTTATCAAGCTTCTATTCACCGTTTGATGAGGAAAAGACTACATTCACCTGATTTTGTGGTACATATGCATTTAGGTGTATGCCTTTTGGGTTGTGTAACACACCTGCAACATTCGAGAGGTACTTATATCTATCTTCTCTAATTTTTTGGAAGATATCATGGAAGATCTCCTGGATGATGTTTCATTCTATGGGAGGTCATTTGATAACTTCCTCAAGAACCTATCCCTTTTCTTATTAAGATGCAAGGAGAAGCATCTAGTTCTAAACTGGGAAAAGTGCCACTTTATGGTACACGAGAGGATAGTTCGTGGACACAATGTCTCAAAGAGAGGGATTGAAGTTGACCTGAATAAAGTAGAAGCCATATGAAAGTTGCCACCTCCCAAGTTAGTGATGCGGGTGAGAAGCTTTCTAGGTCATGTGGGATACTACCGCCATTTTTATCAAAGATTTATCAAAGACCGATAAACTACTATCCAACCTACTTGTTATGGATATTGTCTTTGACTTTTATGAAAGTTTTCTAAACACTTTCAACATGCTAAAAAAATGCTCTTATAACTACAATAGTGATCCAAGCACCTGATCGGAATTTGCCTTGTGAACTAATGTGTGACACTATAAATTACAATATTGGCACAATTTTTGGTCAGAAGAAAGAACGAAAACATCATGCAATGTATTATGCAAGAAAAACTCGAGATGAAACCTAGGTTAATTATACCACACTCGAGAAGTAAATACTTGCCATCATCTACACTTTCTATAAGTTCCTATCATACTTGAATGGATCAAAAGTCATCATTTACACTAACCATGGTGCTTCCAAATTCTTATGACTAAGAAGGATATGAAGACAAGGTTGTTGAGATGGGCTCTATTACTTCAGGAGTTTGACAATGAAATTGTGGATAAGAAGAAAAAAAAATGTCATTGTTGAACATCTATCATGAATACACCTAGAGGATGATCACTCTTTGTCTATCAATAATATCTATCTGGATGAATTGTTCATGGCAATTTAAGTCATCAAACAAGTCATAGCATAATATGTTGATATTTGTAACTATATGTCTTGTTAGCAAATTGTGTTGGACATTGCTTATAATGAGAAGAAGATGCAATTATTATATCTCAAGAAACTATTACTAGGATGACCCTTTATTGTTTCATTGATGTTTAGACAATGAGTACCGAAGATGTAGTCCCACAGAAGAAGTGTCGAAGGATCTTCGTGAATGCCATTCCTCACCCTATGGTAGACACATAGGTGCCCGCATGATTGCTTCCAAGATACTTCAATATGAGTTATATTGGCCTATTCTATTTTAAAATTGGAATCCCTATGTGAAATCTTGCAATGAAAACTAGAAAACTGATAACATATCAAAGAGAAATGAAATTCCTATGTCAAAATGGTTGAAGTCAAAAATTTTGATGTATGGGGGATTGATTATATGGGCTCCCTTTCCTTTATCATGTGGCAACCAATAAATTTTTTTGGTAGTAGATTATGTATCCAAGTGGGTGGAATGTGGTGCAACTCCCACTTGCAACTCAAAAGCCATGATGAAGCTATTCAAGAAAACCATCATTCTATGATTTGGGGTCTAGGGGAAACATCTTTAGTGATGGTGCATCCCTCTTTGCTAAAATATAGTTTGAAGTCATGCTTAGAAAGTATGGGGTGAAGCACCAAGGTTGCTACCCCAGGCCACCCATAGATGTCAAGTCATGTTGAAGTTTCTAATAGATCGAAGTAGATTCTTGAAAACACTATTAGCATGATGAGAAAGTTTTGGACAATGAACATGGATGATGCTTTATGGGTATATTGCACTACATATAAGACATCGATAGGGACCACTCCTATAACACCCCAATTTTCATATCACATGAGCAGAAGCTATTTTTTCTTTCGATTGGGAGTGTTACAAACATGATACACATGACAACAACAATAGAACGAAACCAACAAAGACTAGTGTAAAAATGCGTTCTCATCAACCCTTAGGAAAGAACTTGGTTACAACAAAGTTTATAAGAAAACCATGACACATGATGTAAAATACTAAATTTCTATCATAAGCTCTGGGATCGTGTAGATGGAACCCCACTAAGAAAACCTCTTAAAAGTTGTAGATTTGTCCTCTATCTTGAACAATCTTCATGAACATTAGTACATGTAGACATCTAGTCCCCATACATGCACAAAAGGAAAGCTACCATTAGATTAAATGGTATTGGTTTTCTAATATGATTGAAAGCTGAACTAAGATCTAAAAATTGTAAATTTATACCAAATCGATGTGTCTTTTATTTATGTCTTTTATTTGATTTGTGGACACCATTATACAGTAAGTACTCCTCTAAATTGCTGTGTCTATACCTCTGAATTAGTACCGAGGTACCTATGATTTAATACTGCCTCTGAATGACACTGAAGTGTCTCTGAGCTAGTACTGATGTACCTTTGAATTGGAGTAAACACTCCTCTGAATTGGCACTGCATGCCTCAAAATTGTCCTTGTACTATTTAAATGAGGCCTTATCCTATAATGTCTTACATAAAGGTTCTAATTTTATTATCTTAAATTTCAAACTTAGTGAATTCTAAATTTGAACTTATTTTTCATCAAATCTGAATATTGATAATTGAACATGCAAGATCCTCAAATTTGATAAATTTGCATTAGGAGTCACTTTAATATAATCAAAGAAGGAATTATGAATCTAAGCCCTAGACTTCAATTTAGTCCTCAAATTAAGTGATGTTGCGATACTATGATAATCAAAGCTTTAGTTTTGTAATTAATAGAATAATAGAGTGGTTGGATCAAATGGAAGGACTAGGTTTGAGTAATGGGCCTGAGAATCCAATTTTGAGCCAATTGGGCTATTTGTATGGTGAATAGGCCCATGGGAAGATAAGAGAAAGGAAGTGGAACTCGTGCCTAATTAGGTACTAATAATATTATTAATTGGACGACAAATCCATTTGGAGGTAACTTTCACGAATCTAGAATATTCTAAGGTGATAAGTGCCCAAATAATTAGTTTACCAATTATCTGGTCTTTACTTAAATTCCAAGTATTTGCGTATCAAAGAATGATAATATGACCTAATATTTGGAACCATATGAGATAATGACTAAACAAAGATAAATCCTAGTTTTGGGATAATTATGTGATTATTTGTGACCTAGGTGCCTAGATGAAGTAAATACTTGAATAGAAAGAAATATGTATATACCGATGGTATTTTGATTAGAGATTTAGTCTAAGATGAGATAAGCTTAATGGGAAGATAACCCCAAAATCTGGGAACAAGGAGACCCTCCTAGCAATCTATAGGAAATTTCAAAGATAACACTAAAGTGCTGAATTATGTAAGATAATTCATATATTATTACCATAATTGAAATAGGATGAAGAGCCCTAGAGGACCCTGTACGTGACACATAATGTGGGCTATGCCCTTGACCATTAGATGAATATCCAACAAACAGTGGAACATCATCTACCTTGCTGCAAAAGGCCATCGAGAGTGGGACTTCCTTCGACACCTCGGTATCCCTGATCTCTGGTTCATTTCCCATGAGTCAGAGACCATTAGACTTGGGAGATCACAACAAATTTAGTAAACTGTAAAACTCCCAACATCATAGGGTATCGAGATAATGCCTAAAACTCTTGAATAACCAGACAACTAGGGCTGAGTGTTTCCCCCTCTCCTCTATGTATCATAGGTATATAAAGGTGTAGAGAGAAGCCTCTGGACCCGATAGTCAACAATGAACATCCAAACATGCCTGTGATAGCCCGTAACCCTCTAACCATACTCCATCTACAAAGTCAGAAAGGCCAGACTGGTGCTCGCAACTCGGGGTACCACCACCAATTCATCTGGCATGCACCTTCTCTAGTGAGCAATGACAAGGTCCCATAGCTCATTAGTAAGAAAGGAACATCTAGTAGTAGTAACCACGAGCCTTGTACATGCCCTATTCAAGATCGGAGACCAGCCTAGTGGGGTGGCAGATTCCGTCCACCTCCAGCCACACCCATACCTCCGCTGGATCTGAGGAGGATGGGTAGAGGGGATGCCACCCATCATTGGGCCTTTGGAAGCCAGCAACACAAGTCAACCATAGAGTTGACTGAGCCATGGCCCTATAAACACTACTGTATCGTGTGAAATGGAGGATGAAGGAGAAGACTAGCAAACTTACCGCGTTTCCCCAAGTGGAACACCATAAGGTAAAGGTTGTTTATGTATTTTGTGCCATTGCCTCACCCTATACATGCTGGCGTAGGGTGCTTAGATGGCCAGAGCCAATTGGCTTAGGTTTGGCCCCACGATCCAAGTAGAGAATGCATATATTTTTGATGTGTTAATACCTAATTGGTCCATTGGTGTTTGATTTGTAACAATTCTACTAATTCATTGGTAGCTTAGATAATATTGATATTATATATGAAATTGCTTAGAAAAATGAGTAGAATCTAAATAGAATATAACCAAATTTTGATTATGCTTCTTTTTCCAAAATTATAGACGATGCATGATTATGATGCTATTAGTACTCATCAACCCCTATGTTTGTTTAAAATATTGCTCATACTAGTAAATCTGTATGGTTTTAGATATAATCTGATTTTTCTTAATGTAAGAGGCTTCAAGATGATGATGATAATGATGATGAATACTTAGGGTTCTAGGGAAATAATCATGCATATGATAAATCAGTGATTTGAAAACCAATGTTTACATCTTGCTATGACCTTAATCTACCTAATCTGATCTAGACATTCATAATAACATAGTATGTTCAATATGATGATTAAGGTTACACCTAATATGCGTAATTAGGGTTTCTAATCCTTAGAAGTCATGATGTAGTGGAATTAGGGGTTGTAACCCTTATTACTATTCCAAACCCCATGGAACCCTAAACCCTAGACTAGGACCTAGGTTAGGTATGATTAGTGTATTATGAATACATGGTAACACATATGTAGTATGTACATTTCAGATAGTGATGATTGGATAATTGCTGTTATATGAACTTGGTTGATTAGATTGGATTCTTAAATTACTTGCATGGATTTGCATGAATGAGGTACGCAGGTATGCTTATGATTACATGTATCGACTTTTAATGTTTTCCAAGGTTTCTCACAGATTGAATGAATGATATATGTCAGATGTTTATTTATTTCATGCAAATTATAAAGCCCCTATGAGTATCATATAAATATAGAATATTCTGAAGCCTGGGTTTCACCCATCAAGGGGTAATGCACATAAGTCCAATGATGGACATTGATTACACCTGAGAGGGCATACAAGAATGGGTTAGAATATGAAAGAAAATACAAGTTCATATGTGATGTTAAATAATTGCTGAATATATGTATATGTGATGATTGGATGAAACCACATACCGGTATAGAAATATATTTGTTGGCATTTTAGGTAGATGATTCACATGATAGAAAAACATAAAGATAAAGATTGAAAGCTCTTGAAGATATTAAAGATAAGGCAAAGAGGATTAGATAGTGTAGTATTTCTTCTCATATGTATAAGTTAGCTTTCTTATAAAATATTCATGTAACTCCTTAGGGAAATATAGTTCAAATATATGTATGCATTCAAATTAATGGAAATTATTTACTATTCTTTATTATTTGTTAAATATGATACTGGAAATTTAGAGTAATGATCCTTGACTTTAAGGTCATATAGACACCGAAAAGTGTGGGTTGTTACATTTGGTATCATAGCTTAGACTTAACAATTAATAGTTAATAGTTTACAATTTCAAATAATCCTTAGATATACCAGGGAAAAATTATTAGGGCATAATGTATCCTCTAGGTTTCTCTTCTCTATTTTGTCCACTTCTCATCTCTTTGCTTAATAAACCCTAAAATACACTTCCCTCCTCATCTCAAGTTAGGGTTATGAGAAGTAGGATTAATGCATCCTCTTCCAACTAAAAAAAGGTAACGTTAATTAGAGAAATAAATGTGAAAATATGTGACATGTAGTGTTGGTCCCTCTAGTGAAGATAAATACTAGAAAGATATAAGTATGGGTAAACCCATTCATCCATGAAGTACTTGGGTTGGGATAACCCAATAGGGTATGAGAACCTTAGTAGGTCGAGGGATATCTAAAACCCTAAGAGGGTAGGGTATAGTCCCTAACCCTAACCTAAAAACCCAAATGTTGGGTAATGGGAGTAACCTTATCTAACCAAACCCTAAGTAGGGGTGAAGAAAAGGGGCAAACCCAAATGGGTTTGGGAAATTCAGTTTATATACCCTAGTTTCCCTTGAATGTAAGTACATGGGGTAATGCATGCATGATGCACATAAAGGGTTTGAATATAAATGAATTATAAGAAACCAATGATGAAATAATGTGAATATAGGACCTTCAATTCACTTTTAGGGTAGGTGTCTCGACCCGGGGTGGGTTAACCCAAGAGCAGGATAAGGACTATGGGGAGGCATAAACCTAAACATATGGGGTCAGGTTGTGGCTGGCAAGCCTATCCTCCTCCTAGAGGTCCAGAAGACACCCTAGGTTAGGACCTTCCTAGAAGGGTGAATTGACCAATCTCATGTTAAGAATTAAGGAAACCTTAGACGTCATCCAAGGACCTAACCCTAAAGGGACGAGATGTGACAGGAAGTATGGGAAAATGTCATGGAAGCCTTTAACCCATACCTAAAAGAATATGTCATCATATGAGAAATTAATTTCAATGTATGTAAGTATGAAACTTTGGTTAGAGAAATTCTAGGGTAATATGTAATGGCAAGTAATTTACATTGAAGAAAATCACGCAGATACAGTATATAAGCCCTAGGGACACCAAGTCTTAAAAAGGAAGGGTGTGCGTTGGGATTAATGTACGAGATGTAAAATGAAAATTTGGTTTGAGAAAATTCAAGTAAAATGTGAAAAGTTTAATGTATTGAAATAAAATCCTATGGAGGAAATCTAGGCTATAAACTCTCCTGGGGAAGGATGAGTAATGGGACATAGAAACATAATGATATTGGAGACCCATGTCCTAAACCAAGGTGTAAGTAATGAAGAAATGAAATACAATGATGACATCTCGATAAACCATAGGCAAGGTAACTCTAAGTCAACTCTAGGGTCAATTAGGGATGAGTTAAGGTACATAAGACCTAAGAGGTCAAGAGTTGTTCATATCCTAAGTATCTAAGGCCCAAGGGGTCAGAGATTTCCATCCACATGCACACAAGGCCCAAGGGGTCAGGAGCTAGCCACTCCATATGCACCTAAGGCCCAAGGGGTCAAGTACAAATGGTTCATCATAAGTGCATAAGACCCCAGAGGTGAAGCATATACTACAGAACATGCCTTTAGCATCGGTTAATTAAGGACTTTAGCGTCAGTTTCCAAGTGACACCCAAGTGGGCGTCGCTAAAGGTGGACCCCTTCGACGTCGGTTCCCAACTGATGCCAAAACGCTTCCCGCCACCGAAAACACGCCAGTAAAGGGACTATAGGCGTCGGTTTTTTAAGAAAACTGATACTATAGAATGGTTACAAACATCGGTTATTAAAAGAACCAACGTCAAAATGCTTCCCGCCACTGAAAATGCACCAGCAAAGGGCCTATAGGCGTTAGTTTTGAAAGATAACCGATGCCATATCAGCTGAACCGACGTCGATTTTATGCTAATAACCGATGCCATATCCCTTGCCACCACGATCGTGCTTCCCAACACGGCCGTGGTTCTTGGCCTAGTCGTATGTCTTTGATGTCAGTTGTATTCAAATAACTGATGCCTATGTTATGATTTTTTTTCTTATCAGTTTGCAGGCCTACTGTATGGCTGGTCAACAGGATGAGAACCTATAGTTTAGTTCTAAACTGTAGGTTTACGACATCCATTGATATCAGCCAACAATAGGCCACAAACCTATAAAATTAACAAGATGGATGCTATTATATATGTGATTCATACACATGTATAAGAACATTTAATTCATATTATTTTTTCATCACACACATGTAGAAACCAGTATCAACCTATAGTTCTATTCATTTCATCTCTTTTCACATTCAGACACATGTAGAAACATTTATGTATTGGTCATCTTCACACACATATGACAATTCATAAAAATTAATTCACATTCACACAAAAATAATTATGATAACAAAGTTATTCTTTATTCATCATTGTCAATAAAATTATATTTTAAAATTCCCTTAGGGCTTTTGCCCATTCTTCTCTTACAACATCTAATTCATCTCTCGTATAGGGAGCATGTACAACGAAATGCTTTTCACCTGTGCTAAAATTAGTAGTTTTAAAGACCTACAAAGAGACTGATATATATATAATTAATAATATATAATAAGATTGATATATTTCATATTATCTAATGAGACTATGTATAATACCTGCTGTGTCGTATCGATTTCCATTACGACATATTTGATGATTAGGTCCATAAATCGCATCACATAGTATGCACATGCCCATCCGTTGTCTTGTGTAGCACACTAGAAATTGAAACATATAAAATATTCAAAAATACGAATAAGCACAGTTCACATAAATAATATATACATTGGAGTCAGGAAATTACTTTCACATTCTCCCAAATTAGTGACATATCCTTTTTCCCGGGGACCTTTCCTCCATATAATATATCTAACTCATTCCCCGTAGGATCTAGATAATAGACATTGAACGTCTTGTGGATAATAACTAGTAACTCCCAATGCTTACCACTACAGGTAAGAAAGTAGAAAATTAATAACTCAAAATCCACAATAAAAATGTAATGTGCTTAAGTCTAAATTATAAGAAAAGTAAACTTACTCGACATTGAATGGAGCTATTATCACCGTCTTATTATTTTTACCAAAATATTGAAAAGCATACTTCCAAGTAACTGAATATGGGTCTACATCTACAAAACAAATCAAAGATGGAACCAAAAATCCCACATGGGAAAACCCAAAATCTGTACATATCTTGTGTAAGTGGCTGCAAAACATGTATTACGTATGCATTAATATATAAGAAACCAAATCACCGTATATAAAATAAGGTATATGGATGTATAAATAAGATCTCACCATATTCACAGCTCTATCATAGATGTGTTCAGTCATTCATAACTAAACAACTCCAAAATATCTTATATAAATATCTTGTTTTTGTATGATTGACCTGCATTAATACCTATGCATTAATACGTACGTATGCATAATTTGTATTACGTATGCATTACTACGTATGCTAAACTTGTATAAATAGATTGTTATCGTATGATTACTTACAACATCCTACGGAATAGTAACAATTATAGGGCAATTTGGATCATGTTCGCCGATCCATACTGCCAACCCCTACAATTAGGACCTATCGAGGCGTGTAGGTCCCTTGGAAGCCAACTTGGTAGTCGAGGAGGTAGAGGTTGAGATGTAGCGGGTCTCGTCTTTTTAACATGTATATATAATTTTAGATCAATTGACTCATTTATACACACTAACAAATTAAAGTAATGGAAATTTATCATACAATATCAGTATAGAGGACATCTGCTTCAGGCCATAGTATCACTCCACCTACTGCCTCACCAAGTGTTTCAACATCTGGGTGTGCATGAGGCAGTGCAAGATCCGTCCAGTCGGGGAGTACATGTATCAGGCTCACACGTACCACACCATCTGGTACTGGATACCCATGAAACATGCACCCTTTAAGGGGTGGGTAAGCCGACGCCTCTGCAATGATATATTCTTGACTTTTTAGTCGACATGGCTTCAACCCTTACAAATTTACGTAAAGAATGTTATATGCATATATACACAAACATATCATCTTAAACAGACTAGCTATTATGTCATAAAAATACTTACAGAGGACGTGCTAGGTGGTGGGTTTATAGGATTACTCCCAACCTCTGCAGTACGAGTAGTAGGAGAAGAGTGGCCCGCCACATGTACTATCTGAGTGGAAGTCTGAGATGCCTGCCACTTGCTAATTGCTTCATGGAGTCTCTTATCAAGTACTTCCTCGAATCTCCTATCAATTAACGAATCTACCTATACATGGATAAAAGAAACGCTAGCTTCTGATTATTGAATTCCCTTTCACAATAACATTCTAAAATAAGAATATGTTACCTCAGCTTGTGAAAGTCCCGCTTTTGGGACAGGTTTGTGCTGGGATGGCCCAAAGAATGCTTTGATGCCCACACCAGTGCCTGCACCCCTAACACGTCCAGGATGCTCTGGGTTACCTAGAACAACTGTCAGTTCATCCCTTGTGCCCCAAGGGATGAGCTTGCCTTCCTCTTCTCGTGCAGCTCCCGCTCATCACCATCAACAAAAATTAGTAAGTAAATATAACAATAATCAATATCGATCGATTGCTCTAAGAGTTGATTTTTACCATTTTTACAGCCGCCTCAGTAGTTACGGGCTTCGGTATGTCTCCCTTCTTATTTTGCCTCCCAGCTATCCACATAGCACGGCGAGGCAGAGGTGCGGGAGCAGTAGTAGAGGACTATGTAGTCTCCTCAGTAGTAGTAGGCTGAGCAGACTCAGCCTGTAGTCTTTGGTGAATGCCTGCATATCCTTATGGACCCATTGCACATTCAGTGCACGCCTTTCTCGTTGAGCATCACTGATAGCCTAGTTAGTTAGCACATTGATTTGGTTAGTAACACTAAAGGTTAATCTTGAATAGGTGAATACATAAAAACGTATATTAATTAAATTGGGAGTGACACTTAATACCTTGAATTCATCTATTTTTCTTTGGGTAACAAATGCCTCCCAGTCTTTGGGGTCCAGGTAGTACAATTGTTGTGTGGATTCGTTCTGCCTAAATTTATTTTTTAAAGAGAATACAAACAAAAATTATTAGTGTAGAGTTAGTGAAATAATGATCAATGTCTAAAATTGGAAATCAATCAAGAACCTGTTCTCAGCATCGTGTATGTAATCTCGGGTGAGATTGGTCCTATAGTTCCTTAGGACCCTCCCACAACATTGCATCACACATTTACGATGCAGCTTTTCATCCGGATCAAATATGCTATGCAAATTAAATAGAATTGCTATTAACTAGTATCCTAGAAATTAGTAATCTACACAAATAGAATTACAAATAATAATAACTCATGCATAGTTCCTTCCATATGTGGTCTTTCTTCCCATTAGGAACTTTATGCCAGGATTCAAGGTTAGGACTGCAATGGCTGCGAGTAAGAACCCCAATATATGAAATAAATGAGTTGCAGTTCACTCGATATGGATTTCCTGCATGATCAAAATCCACAGCCAATTTGGGTCCATTGCCCCTTTGTTGTATTAACTTATTCATCATTGTGATGCCCCTCACTTTCTCAATTTTGTTTTGCTACTCATCAAGTGCTGTAATTTCTTCAGGGGGTACATCACCAACCTAAAATTTGATAAAAACACACTTACATGATACTCATATGAGGGTGAATGAACTTTGGATTGTTTCCACCTCCGCATTCCCCACCTAAAGCAGAGAGAAAGATGTGATTGAGCTGAAGCCAATTGATGATAATCCGCTCCACCTATCCGCATGAGCTTCGTCGAAGGCAAATGAGGAGACTTTTACAAAATAGCCATAAGGCAAAACTGCCAGAAATGGAACCGAGTCATCATTAAACACATGGACATTGGGGAGTACCTACTTCTACTAAGGCTGAGCTTAATAGGAGCAAGAGATTTGGTGGCAACAACCAGAATGATATATTATTTAATCGTGGAAATGCCATGTCAGGTGCACCTATCAGAATCAGAACAAACCAATTACAATTATAAATGAACACATAGATAAAAACCTATAGGATATATTCTTAAAACTTCACATTTTTAGGCGGTGCAAGCACGTCCTCACCCTCACAGTGATCATCAACACGGTCATCATGGGAATGCTCAGCCATCTGAAAGTTCACATTCAAATTATAAATTTCACATTGTAAAGTAACACTAATTGTAAAGTTCACATTGTAAAGTACACATTCACATTGTAAAGTAATTCACATTGTAAAGTTCACATTCACATTGTAAAGTAATTCACATTGTAAAGTTCACATTCTTTCAACAAAGACAACAATGACGTGAAGCTTTTGTCGCTCCATCGATTGTTAGCTTTCAATTTATACAATCTCAACACAATGCTAAGCTTTGTAAACTTACAACATGTGTTTAACGGTATCTCAACATCATGCACAATGTTTCTAAACATGGGAGGTGGATCGGTGTGCTCTACCCCATAACTATCCAACATCGCATCAACGATGTCTACTGGAACTAGTTCATTCACATCTACGTCATCGAAGGCAATTTCTTCTTCCACATAAGCACTGCTATCGACATCCACTGATTTTAGGTTTGAAATCTCTCCATTTCAGTACCATTCTATATAGCCTTGTACAATCCCATTGCACATGACATGACTTTTGATTTTGTCTCCAGTGCTGACTTTCAAGTTGTTACCGCAATGCCTACATGGACAGTAGAACCTATCTCCAGGTTGTTTCCTATGTTCCTCGACAAATCTAATAAACTGGTCAAGACCAGAAATAAACTCGGGGGTGCAGTGATTTAGAATGGACATCCATGATCTATCCATTCTATGATAAAAGAGAAAACAAGTATATATTAGAACAAGATTAGGGTCTAGGGTTAAAAGATTAGGGTTTATGGTTAAAACTTTAGGGTTTAAGGTCTTATATATAATTAATGGTTAAAACATCTTAAGTGAGATTAAGTGTTCAAGAACAGTCCCAAACTGGGGACTATCCAAGATTTACTCCTAATGAGTAAATCTTGGACGGGTTTCTAGGCCAACAAATACATGTGTTGTCATTCTTATATATAATAAATGTGTACCACCTATCCCATTCTTGAACACTTAATCTCACTAGTAAGTGTATAATGTGTATTGGGTTTTCAAGAGAATTTCGGCAACATTTCCCCACTGTTCTCCAAGTACATATGTACTTAGAGAACAAATGGGGAAATGTTGTCAAAATTTTCTTGAAAACCCAATACACATTATACACTTACATCCTAAGTGAGATTAGGTGTTCAAGAACAGTCCCAAACCGGGGACTATCCAAGATTTACTCCTAATGAGTAAATCTTAGACGGGTTTCTAGGCCAAAAAATACATGTGTTGTCATTCTTATATATAATAAATGTGTACCACCTATCCCATTCTTGAACGCTTAATCTCACTAGTAAGTGTATAATGTGTATTGGGTTTTCAAGAGAATTTCGGCAGCATTTCCCCGTTATTCTCCAAGTACATATGTACTTAGAGAACAAACGGGGAAATGGTGCTAAAATTTTCTTGAAAACCCAATATACATTATACACTTACATCCCAAGTGATATTAGGTGTTCAAGATCAGTCCCAAACTGGGGACTATCCAAAGATTTACTCATAATGAGTAAATCTTGGACTGATTTCTACGCCAACAAATACATGTGTTGTCATTCTTATATATAATAAATGTGTACCACCTATCCCATTCTTAAACACCTAATCACACTAGTAAGTGTATAATGTGTATTGGGTTTTCAAGAAAATTTCGGCAGCATTTCCCAGCTGTTCTCCAAGTACATATGTACTTAGAGAAAAAACGGGAAAATGCTGCCGATTTTTTTTTGAAAACCCAATACACATTATACACTTACATCCTAAGTGAGATTAGGTGTTCAAGAACAGTCCCAAACTAGGGACTATCTAAGATTTACTCCTAATGAGTAAATCTTGGACGGGTTTCTAGGCCAACAAAATATAACACCACTCATAAGTAGGCGTGTCTGATCACATTAATAATAAATAAAGAATTCAATAGTTTCAAACATGCAATAATTCACAATGCAATATTATAAACTACAGGCAACATGGTTATTCCCCCACACTCTAGTAGACAGACTAACCAACACATGGTCTTTCTACCATACAGTCGTATACCATTACTATAATCATCAAATGTTAGGATTGGAAAGGTATTTGTCAATCGAACTTGTTGCAAAGGTCAGAAAAACTTATGATGACTGAAAACATTAAGATCAAGATGCTGGAGTTAAAAAGAAAGATTACAAACTTGCTAATAAATTTAAAAACACACACATTCAAATTAACTAAGAATGTCATGCATACCTAGCTGAGCATTCATATCATCAAAGACAAGAGGGATTGTATAAATTTATAGCGGTTTAGAGAAAATGAGTGTGAATCTTGTTAAACATACCAAGATTTCTAACCAGGATACAAATTGCCTTTAACATTTTACAAATATATGTAAGCACAAGATTTGTTCATATCCTAGGTTGATTTACAATAGCAACATCTAAATAAGTAATCTCAAAGCATTAGATAAATAAATATAATCAGTAGATAAACAAATACAAAGAAATAGATAAAAAAGTACGTCTCAGTTGATAAAAAAATATAAATCAATAGATGATTAAATAATTTTAAAAAGTAGATGAACAAATACAAAGCCCTAAATTTAAATAATGTGATGAATACAAAATCATTAGATGAACAAATGAGTAGATAAGTAAATACAAATCAATAGATAAGTAAATACAAATAAGTAGATAAGTAAATACAAATAAGTAGATATATAAATTCAAATAAGTAGATAAGTAAATTCAAATTAGTAGATAAGTAAATATAAATGAGTAGAAGTAAATACGAAGGGCAGGGAGCAGACGGAGGGCAAGGAGTAGAGGGGGCTGACCTTGGGCGGCGGAGGGTAGGGAGCAGACAAAGGAGGACTGACAGGGAGCAGGCAGAGGGGCGAGCAGAGAGTCGGCGAGCACAAAGGGCGCTGGCGAGCAGATAGCCGACGAGCACAGAGGGGGGCCGACGAGCAGAGAGGGAGAGGGTGGCGGTCGTTCAATGACCAGAGAGGGAGAGGGCGGCAACGGCGACCACGGAGCATGTAGCAGTAGGGAGCGGCGCGACGACACGAGCACGGAGTAGTAGGGAGAGCAACGGCGGGCAGCGGTGCACAAAATCGATCGCCAGACCTATTCTCACAGGGATGAAATAGAGAAAGGGGAAGAGTCGGCTTTGTGCGGGTGCTATAAAGTTAACCATCAACGTTAGTTATTAAAAACAACCGATGCTAATAACAATAGTCGTCAGTTACCATATAAAAACCGACGCAACAGGGGTGTAAAAATTTTCACGCGGACAGTGCGGGAACACCCATTGGCGTAAGTTATTTCAAGCCAACCGACGATAAAAATGCGGCTAATTTCTGTCTCACGAAAAACCTTTAGTCGTCGGTTTTTAAGTTAATAACCGATGCCGTATGTTAAAATTTGAAGGTAATATTTTTCACTAGAAAATTTGGAATTGGCAGTCGATTTTAGGCGTCGGTTTCTTATTAACGAACTAACGCTAAATTAAAAGTGATACCCGTGTCTGGATGCTCTTCACTTATAGATGTCAGTTTTTGTATTTAGCCGACTATGTACACCTTAGGCGTCGATTTCTTGTATACAACCGACGCCTGTAAATGTGACGTTATAAGCCATTTTTGTAGTAGTGACATATGTACATGAGGCCCTTGAGGGCACAAGGAGATCACTCGAAAGGTACCTATACCCCTAGAGACCTTAAAGGAATGACTAAGGCTAAGGAGATGTGAACATAAGGAATATAAGAATATATGTATTAATGGATGAAATATAATTTAAAGAGAATTGTGCACAAAACCAAGGATGAGAAAGGCACTATCCCTGAGTTCAAGCTATGTAAGAAAAAAAAGTCAAATTAGAATGTATACCTAATTTGGAGTCGTTGTTAGGAATGATTCAATAGGAAAAATAGAAATTATAAGATAATATGTGAATACACTATCTCTGTACATGGAATAGGATGAACTTTGTAGTTGGGATACAACCAAATGCTTATTTCATCTTATTATGTGAGTTAGAGATTAGGTAGACGCAAGTGATGTACAAAATTGAGATATGAAGTTGAATACCCTAAATTGAAATTTAATGGCATGCTTTAGTGGCATAATCTACGGTTGGAGGTGCTACCTCAACCTTATAGGAGAATGGATAAATAATAATTTGAAAACCTAGGTAAAAATGTGATCACCAAGTGAAATTGAAATAATCAAGTGAATATAATAATGTTATGAGTAAGGATGTGGAAATTCCATTGGATTGAATTTGGATTTCAACCCATGTAACATCGATAATATTCATATAAAGTAAAGTTATTATAGACAACCTAGATGAAACCTATTCAAGAAAGGTTGCTATCCATATTAGTAAATGATGTTGTGTGTTATCATTCACCTTAACCTGAGTTGGGGACAAAATTCCTTTTATGGAGGGGTGAATGTAAGATCCTCAAATTTGATAAATTTGCATTAAGAGTCACTTTAATATAATCAAAGAATGAATTACGAATCTAAGCCCTAGACTTTAATTTAGTTCTCAAATCAAGTGGTATTGATATACTATGATAATCAAAGCTTTGATTTCATAATTAATAGAATAATAGAGTGGTTGGATCAAATGGAAGGACTAGGTTTGAGTCATGGGCATGGGAATCCAATTTTGAGCCAATTGGGCTATTTGTATGGCAAATAGGCCCATGGGAAGATAAGAAAAAGGAAGTGGAATTCGTTCCTATTTAGGTACTAATAATATTATTAATTGGTATGGAAATCCATTTGGAGATAAATTTCAAGAATCCAGAATATTCTAAGTTGATAAGTGCCCAAATAATTAGTTTAGCAATTATCTGGTCTTTACTTGAATTGCAAGTATTTGTGTATCAAAGAATGATAATTTGACCTAATGGTTGGCAGCATACGAGATAATGACTAAATAAAGATAAATCCTAGTTTTGGGATAATTATGTGATTATTTGTGACCTAGGTTCCTAAATAAAGTAAATACTTGAATAGAAAGAAATATGCATTTACCAATGGTATTTTGATTTGATATTTGGTCTAAGTAGCGATAAGCTTAATAGGAAGATAACCCCAAAATTTGGGAACAAGGGGACTCTCCTAGCGATCTATAGGAGATTTTAAAGATAACATTGATGCTTCGTTTGGCAAAGCGGTGGCGATTGCTCGGACAGCGATTGACAACACGTGAATCGGCTCAATCAGTGACAATCGCTTTGCCAAACACACGGTTTCCCACTGCTTTAATTTTATATTGTGCATTCTATCGGCCGCTCATTTCTCACTATGAGAAATTATTGCGATGAGTTATTTATAATAGACCACCGGTGATGAACTCAATCGCGTTGCCACGCAGCATAAAGAAGTGAATAATGTAACATAATTCATATATTATTATCATAATTGAACTAGGATGAAGAGCCCAGTCGGACCATGTGCGTGACGCACAATGCAGGCTCTGCCCTTGACTGTTAGATGAAGATCCAACAAAACGACGCAACGTCATATACCTGGAGGCAGGAGGCCAGCGAGAGTGGAACTCCCCTAGACACATCGTTCTCCCCGATCTCTGATCCATTTCCCAGGAGACAAAGACCATTAAACTCGGAGACCACAACGAATTCAGTAAACCGTAAAACTCCCAGCATCGTAGGGTATCGAGATAATGCCTAAAACTCCCGAATAGCCAGATAACTAGGGCTGAGCGTCGCCCCTCTCCTCTATGTTTCACGACTATATAATGGTGTAGAGAGAAGCCTCTGGACCCGATAGTCATCAACGAACATCCAAATGTGCCCGTGATAGCCTGCAACCCTCTGACGGTCTGACCATGCTCCATCTACAAAGTCGGAAAGGCCAGGCTGGTGCTCGCGACTCAGGGTACCACCGACCAATTCATCTGGCAATTGGCATGCACCTTCTCTGGTGAGCGGCGATGAGGTCCAGAAGATCATGAGAAAGAAAGGAACATCTCGTGGCTGTAACCATGAGCCCTGTACAAGATCAGAGACCAGCCTAGTGGACGGCCGATTCCATCCACCGCCAGCCACGCCTAGACCTCTTCTGGGTCCGGTGAGGATGGGCGGAGGGGATGCCACCAATCATCGGACCTTTGTAAGCCAAAGGCAACAAGTCAACCATAGAGTTGATTGAGCCATGGCACTATAAATGCTACTGGATCACGTGAAGCGGACGACGAAGAAGAAGACCGGTGAATTTACCGCGTTGCCCTGAGTGGAACACCATAAGGTAAATGTTATTTACGTATTTTGTGCCCTTGACTCGCCAAAGACATGCTGGCATGTGGTGCTTAGATTGCCGGAGCCCATTCGCCCAGGTTCAGCCCCACGACCCAAGTAGATAATGCATATATTACTAATGTGACAATACCTGACTGGTCCATTGGTGTTTAATTTGTAACAATTCTAGTAATTCATTGGTAGCTCGGATAATATTGATATTGTATATGAAATTGCTCAAAAAATGAGTAGAATCTGAATAAAATATAATCAGATTTTGATTATGCTTCTTGTTCCAAAAGTATAGGCAATGCATGATTTTGATGTTATTAGTGCTACGCAAACCCTAGATTTGTTTAATGTATTTCCCATACCAGTAAATCCGTATGGTTTGAGATATAATTTGATTTTGCTTAATGTAAGAGACTTCAAGATGATGATGATAATGATGATGAATACTTAGGGTTCTAGGGCAATAATCATGCATACGATAAATTGGTGATTTGAAAACCAAAGTGTACATCTTGCTATGACCTTAATCTACCTAATTTGATCTAGACATTCATAATAACATAGTATGTTCCGTATGATGATTAAGGTTACACCTAATATGCGTAATTAGGATTTCTTATCATTAGAAGTCATGATATAATGGAATTAGAGTTTGTGAACCTTAATCCCTGTTCCAAACCCCGTTGAACCCTAAACCCTAAACGAAGACCTAGGTTAGGTCTGATTAGTGTATTATGAATACACAGTGACACATATGTAGTATGTATATTTCACATAATGATGATTGGATGATTGTTGGTATATGCACTAGGTTGATTGGATTGGATTCTTAAATTACTTGCATGGATCTGCATGAATGAAGTACATGGTTACGCTTATGATTACATGTATTGACTTCTGAAGTTTGCGGAGGTTACTCGAAGACGAGTAACCCTCATGCCTTGACATCTCCTTAGAAGTTCCTTACATAAAGTAAAAGAGGTATTACATGATTGTGCATGCTTAGCTAAGGCATCAACAACCCAATTTTTTTCTCTGTGAAGACGAGTAACCCTCATGCCTTGACATCTCCTTAGAAGTTCCTTGTTCATGCTATCATATGGTTTATATTTCAGGAGGGATGCACCCTCATCTTTGATTAAGGCCACTGCCTGTGTCGAGTCAGAGCAGAGGATAGAATTATCTAGGGCATGCATATTTATGGCCTCTAGTGTAACACCCCTGACCTGGGTTATGACTTAACCCTAGAAGTTTTTCTTAAACAAAATAATTATAAAATTGTTCTAATCCTTTGAAAAGTAATTAAGACTCTTTGAGAAGTGTATTTCCAAGCTTGAGCTTATTTACAAACTATGTGTGTATTATATGACAATCTAACTGAAAAGTGTAATTTTCCCAAGATGAGGGGCTACATTGCAAAATGTTACATGTTGAATGTGTCCTAAGTGTTTTAATATCATAAGAGAGAGAATGATGCTAAGTGATGGCTTGTGGAAATCCTAAATTTCAAGTATTAAGCTTATTTGAACAATGCTAATGCCTTATGTACCAATTTTGATACAAATTGTAATTTACCCAAAATATAGGGTTGATATGCAAATTACCACATCTAGTGTGTCCCTACTCCCTATAGGTATCATTTAGAGGAAAGAGAAAGAAGGGGGTGCCATAATTGAATCACCTTTGAGGGATGGTACTCTTAATGATGAAAAGACCAAGAAATAAAGGTGAAGCCTTACTTGAGCTATATCGAGTTGTAGACTTAGGATGGAAGTCCATATCGGCCATGAAGAGGGTTTCCTATCGGTTTTGATGAGTCTTAAATTTGGCCCATGTCGGGCAACACACTTCAAAGAAGAGATATGACTCAGTTTGCAACTTATCTTGGAAAAGATTGAATTGAATATAATAATATAGTGAGTGGAAGAAGATTTGCCCAAGAAGATAACTCAAGAGCCGACCCTTACCCTGTACATTATCCTTGGACTTTTTTTTTTGCATGGCAAGATAAATAATGGGATGCATGCAAATATATGTGTCGACTATGCATGGCTAGGTGGCACTTAGTAACCTAAGCTAATGACACCTCTTACACTCTTTTCCATAAACCTCTAGTATAAATACCTTGCCCTTCACTTGTTAGTAACATTTTCAAATTGTGTTAGTAATTTTCCTTCTTATATCATGCACATCCTCTTCTGTCGTGCATAGTGAGGAGAGTTGAGTATAAGAGTTTGATATCAGCAAAGGAAAAGAGATATCAGCGAAAGAGGTCATAGCAACCAAGTGAGGTGATATCAGCCATTTGGGATTGGAGATATCGTGCAAAAGTTAGGAGCTCAAGTCTTGGATTGTTGAGAGGTTCATCTTCAACCTTGGAATGTGAGGAGTTGAAGCTTGAATCTTGGAATTTGTTCATAAGGCGGGTTATATAACTTGAACCCATCTATATTATTATCTTTTCTTCAATACTGTTCAACTTGTTGATTTCTTTCAAATTCGGATTTCCTTTTATCAATTGATATATCTATGAGTTCCAATAAGTAGCTAGGACTGATATCCATGGTTTTGAATAGTTAGATAAGGATCTTGAGGTTTATGATGATGACATCATCATTGAACAACCTGATATGGGTTGAAGACTCTTGAAACTCAATATGTAATCTGATATAGAGCCTTACCCGATATGAAGGTAGGTCATATTTTATAATCAGGTCCTATGAACAATATGGAAGATACCTATCCATATTTTATACTTGATACAAGGTAAGAGTAATAACTTATGCACAATATGAGATCAAGTCATGCACCCTATGTACGATAGGGAACCAAGCATGTACTCTAACCCGATATAAGTAAACCTTAGAGGATAAGCAACTCGATATGTTGATGTAAATCCATTACACGTATGACATAGTAAGAAGTGTATATTTCATGGGCGATATGAATAAGTATTTATACACCCCTTGAGCATGATATAGGGCCATATACCCACCTTATGCACGATATCATGTTAGGTCTATATCCTAACCCGATATGAGTTGAAAACCCTAGATGGTGATGAGAAATCCGATATGAAACCCAAGATGAAAAGTAACCCGTTATAGTGGTGAGTGATACTTTATACTTGATGAGAGACATGTTTTGTGAATGATATGGGAGTTACCTACTAGCACCTTATACCTGATACAAGGTTAAAGAAATACCTTTATACAATATGGGTAAAACCCTAGATGATGACATGGAAATCCGATATGCTTTGAAAATCATTTTCCTTTGAAGTTTGATATACCCTACTACCTTGAGATGAGTTGAAGAGTATTTAGTATCCATATTGTCAAAGAATAGAACTAAACCTTTAGAAGGATTTGAGTTCAAGGTTTCATCTAAATATATAAAATCGACATGATACCCAATATGGGATCACGATATGGTATCCAATATGGATCACGGTATGGCAATCCAACATGAGAACACAATATGATATCCAATATAGGAGCACGATATAGAAACCTAATGTGGGGACACAATATGGTAAACTCAAGATGGAAACCGATATGGGGATCTAAAATAGAAAACCGATATGGAGGATGAGATGAAAACTTGATATAGCAATTCAAGGTAGAAAATCAATATAATATTATTATATATTATCTTGAACGATACATGGTAGAGCCACAAAGACATGCCCGATATGGTGTACTCTTGTACACGATATGAGAATCCAATATGCCTCTATACCCGATATAAGGTCAAGAGTTCAACCTATACCCGATATAAGGATGACTTAAGATGATAAAAGCTAAAGTGATAGCCAACCCGACATGGCTACACGATATGGAGTTAGGTAAACCCTAAACCCGACATGATGTTGTGGAGTTGTCAAAGGATTTATATGGAACTATAATATGATGTTATGTACATATTCATGCACAAATAGGATAGCAATATGGACCATGATACCCGATATGGTAGGCATGCTCCAATCCATTAAAATTGTCTAAGTTATGTATGATGCGTGATTAATATTGAGACATGATGAGTTTATTTCAATTTGATAATGATAAGCTAATATATCTTAAAGAGGTGAATTAAATAAGATGCAATCAATACCCTAATAAGGATAAGAGAGAGACTTTTACATGTGTGATAAACATGTTGATAAGAATGTATTGATACTCCTAAGATGAGTGGAGTATGAAGTAGGGTTTGATTCTAGACATTATGATTTTGAATCCTTAATTATTAATAAAGGGAAAATCTAACCCTACGGTAGGGTGATGATATGCTTTTACAATTGCAATCGGTAAGATTGAGATAATCCTAACCCTAATCATGGGAAGGATGCATTTCTCTTAAATTGAATAATGATGTTATATGTTAATAAGAATATTTCATCATAAAGTGCTCACTATACCTGAATCATGAAATGATGAGCATAGAAAGATTTGAGATATGATGTGCTATACCAATAGACTTAAATAAGTCTTGTAAGCTGTGTGGAATATTTGTATAATGATTATACAATCTAATGTCTTAAATGATAAGTTGTTGCCTAGTAAGAGGTGACAAGATGTTTAATGAACTATGTGAGCTATGTGAAATACTTATACAATAAGGAAGATGAATACCTTGGTCAAAGAACCTAGAGGTAATAGTTACCTGTTACAGAGGTAACAATTCTATGTGGGGATCTAAGGGTTTGAATACCCAGATCCAGTGATCATGATGATGATGATATGAAGGGCTGAGAATTCCTAGTGATGTGATAAGGGACTGAGATCCCGAGTGATATACTTTCAAAGTGTTCCAAAGATCTTAAAATTTCTATCCTTTCGTTAATAACATCTGTTGTAATTCATGTTTGAAACTTGGTTGATGCTAAAAGAATACGGTAAGGTACCTAATTAAGCAAGTTAAATCTTATCATGTAGTGCCCTGACCATAGATCCATTCAGTGTCAGAAATTGCTGATGGTGAAACGAGTTTAACTCAGAAGCGCATATTTTTGAATATGTGGGGGTAAAGGACGAAGTATATCCAAACTTCACAATGAAGAATCGGTGTCACACCTTCCTTATTTATCCCGAGATGATGTAAATCTCCCAACCAAATAAGAAATTGATGTGTAAATCCATCTTCATTCCTAAGTGATGTCGGGATTGAAATATAAAATCACCCGACCAGGATAGGAATTGATGTTGATCTTCCTTATCCTTATATTATAAATCCAGAAAAGCTAAGTGGACTTCTCCCAAAGAGAGTACATGCTACAGTAGTAACTCTATAGAGAAGATTCCGCTATACCCCGACATGCTAAAAGCAGATGACATAAGATGGCCTGCCAATAGCTGACACAAGATGTCCTGCTGAATCCTAAGTGGTCTCGTATTGACCGAGACAGATGAGGTCTTGACAGTCGGCTATGCCATTGACCTTGTATGGTACCGATTTCGACTTACTAGTGGTCGGTTGGAGTATGTAAGGTATATTTCATCTCCTCAAGGCATAAGTGTGACTGTAATATGTAATCATCCATGTATATATTTGCTTAAGGACCAAATAAAGAAAGATATCGGTTGATATACAGTCCCTTTATACATCTTAGTTGAACAGATGTTATTCATATTTCTTCATATTCCCTTGAATAGTGAATAAATGAATTATTGCTCTACCATAGAGAGATGCATTATTTTAAGAAGAATGACTACTATATTCTGTTTATAATAGTGATTAATCTTGCTCATTTATATAAAAGAACCTCTAATCTGTTTTTATACTGCTTAATCTTGATAATAATATAGTCGGCAGAGAGTTATATCTCTCGCTGGGACAATTGTCTCACCCCGTGGGATCCACAATTTTTAGGTGGACGTGTACAAAGAGGTAGAGACCTTTCTGCAAATAGAGAACAATAGCCGGGACAGAGTGATAGCTCAGGTTGATGTTATGTCTGTCATGTCTTATAGATAGAAGTCCTATGTGTCATCTCTGTACTCTCAGGTCCTCGGGAGATAGTTCTTAGTGGTTTTTATGAATGACTTGAGATTTTGGTTGTTTACCTCAAGATTTTGTGTTGCTATTGTACAATTTAAAGTAAAGCAACATGTACTTGTTATCCTCAAGATGAGACGGTACAATGTATGTATGATATGAACCACATGTATATAAAGTTTTGGTTCTTTATATAAGAATCTCCTGGAAGAGGATCTATGTGCAAAACTGTTTTAATTCTTTGTTATTTTTGTTAATTCTGTTGATTATGATTATTCCATGATTATTACTGGTGATGGCTTGATTGGTAATCGGGTCGTCACAAAGTTTTGTATAATCCTCATAATAAGAGGAAAGGAACAAGGGAGATGATCCATGTTCGATAAAGACTATGTGAATAGTAAAGATCTTTACTATAAATATGAAAATAAGAAATGCGATAAAATCAGAAAATGTTCATGAACATGTTAGGAAATAACAAGGGAAGGAGTAACGATATGTAATCATCCTCCAAATTCCTATGCTGATGGAAAGGGACCTAGGATGAAACAAGAGTAAATGCCTGTTGAACAGATAAAAGCTTATGTTATAATTAGAGGGGATGATAATCTCTTCTCTTTGATAAACAACCCCGGGTGATAATGGGGGCAATAAGAGGAATGTGTTTACATATGTTCCTTCTTTATAGGAACATGATAATTAAGTAAGTTTTATGACACTTGATGTGCATGAATTAGAAGTGTTCTTTTAATGGATACTTATAAGAGTATCTGTTCATCCTGGATTCTGGTTCCAAGATAAAGTTATATATGATAAGTAATGTTCCAAAATGAAAGAGTGATCCCTTTATTTGTTTTTGGTAAATACAATAATAGGGAAAGGGATATGATGAAGATTTGATGTGATTTTGGTACATATAATGGATACTAAGGTAAGGAATCCTAGTATCCCAGAACTTTCAATGGTATGAGAAAATAAGAACATGACTCCTGATAAGATGAAATATATTCAGTTACTTAGAAGGGCCATCTTTGAGATAATTATAGTATGGATATCATATGTTAGGGGTTTATGCTCTGCATAAACATAATATCACTAAGGACATATCAATTGAAGGAATAATTGTAGGATCATTTTGGGAAAAAGCTTATCAGGCTAAAAATAATTCTTTAGAGTATCTCTATCTATATCTTAGAGGCAGTTCATACATGACATCTAGAAATACCTTTGAGATAAGTTCTTTTTGATAAGTAGCCTATTATTATGACAAAAGAATAAAACAACTAAAATAAGTAATAAGGAAGTCAATATTGTATTAGTATATTAGAATAATACAACAAAAGTATGATAAGAATTGTAGTCCCGAATGAATGATAGAATAAAACTTTAAATCCTTCCTTAGAAGAGGAATGCTAAACTAAGTAAGGAATATGGAAGACTCCTAAGGATTTAGAATCTTATTACATAAGAAGATGTAAGTATAGAAAGTGATAAATCAATGAAGATTTATACTTGAATCATTCGAAGTATGAATAGTACTGCTCTAACTTAGAAAGTGTTACTTAACACAGAATGGATACTATAATCCTTAATGGAAAGGACAATTAAGTATGCATCCTATATGGTAGATACTATGATAACTCTGATAGGAAGAACTTTGTACTGGTCCAAGTAATATGAAAATGAGATGTTATGGGGAAACTTGTTGATATAATGTATGAATAACGATTGTCTTCCTTCATCCGGTATTTCAGGGATGAAATCCTTGTTAAGGGTTTATAATTGTAACACCCCTGACCTGGGTTATGACTTAACCCTAGAAGTTTTTCTTAAACAAAATAATTATAAACTTGTTATAATCCTTTGAAAAGTAATTAAGACTCTTTGAGAAGTTTATTTCCAAGTTTGAGCTTATTTGCAAACTATGTGTGTATTATATGACAATCTAAGTGAAAAGTGAAATTTTCCCAAGATGAGGGGCTACATTGCAAAATAATACATGCTGAATGTGTCCTAAGTGTTTTAATATCATAAGATAGAGAATGATGCTAAGTGATGGCTTGTGGAAAGCCTAAATTTTGAGTATTAAGCTTATTTGAACAATGTCAGTGCCTTATGTACCAATTTTGATACAAATTGCAATTTACCCTAAATATAGGGTCGTTATGCAAATTACCACATCTAGTGTGTCCCTACTCCCTCTAGGTATCATTTAGAGGAAATATAAAGAAGGGGTCGCCATAATTGAATCACCTTTGAGGGATGGTACTCTTAGTGATGAAAAGACCAAGAAAGAATTAAAGGTGAAACCTTACTTGAGCTATATCGAGTTGTAGACTAAGGATGGAAGTCCCTATCGACTATAAAGCCATGAAGAGGGTTTCCTATCAGTTTTTATGAGTCTTTAGTTTGGCCCATGTCAGGAAAGGCACTTAAAAGAAGAGATATGACTCGGTTTGCAACTTATCTTGGAAAATATTGAATTGAATATAATAATATAGTGAGTGGAAGAAGATTTGCCCAAGAAGATAACTCAAGAGCCGACCCTTACTCTTTACATTATCCTTATACTTTTATTTTCACATGACAATATAAATAATGGGATGCATGAAAATATATGTGTCAACTATGCATGGCTAGGTGGCACTTAGTAGCCTAAGCTAATGACACCTCTTACACTCTTTTCCATAAACCTCTAGTATAAATACCTTGCCCTTCACTTGTTAGTAAAATTTTCGAATCTCGTTAGTAAATTTCCTTCTTGTATCATGCACATCCTCTTGTGTCATGCATAGTGAGGAGAATTGAGTGATAAGAGCTTGATATCGGCCAAGGAAAAGAGATATCGGCCAAAGAGGTCATAGCAACCAAGTGAGGTGATATCAGCCATTTGGGATTGGAGATATTGTGCAAAAGTTAGAAGCTCAAGTCTTGGATTGTTGAGGGGTTCATCTTCAACCTTGGAACGTGAGGAGTTGAAGCTTTAAGCTTGGAAGTTGTTCATAAGGTGGGTTATATAACTTGAACCCAATCTATAATATTCTTCAATATTGTTCAACTTGTTGATTTCTTTCAAATTCAGATTTCCTTTGATCAATTAATATATCTATGAGTTCCAATAAGTATTTAGGACTGATATCCATGGTTTTGAATAGTTAGATAAGGATCTTGAGGTTTCTGATGATGACATCATCATTGAACAACCCGATATGGGTTGAAGACTCTTGAAGCCTGATATGGAATCTGATATAGAGCCTTACCCGATATGAAGGTAGGTCATATTTTATAATCAAGTCCTATGAACGATATGGAAGATACATATCCATATTTTATACTTGATACAATGTAAGAGTAATACTTTATGCATAATATGAGATCAAGTCATGCACCCTATGTACGATAGGGAACCAAGCATGTACTCTAACCCGATATAAGTAAACCTTAGAGGATAAGCAACTCGATATGTTGATGTAAATCCATTACAAGTATGACATAGTAAGAAGTGTATATTTCATGGGCGATATGAATAAGTATTTATACACCCCTTGGCATGATATATGGCCATATACTCACCTTATGCACGATATCATGTTAGGTCTATATCCTAACCTGATATGAGTTGAAAACCCTAGATGGTGATGAGAAATCCGATATGAAACCCAAGATGAAAAGTAACCCGTTATAGTGGTGAGTGATACTTTATACTTGATGAGACATGTTTTGTGAATGATATGGAAGTTACCTACTAGAACCTTATACACGATACAAGGTTAAAGCAATACCTTTATACAATATGGGTAAAACCCTAGATGATGACATGGAAATCCGATATGCTTTGAAAATCATTTGCCTTTGAAGTTCGATATACCCTACTACCTTGAGATGTGTTGAAGAGTATTTAGTATCCATCTTGTCAAAGAAGAGAACTAAACCTTTAGAAGGATTTGAGTTCAAGGTTTCATCTAAATATAGAAAACCGATATGATACCCAATATGGGATCACGATATGGTATCCAATATGGATCACGATATGGGAATCCAACATGAGAACATGATATGATATCCAATATAGGAGCACGATATAGCAACCTAATGTGGGGACACTATTTGGTAAAATCAAGATGGAAACCGATATGGGAATCTAAGATAGAAAACTGATATGGAGGATGAGATGGAAACTTGATATAGCAATTCAAGGTAGAAAATCAATATAATATTATTATATATTATCTTGAACGATACATGGTAGAGCCACAAGGACATGCCCGATATGGTGTACTCTTGTACATGATATGAGAATCCAATATGCCTCTATACCCGATATAAGGTCAAGAGTTCAATCTATAGCAGATATGAGGATGACATAAGATGATAAAAGCTAAAGTGGTAGCCAACCCGACATGGCTACACGATATGGAGTTAGGTGATAAACCCTAAACCCGACATGATGTTGTGGTGTTGTCAAAGGATTTATATGGAACTATAATATGATGTTATGTACATCTTCAAACACAAATAGGATAACAATATGGACCATGATACCCGATATGGTAGGCATGCTCCTATCCATTAAAATTGTCTAAGTGATGTATGATGTGTGATTAATATTGAGACATAATGAGTTTATTTCAATTTGATAATGATAAGCTAATAGATCTTAAAGAGGTGAATTAAATACGATGCTATCAATACCCTAATAAGGATGAGAGAGACTTTTACATGTGTGATAAACATGTTGATAAGAATGTATTGATACTCCTAAGATGAGTAGAGTATGAATTAGAGTTTGATTCTAGACATTATGATTTTGAATCCTTAATTTTTAATAAAGTGAAAATCTACCCTAAGGTAGGGTGATGATATGCTATATTAATAGACTTAAATAAGTCTTGTAAGCTGTGTGGAATATTTGTATAATGATTATACAATATGATGTCTTAAAGGATAAGTTGTTGCCTAGTAAGAGGTGACAAGATGTTAAATGAACTATATGAGCTATGTGAAATACTTGTACAACAAGTAAGATGAATACCTTGGTCAAAGAACCTAGAGGTAATAGTTACATGTTACAGAGGTAACAATTCTATGTGGGGACCTAAGGGTTTGAATACCCAAATCCAGTGATCATGATGATGATGATACGAAGGGATGAGAATTCCCAGTGATGTGATAAGGGACTGAGATCCTGAGTGATATACTTTCAAAATGTTCCAAAGATCTTAAAATTTCTATCCTTTCTTTAATAACATCTTTTGTAATTCATGTTTGAAACTTGGTTGATGCTAAAAGAATACTGTAAGGTACCTAATTAAGCAAGTTAAATCTTATCATGTAGTACCCTGACCATAGATCCATTTAGTGTCAGAAATGGCTGATGGTGAAACGAGTTTAACTCAGAAGCGCATATTTTTGAATATGCGGGGGTGAAGGATGAAGTATATCCAATCTTCCCAATGAAAAATCGGTGTCACATCTTCCTTATTTATCCCGGGATGATGTGAGTCTCCCAACCAAATAAGAAATTGATGTGTAATTCCTTCTTCATTTCTAAGTGTTGTCGGGATTGAAATATAAAATCACCTGACCAGGAAAGGAATTGATGTTGATCTTCCTTATCCTTATATTATAAATCTGGGAAAGCTAAATGGACTTCTCCCAAAGAGAGTACATGCTACGGTAGTAACTCTATAACGAAGATGCCTCTATACCTCGACATGCTAAAAGAAGATGACACAAGATATCCTGCCAGCAGCTGACACAAGATATCCTACTGAATCCTATGTGGTCTCATACTGACCGAGACAGGTGAGGTCTTGACAGCCGGCTCTGCCATTGACTTTGTATGGTAGCAATTTTGATTTACTAGTGGTCGGTTGGAGTATGAAAGGTATATTTCATCTCCTTAGGGCATAAGTGTGACTATAATATGTAATCATTCGTGTATATATTTGCTTAAGGACCAAATAAAGAAAGATGTTGGTTGATATACAATCCCTTTATACATCTTAGTTGAACATATGTTATTCATATTTCTTCATATTCCCTTGAATAGTGAATAGATGAATTATTGCTCTACCATATATAGATGCATTATTTTAAGAAGAATGACTACTCTGTTATGCTTATAACAATGATTAATCTTGCTCATTTATACAAAAGAACCTCTGCTCAGTTTTTATACTGCTTAATCTTGATAATAATATAGTCAGCAGAGAGTTATATCTCTCACTGGGACAATTATCTCACCCCGTGGGATCCAAAATTTTTAGGTGGACGTGTACAAGGAGGTAGAGACCTTTTTGCATAAGGAGAACAATAGTCGGGACAGAGTGATAGCTCAGATTGATGTTCAGACTAACATATCTTATAGATAGAAGTCCTATGTGTCATCTCTGTACTCTCAGGTCCTTGGGAGATAGTTCTTAGTAGTTTTTACGAACGACTTGAGTTTTGGTTGTTTACCTCGAGATTTTGTGTTGCTATTGTACATGTTAAAGTAAAGTAACAAGTACTTATTATCCTTAAGATGAGACGGTACAATGTATGTATGATGTGAACCACATGTATATAAAGTTTTGGTTCTTTATGTAAGATTCTCCTGGAAGAGGATCTATGTGCAAAACGGTTTTAATTCTTAGTGAGTTTTGTTAATTCTGTTGATTATGATTATTCCATGATTATTACTGGTGATAGCTTGATTGGTAATTGGGTCGTCACAAAGTTTTGTATAATCCTCATAATAAGAGGAAAGGAATAAGGGATATGATCCATGTTCGATAAAGACTATGTGAATAGTAAAGATCTTCACTATAAATATGAAAATAAGAAATGTGATAAAATCAGAAAATGTTCATGAACATGTTAGGCAATAAAAAGGGAAGGAGTAATGATATGTAATCATCCTTAAAATTCATATGCTGATGGCAAGGAACCTAGGATGAAACAAGAGTAAATGACTATTGAACAGGTAAAATCTTATGTTATAATTAGAGGGGATGATAATCTCTTCTCTTTCATAAACAACCCCGAGTGATAATGGGGAAATAAGAGGATTGTGTTTGCATATGTTCTTTATTTATAGGAACATGATAATTAAGTAAGTTTTATGACACTTAATGTTCATGAATTAGAAGTGTTCTTTTAATGGATACTTAGAAGAGTATCTGTTCGTCCTGGATTCTGGTTCCAAGATAAAGTTATATATGATAAGTAATGTTCCAAAATGAAAGAAAGATCCCTTTATATGTTTTTGGTAAATACAATAATAGGGAAATGGATATGATGAAGATTTGATGTGATTTTGGTACATATAATGGATACTAAGGTAAGGAATCCTCGTATCCCAAAACTTTCAATGGTATGAGAAAATAAGAACATGACTCCTGATAAGATGAATCATATTCGGTTACTTAGAAGGACCATCTTTGAGATAATTATAGTATGGATATCATATGTTAGGGGTTTATGCTCTGCATAAACATAATATCACTAAGAACGTATCAATTGAAGGAACAATTGTAGGATCATTTTGGGAAAAAGCTTATCTGGCTAAAAATAATTCTTTAAACTATCCCTATCTATATCTTAGAGGCAGTTCATACATGACATCAAGAAATACCTTTGAGATAAATTCTTTTTGATAAGTAGACTCTTGTTATGGCAAAAGAATAAAACAACTAAAATAAGTAATAAGGAAGTCAATATTGTATCAGTAGATTAGAATAGTACAACAAAAGTATGATAAGAATTGTAGTCCCGAATGAATGATAGAATAAAACTTTAAATCTTTCCTTAGAAGAGGAATGCTAAACTAAGTAAGGAATATGGAAGACTCTTAAGTATTTAGAATCTTATTATATAAGAAGATGTAAGTAGAGAAAGTGATAAATCAATGAGGATTGATACTTGAATCATTCGAAGTATGAATAGTGCTGCTCTAACTTAGAAAGTGTTACTTAACACATAATGGATACTATAATCCTTAATGGAAAGGATAGTTAAGTATGTATCCTATATGGCGGATACTATGATAACTCTGATAGGAAGAACTTTGTACCGGTCCAAGTAATATGACAATGAGATGTTATGGGGAAACTTGATGATATAATGTATGAATAACGTTTGTCTTCCTTCATCTGGGATTTCGGGGACGAAATCCTTGTTAGGGGTTTATGATTGTAACACCCCTGACCTAGGTTATGACTTAACCCTAGAAGTTTTACTTAAACAAAATAATTATAATCTTTTTCTAATCCTTTGAAAAGTAATTAAGACTCTTCAAGAAGTGTATTTCCAAGTTTGAGCTTATTTGCAAACTATGTGTGTATTATATGACAATCTAAGTGAAAAGTGCAATTTTCCCAAGATGAGGGGCTACATTGCAAAATATTACATGATGAATGTGTCCTAAGTGTTTTAATATCATAAGATAGAGAATGATGCTAAGTGATGGCTTGTGGAAAGCCTAAATTGCAAGTATTAAGCTTATTTGAACAATGCTAGTGCCTTATGTACCAATTTTGATACAAATTGTAATTTACCCAAAATATAGGGTTGATATGAAAATTACCACCTCTAGTGTGTCCCTACTCCCTATAGGTATCATTTTGAGGAAAGAGAAATAAGGGGTCGCCATAATTGAATCACCTTTGAGGGATAGTACTCTTAGTGATGAAAAGACCAAGAAAGAATTAAAGGTGAAGCCTTACTTGAGCTATATCGAGTTGTAGACTAAGGATGGAAGTCCCTATCGGCCATAAAGCCATGAAGAGGGTTTCCTATAAGTTTTTATGAGTCTTAAGTTTGGCCCATGCCAGGAAAGGCACTTCAAAGAAGAGATATGACTCAGTTTGCAACTTATCTCGGAAAAGATTGAATTGAATACAATAATATAGTGAGTGGAAGAAGATTTGCCCAAGAAGATAACTCAGGAGCCGACCCTTACCCTTTACATTATCCTTGGACTTTTTGTTTGCATGGCAAGATAAATAATGGGATGCATGCAAATATATGTGTCGACTATGCATGGCTAGGTGGAACTTAGTAGCCTAAGCTAATGACACCTCTTACACTCTTTTCCATAAACCTCTAGTATAAATACCTCACCCTTCACTTGTTAGTAAGATTTTCAAATCTTGTTAGTAACTTTCCTTCTTGTATCAAGCACATCCTCTTGTGTCGTGCATAGTGTGGAGAGTTGAGTGATAAGAGCTTGATATTGGCCAAGGAAAAGAGATATCATCCAAAGAGGTCATAGCAACCAAGTGAGGTGATATCGGCCATTTGGGATTGGATATATCATGCAAAAGTTAAAAGCTCAAGTCTTGGACTGTTGAGAGGTTCATCTTCAACCTTGGAACGTGAGGAGCTGAAACTTGAAGCTTGGAATTTGTTCATAATGCGGGTTATATAACTTGAACCCATCTATATTATTATCTTTTCTTCAATATTGTTCAACTTGTTGATTTCTTTCAAATTTGGATTTCCTTTGATCAATTGATATATCTATGAGTTCCAATAAGTAGTTAGGACCGATATCCATGGTTTTGAATGGTTAGATAAGGATCTTGAGGTTGATTATGATGACATCATCATTGAAAAACCCGATATGGGTTGAAAACTCTTGAAACCCTATATGGAATCTGATATAGAGCCTTACCTGATATGAAGGTAGGTCATATTTTATAATCAGGTCCTATGAACAATATGGAAGATACCTATCCATATTTTATACTTGATACAATGTAAGAGTAATACCTTATGCACAATATGAGATCAAGTCATGTACCCTATGTACGATAGGGAACCAAGCATGTACTCTAACCCGATATAAGTAAACCTTAGAGGATAAGCAACTCGATATGTTGATGTAAATCCATTACAAGTATGACATAGTAAGAAGTGTATATTTCATGGGCAATATGAATAAGTATTTATACACCCCTTGGTACTATATAGGGCCATATACTCACCTTATGCCCGATATCATGTTAGGTCTATATCCTAATCCGATATGAGTAGAAAACCCTAGATGGTGATGAGAAATCGGATATGAAACCCAAGATGAAAAGTAACCCGTTATAGTGGTGAATGATACTTTATACTTGATGAGAGACATGTTTTGTGAATGATATGGGAGTTACCTACTAGCACCTTTTACACGATACAAGGTTAAAGCAATACCTTTATACAATATGGGTAAAACCCTAGATGATGACATGGAAATCCAATATGCTTTGAAAATCATTTGCCTTTGAAGTTCGATATACCCTACTACCTTGAGATGAGTTGAAGAGTATTTATTATCCATCTTGTCAAAGAAGAGAACTAAACCTTTAGAAGGATTTGAGTTCAAGGTTTCATCTAAATATAGAAAACTGATATGATACCCAATATGGGATCACGATATGGTATCCAATATGGATCACGATATGGCAATCCAACATGAGAACACGATATGATATCCAATATAGGAGCACGATATAGCAACCTAATGTGGGGACACGATATGGTAAACTCAAGATGGAAACCGATATGGGAATCTAAGATAGAAAACCAATATGGAGGATGAGATGGAAACTTGATATAGCAATTCAAGGTAGAAAATCAATATAATATTATTATATATTATCTTGAACGATACATGGTAGAGCCACAAAAACATGCCCGATATGGTGTACTCTTGTACACGATATGAGAATCCAATATGCCTCTATACCCGATATAAGGTCAAGAGTTCAACCTATACCCTATATAAGGGTGACTTAAGATAATAAAAGCTAAAGTGATAGCCAACCCGACATGGCTACATGATATGGAGTTAGGTGATAAACCCTAAACCCGACATGATGTTGTGGTGTTGTCAAAGGATTTATATGGAACTATAATATGATGTTATGTACATCTTCAAGCACAAATAGGATAGCAATATGGACCATGATACCCAATATGGTAGGCATGCTCCAATCCATTAAAATTGTCTAAGTGATGTATGTTGTGTGATTAATATTGAGACATAATGAGTTTATTTCAATTTGATAATTATAAGATAATAGATCTTAAAGAGGTGAATTAAATAAGATGCAATCAATACCCTAATAAGGATAAGAGAGAGACTTTTACATGTGTGATAAACATGTTGATAAGAATGTATTGATACTCCTAAGATGAGTGGAGTATAAATTAGGGTTTGATTTTAGAAATTATGATTTTGAATCCTTAATTCTTAATAAAGGGAAAAATCTAACCCTAAGGTAGGGTGATGATATGCTTTTACAACTGCAATCAGTTAGATTGAGATAATCCTAACCCTAATCATGGGAAGGATGCATTTTTCTTAAATTGAATAATGATGTTATATGTTAATAAGAATCTTTCACCATAAAGTGCAAACTATACCTGAATCACGAAATGATGAGCATAGAAAGATATGAGCTATGATGTGCTATATCAATAGACTTAAATAAGTATTGTAAGTTGTGTGGAATATTTGTGTAATGATTATACAGTCTAATGTCGTAAAGGATAAGTTGTTTCCTAGTAAGAGGTGACAAGATGTTTAATGAACTATGTGAAATACTTGTACAACAAGTAAAATGAATACCTTGGTCAAAGAACCTAGAGGAAATAGTTACCTGTTATAGAGGTAACAATTCTATGTGGGGATCTAAGGGTTTGAATACCCAGATCCAGTGATCATGATGATGATGATATGAAGGGATGAGAATTTCCAGTGATGTGATAAGGGACTAAGATCCTGAGTGATATACTTTCAAAGTGTTCCAAAGATCTTAAAATTTCTATCCTTTCTTTAATAACATCTGTTATAATTCATGTTTGAAACTTGGTTGATGCTAAAAGAATACTGTAAGGTACCTAATTAAGCAAGTTAAATCTTATCATGTAGTGCCATGACCAAAGATCCATCCAGTGTCAGAAATTGCTGATGGTGAAATGAGTTTAACTCGGAAGTGTATATTTTTTAATATGCGGGGGTGAAGGATGAAGTATATCCAAATGTTCCAATTAAGAATCAGTGTCACACCTTCCTTATTTATCCTAGGATGATGTGAATCTCCCAACCAAAAAAGAAATTGATGTGTAAATCCTTTTTCATTCCTAAGTGATGTCGGGATTGAAATATAAAATAACCCGACCAGGAAAGGAATTGATATTGATCTTCCTTATCCTTATATTATAAATCCGGGAAAGCTAAGTGGACTTCTCCCAAAGAGAGTACATGCTACGACAGTAACTCTATAGCAAAGATGCTTCTATACCCTGACATGCTAAAATCAGATGACACAAGATGTCCTGCCAGCAGTTGATACAAGATGTCCTACTGAATCCTAAGTGGTCTCATACTGACCGAGACAGGTGAGGTCTTGACACCCGGCTCTGCCATTGACCTTGTATGGTACAAATTTTGACTTACTAGTGGTCGGTTGGAGTATGAAAGGTATATTTCATCTCCTTATGGCATAAGTGTGGCTGTAATATGTAATCAGCCGTGTATATATTTACTTAAGGACCAAATACAAAAAGATATTGGTTGATATACACTCCCTTTATACATCTGAATTGAACAGATGTTATTCATATTTCTTCATATTCCCTTGAATAGATGAATTATTGCTCTACCATAGATAGATGCATTATTTTAAGAAGAATGACTACTATGTTGTACTTATAATAGTGATTAATCTTGTTCATTTATACAAAAGAACCTATGCTCAGTTTTTATACCGCTTAATCTTGATAATAATATAGCCGGCGGAGAGTTATATCTCTCGCTGGGACAATTGTCAGAAGGAGGTAGAGACCTTTTTGCAGAAGGAGAACAATAGCCAGGATAGAGTAATAGCTCATGTTGATGTTCTGTCTGTCATGTCTTATATATAGAAGTCATATGTGTCGTCTCTATACTCTCAGGTCCTTGGGAGATATTTCTTAGTGGTTTTTACGAATGACTTGAGATTTTAGTTGTTTACCTCGAGATTTTGTGTTGCTATTGTACATGTTAAAGTAAAGCAACAAGTACTTGTTATCCTGAGATGAGACAATACAATTTATGTATGATATGAACCACATGTATATAAAGTTTTGGTTCTTTATGTAAGAATCTCCTGGAAGAGGATCTATGTGCAAAATGGTTTTAATTCTTAGTGATTTTTGTTAATTATGTTGATTATGGTTATTCCGTGATTATTACTGGTGATGGCTTGATTGGTAATCAGGTCATCACATCCAGCCCTTTAATAATCGCTAATAGTTCTGCTTCTAGTGCATTGGAGTTATAAGAAGAACAACCGCCACCCATGTAACAGACACCCTGGTTATTGATTATGTGGAACCCAAGGCCAGTAGGAGTCAAACTTGTATGGAAGGAGGCATCGACCATGACATAGAATTTGGCACCCATAGGCACGAGACAATGTAGGACATGAGCATGCGACAACGCCCCAGATGAGCTATCTATTGAAAAGGTTTTCATTATGAAGGATGCACAATTTCAGATGAAGGTAACTTTTGTGGAAGTAGGTTTCAGGATTTTGTTGTGAAGTTGATAATTTTGACAGGTCCAGTGTGACGTCCCCGGATTTTCTAAAACTTAATCTGATGTGTGACGTCCAAATTGAAACCTCACCTCAATGAGAATCCCAATTTAAACACCCCACACCAGGCTAAGAAAGAGAAAATCAAGGGAGTCAGAAGGAAACAATCAGTAGCACATGTACATGAACAATAATAAAACCATACACACATGTTCACCATTCAACATATAGTTACAACATGAATTGTTACATCACTTGATATTACATATTGAACAACAAACTATACATATACATGTACTACCACTAAACTACAGGATCTAAAGACAATAGGTCCACCTGTACATCAGCTCCCCACACAACTCAAACTATCCCGGATCTTCAAGAGCATAACCACAACCTAAACAAAATATTACATGCGGTATACGTCAGCACAATATTTCATGAATATTGTACTGAGTACGCCTACGTGTCTTTTATTTACCTCTCATCATATCTTGGCAATAAGATAAAACTAATATACTTGGCAGTAACAGAAGAATATAAGAAAAGTGTATACTTGCACAAGGATATTCATTAACAAAAGAGAACACACATTTTAAGCATAAATTTCCATTATATCATCCATGCATTTACTACCTGAGAGTTGAATGCATCAAGGCCTTTATGATATACTACCAAAGAGTTGGATCATTTCACAATGTGATCTACTACCAAAGAGTTGGATCACTTTCAAGTACTTTACTACCAAAGAGTTGAAGTACTTATTTCCAGCACTTTACTACCAAAGAGTTGAAGTGCTTAGATATAATGGAACAGATATATTATGTTTCATGTGTTCATAGCAATAAGTATGGAAAATCATGCAACATATCATACAAGAACAATCATTTCATCCAATATCATATGCCAAGTATTTTACTAAACATATAACACAAGCATATTGTATAATAAGCCAAGTAAGAGGTAATGGCGTACCTTGATCAAGAACAAACCTAATCATCATATATCCCTCATGTCAACTATATCTTTGATTAAACCTGATTAAGACAAGATCATACACTATCATCAGGTTCTTATCATCTTTCATATCATCTTAACCCTAGTTATGTCCATTAGGGTTTCTCTTATCTCATTATGGTATTCTCATGATTACTTGTATTCTTGTCTTGTAATTATCTCACTGATATTATTTTCCAGATCACATCTTATTATTAAAGTTCATCATATGAACATATTAACATTATGTCACCCATTAACCCTAGGTCACATGCAATACTCAAATTAGGGTTTATATCACATTAAGAGCAAACATCATTGTATAACATAGATTATATGTATCATATTGATCTCATATTTAATTCTGAGGTTCTAGATACTGATATGAGCTTATTCTGTAAATCTCATCATTTATTGAGAATGTATGCATTAATTGCATTATCTTTAGTGTTATTAGCCCTATTTATCCATATTAATCAAATTATATGATTTCGTACATCATCATGAACATCATTGACATCAGGTGCATTATAAACATTATTATGGAGTTACTGACATGTTTCCATAATTTTATGTCATCATTTGCTATTTATTATCTACTAAACAAGCATTACACATCTTTCATGATATCACTGTCATTTGAGCATCAAAAGCCTAATATTATAGTTCCAGGTTGTTCTACGCATTTTTCTGAACGTTTTGGTACCTTATTTGTATTTTTCTGATAATTAGACTATTTTCTACGAATTATCTAAGATCTTAGTATTTATAAATCTTTTACCTTTTGTGGCCAATTGGCCGCCGGCACGTGTCCTCTAAGGGAACGACTGGTTCAGCTTTAGGCCGGCTGGTTTGCACCTGGTAAAGGTCAGTTCAGGCCCTCTTTGCCCTTCCCCTTTCTCGCTTTGTGGTCGCCCGATCCCTGGGTCTGCGAGACCCAGTTCTTCGTGAGGCAGGAGCGCCGCCGCAGGCGTGAAGGACGACGACATATTGTGTGCTCGTCAAGCCTCTAAGCTCGCCGTTGTAACTCGCGAGGCTGACCACGGTGAGGACTCAGCCTCCTTTTCTCCTTTCTCATTGTGTCTGCTTGATATTGCCTCCGATCAACGCCCGCTGCCACAAACAGCTTTCTCCAACCTGGGCACCGCCGCGGCAGGCATATCTCCGGCCTGCTGCTCTAGACGCCTGCGCACGTCTCCTCCTCCTGGACGCGCTCCTCTGCCTTTGTTAACTGCCTTTCTCCCACGATCTACGTGAAGCGGGCACCCTCCGCTCGTTCTCTGCCAAATAGGTATGCGCTGCCCTGTCTCGCAGCCGCCATGGCTGCTCAAGGGGCGCCGATGTCGGCTGGAGCTAGGGCTCCACAAGGATCCTAAGTAACTGCCGTCCTCAACACACCAAACTTCCGGCAGCCCTGTTAATCCATGGAACGCCACCACCACCGCTGGGCTTGGCCTTGCCCCGTTGTTACCTTCTTCACACCGCTAGCATGGTGGCATGATACTGGAGTCTTCCTTTTCTCACGATCTCATTCCTACGGACATGTGAGAGGTTGATCCAGTTCGGCAAGGTCCCCATCATTGTTCTCTGGTGCCGTGATCTTCAGCAGTTGTGGTGGAGAGAAGGTGGGAGAAACTAGATCTCATCACTTGGCATGCTAAAGGAGTTGTGAGAGGGGTCGATTGCTATCTACTAACCTCCCTGAAGCAACTGAATGCTTCGATATGTGACTCACCCACGACCACATTATGTGTAGGTGGAGAGATCGTGGACTGGCAACCTGTCACACATCCAAAAGCCTTACCTTAGGACTGATCTGTGGTTACCTCCTTCCCAAGGGTCAAGGTTGTGGTGCCAGGTGTGGTCACATAGCTAACACATAACAAAGAGCGTGACATTGAATTGATTTAAGACTTGGCTTCATTTTCATTAATATGCCATATATCTTATCATTATTAAAAGCTTATAACTCCTTGTAGCAACCTACAGACTTCATCAAAAATTGTACCACATGATTATCATCATATAAACTACCTTACATTTAACTTTGGTGCCAAACTCTTATATTGACCACTCAAGGTGACTTACAATATAACTCAAATGGCCTGAGTTTATTTATGTCATTAGACATTTAGGGATTCAAAAAGTTCACTTTATCACATCCTACACACCTTAAAATAAATTTCGTCCTCGAAATTAAGCCATAAATTCAGTCTATCACATCATACACATCTTAAAAGAACTTTCGTCCTCGAAAGTAAACCATCCTCTTACTCCAAAGAAAACCATCGATCTTCTTCCATATGTAGGGCATGTATGGGTAACATATCCGCAAAGGTTACCTAGAACCATGTATTAAAGCACTATTAGGGGGGTTTTACAACCATCTTGGTGCACAAACACTCCATTCAAGGTTAAACTTGAGGTTAAGAAACTTAGGTTATGTCCTTACATATCTCACATAATAGGGTTGCATCCTTATCTTAACCCATACATCAGGGTTCCCACATCATATTACCATGTACCCAAGGAGTTAACTAAAGTTAACCCATTATATCAAGGTACCTTCAACATTTTATTTAGCTCATTGTTAGAACATGTTCATCATTAGCATATGCCTTTTAGGAAGGAGTTAACTATAATTAACCCGCATTGTCCATCCAGATCATATCAAGGTGTTATAAGCATTATGTTGTGCTAGCTATCAAACTATATTTTTCATCTTTATTAAGCACTAAGATTAACACCTCCTTTAACTTGATTCATTCATATGATCTTATTTCATTGCTCATAGTAAATTGTAATATTTACTATTGAATTCATCACAAGATTATCCAGCCATATCACATTATCATCATTATTTATGTATACGGTTAACCATTTATACATAGAGATCTATTAGACCATCTCTAGGTTTTCATCATATCATGTCTACATATCATGTCTTAGGATTAGATCACATCCTTACATATATTATATTTTGCTTGTGCTAACAAACTTATGTGAGTGACTTATAAATCATATATCAAAACTTTTATCTAGTCCAACTGAGGTTCTCCTGACCCATATCATGAGGGTAATGTCATGCTGAGTCTCTCTGAGCTAACTCAACCCTATGAGTATCTCATACGCATATACTTTATCTTTCCTCTCGGTCTAGGGTTCTCGGATTACCTCACTGGCACTAGTCGATTGATTTACTAGCTCTAGCCACATAAGCACAAACCAAAACATGACATGATGTTTTCATCACAGGTCTTCTACCCATGAAACATGCTTACCTAAAACTCTCTTATATACACCACTAGATTCCTATGTGGGAAACCACCAACCCGAGCATGAGGCTTCACAGAAACTAACATAGCTACCTCCTCTAGGGTCTTGGGCTCTCTCCCTCACCCAGATGGTAGGCACTCATATTCATATCCACATGCACATATATATCGAGCCTCTCTCTATCTCTAGGGTTTGGTCCTCCCAAGGACATCTAGGGTTCAACAGAACTATAAGAATCATACATAAAGCAACTCAACTCAATCACTCAGGAGTATTCTAGTTTAGGACATATCATATCACATATTTCTCATGATTCTCATATCTTGGAGTTTAGGTTCTCTAACCTTCTCCCAATGGGTCTCACTCTCTCTAAAGCTAACCCCAAAACTGGTCCTAACACTAGAGGTCCTCCTTTGTAAAAGAGCTTGAGGCTCATGATGACTCACAACCTTGTTTTAACTTAACATATCTTATCTCATAAAAGAACTCATACTTGCATCATCAAAACTTATCTCAAATCCTCAAAATTGAACTTAAGTCCTCAAAGACAAACATATCTCATCATAAACCATCTTATATCATCTATATAAGACTCACATCATGTCATCGAAACTTATATCATCTATTCTATCTATCATATATTCTAACAAGGCTCTAGACATCTAATCTAGAACTACTCTCTCTTCTAGACTGATGTCATTCACTTTCACTTAGGTTGCATGACCACCTCCTACTCATATATGTGTGGGGACACATTTTTTGTAATACATATACATAATAAAATATTATATAGTTTTTCTCCGGTAAAACAAGCGTCAGAGAAAACTATCAAGGTTCAATCTGATTGGAATAAAAAACCAAATCCTGAAAACGAGTGTCCCACACATAGTAGAGAGTCCAATGTCATGAAAACTAGTGAAAAGGGTGAGAACAAGGGGTAGACTAGTGTAGCTACTCTAGACAACGAGCACTATATGTCTAGGGTTTCTCTTTCCTTGATGCACATCATTTCCAAATAGTGCAACGTCCCATACCACTACACTACAAGGAAGGAACGACATCTAAGGACTTGCTACTTAACAAGCACCAGTCTAGACCTAGTTCTCAGACATCTAGGTGCTAACCTAGAGGCTAGGTCAGATCTAGTCTCTAAGAGATGACTAATCTAACCCTAAAGATTATTAAGGTTCAAGGTTCTTTAGTTTTGAGTTGCATAATGAGAAAATGTCAGACTTTGCTATTGTTCATGCTCTGATACCACCTGTGACGTCCCCGGATTTTATAAAACTTAATCTGATGTATGACGTCCAAATTGAAACCTCACCTCAATGAGAATCCCAATTTAAACACCCCACACCAGGCTAAGAAAGAGAAAATCAAGGGAGTCAGAAGGAAACAATCAGTAGCACATGTACATGAACAATAATAAAACCATATACACATGTTCACCATTCAACATATAGTTACAACGTGAATTGTTACATCACTTGATATTACATATTGAACAACAAACTATACATATACATGTACTACCACGAAATTACAGGATCTTAAGACAACAGGTCCACCTGTACATCAGCTCCCCACACAACTCACACTATCCCGGATCTTCAAGAGCATAACCACAACCTAAACAAAAGATTACATGCGGTACACGTCAGCACAATATTTCATGAATATTGTACTGAGTACGCCTACATGTCTTTTATTTACCTCTCATCATATCTTGGCAATAAGATAAAACTAATATACTTCGCAGTAACAGAAGAATATAAGAAAAGCGTATACTTGCACAAGGATATTCATTAACAAAAGAGAACACACATTTTAAGCATAAATTTCCATTATATCATCCATGCATTTACTACCTGAGAGTTGAATGCATCAAGGCCTTTATGATCTACTACCAAAGAGTTGGATCATTTCACAATGTGATCTACTACCAAAGAGTTGGATCACTTTCAAGTACTTTACTACCAAAGAGTTGAAGTACTTATTTCCAACACTTTGTTGGATAAATTGGACATTATAATAAATCCCTTTGTTTCGATGATGACAAACATTTCATTCTTGTTGATCTAACGAGCTACTTGAGTGTGCAGGATTAAGGTGGATGACAAAGCAACTAGGGAAAATCCAAAGAGATTACATATTCATATTTCCATGCAATGTAATCACTGTTGTAAAAAACTTGTACAAATATATAATGTACAAGTACTTAGATTGCATGTAAATCAAGCGTTGGATCCTCCTAGCCAATCACCACACTTAGATAGGTCATCCCCTTCAAATAGGATCACATATGCACACTCATACACATGCTTAGTGGTTTAATTAAAAGATTGAAAACAGAGTCAATCTCGGTCGACCACACTCCTCGACCGAGACACTCTCGGTCGACAAACTTCTCGACCGAGATTGATCCAAGTAGCCGTTAGACACAGCTAACAAAGTAGTTGGCAGTTGCAAATGAACGTTGATCCAGAGAGCCTGTCGGTCGACAAAACTTCGACCGAGAAGGTATCTCGGTCGACAAATTGTCGACCGAGATGGTCTCTGACAGCAACTGCAGAATAAAGTAACTAGCCGTTACTAATGCACCTAACTTATATCTAACGGCTAGTTAAGCACTTAGAAACCCCTAGAAGTTGTCTAGAACGTCCTTAAGCATCCATAGGCCACTCCTATAAATAGGACATGCCTTAGGACACCAAAAGATATCTAATCTATACTTGTGCTATACTTGAGCTTGAATACTCACTTGCAATCTATTTTAGAGCAATAGAGCAATTCCTACACTTGCCATTCATTCCTATTGCTCCCATTTCGTGTCCTATAGGATAGTATCTCCTATCCACTACAATCACATTGTCATACACATTGGTTAGGAGATATAAACGCTTGATATAGGAAAATCAAGCCTTGTGCTTACAACGGTATTGTAATTTCTATTTTCCTTCTTGTTCCTTTTTATCTTTTGTACTCTCCTTGCTACTCCTAGGGTTGGAGGCTGCGGATTGGAGAGGGTTGACTTCTCAGGTGGAGAAGGGGACTTCAAGCTACTTCAAGAAGGATATCGCACGGGAAGCTACTTCAGAAGGCTGGTGCAACGGGAGTTGGTGCACCTACTTCAAGGGAAGGCTGCTTCAAGGTTGGGCGATTACTTCTGGGTGAAGGCTTCTTGAAGGGTTTGGGAAAAGAAATTGTATTTTATGTAAAGTCCTTGTGAGGTAATAAAATAAATTTCTTTTCAAATCCCGGTTGGGTAAGCAACCGGGTAGTGGACTGACGGCTATAGTATTTGCTATAGTTGGAACCACTCTAAACCCTGTGTCTCCTTGTCCAATATTTTCATTGTGGTTGTTTGAGTTCAATAATTGTTAAATTATCTATAAAACTCTATTCACCCCCCCCTCTAGTAGTTTTCAATTGGTATCAGAGCGAGGCTTCAAGGAACCCTAACAAGGTCTTGAAGAAATGGGTGATGGAGTGCTCAACAACCTCAACATTGAAGGGACACTTGTTGCTAGGCCCCCAGCGTTCGATGGGACAAACTACCAATATTGGAAGAGAAGAATGCAATTCTATTTCCAAGGAATCAACTGGGATCTATGGAGAATGGTGTCTACTCCATACATGCTCCCTCAAAATGAATTTGCGGAATGGGATGCAAACACGGTAAAACTAGCCCAAATGAATGCAAAAGCTGTAAGTATCTTATATTGTTCTATTTCGGTAGGAGAATTTAATAGAATATCAAATTGTGATACAGCTTATGATATTTGGCATAAACTATCTATAACTTATGAGGGTACAGCCCAAGTCAGAAATTCCAAAGTTAGCATGCTTAAAACGAAATTTGAACATTTTCGTATGGATCCTAATGAGTCTATTAGTGAAATGTTTTCAAAATTCTCTACTATTGTTAATGGTTTAAGTGCCCTAGGAAAACCTGTTCCTGAGGAAGATCAGGTATCAAAAATTCTTCGATCACTTCCTCCGAAATACAAGCCAAAGGTGACAGCCATTGCAGAAGCAAATGACCTCACTCGACTCAAAATGGAGCAACTCATTGGCAATTTAGAAGCTCATGAGGCAGATCTAGAAGAGGAAGAAAGAAGAGAACATGAACGTCAACATGGGAAAAATAAGGACATTGCATTCAAAGCTTCAACTAAAGACAATCATGACACAAGTGAAGATGATAGTGAAGAAGAAACTCTCGTTGTAAATGGTAAGCAATATAAAAGTTTTAAAACTAATAAAACTTCTAGTGTTTCTTCTTCCAGGTGCTTCGAATGTGGTAAGAAAGGACATATGAAAAGTGATTGTCCAACACTCAAGAAAGGGAAGAAATCATCTCACAAAAAGAAAGAAAAAGCATATCGAGCTGCATGGGATGATTCAAGTGATGATAGCGATGATGAAGAAGTAGAATGCCTCATTGCTACAACAAATGAAGACGAAGAAGAGGTAAGTATTTATGATCTACCAAAAGAAGATATAATTGCTAGTCTTCAAGATACTCACTAGAAATATATTGAGTGCAAGAAGAAACTTAAGAAAGCAAATAAAGATTTAAATGCTAAACTTCTTGCTATTGTATCCGAAAATGAAAATCTCAAAAAGGAAAATAAAGATTATGCTCTTAAGTTAAAATTGGTAGAAGCTAATTGCAATCTTCTTTCCTTAGAAAAGTCAAATTTGCAAACTCAAGTGAATGATCTTCAGAAACAACCTATTCTATGTTCACATTTAGATTATGATGAGGTTGTCAAAGAAAGAAACTTTCTAGTATCCAATTTAGATCAGGCAAAGAAAGATATTGCTAAGTTACAAAGAAATGTAAATGAGTTAAGAGGAAATGACATGCTTAAAAACATTCTGAAAATTTCCTCTAGCTATAATGGAAAAAGAGGATTAGGATATGATCCAAGTAGAAATAAACCCAAAAGAGCTAAAGCATCCAAGACTGTATTTGTACCTAGGAACTCAATTCTTAGAAAGAGAAATGAAGTTGATGCTATTAGTTGTCATTATTGCATGCGTCTTGGACACTATTCATTTTCATGCTCATATAAGAAAAGGAATGATGAGTTAGCTTGGATTCCTAAAACCTAGTAGCTTAAAATTAACTAGTTGAGATTTGACCTAAACTGATTCTTGATATCATAATGTCTTATCTCAACACAATTGAGCTCTAATTTGTATAAATTCTTTTTGCTTAAAATCGATTTCTGAACACTTTTCAGAAACTTGGTCGGTCGAGCATTTGTCGACCGAGTGAACATTCGGTCGAACAATTGTCGACCGAGCATGTCACTATTTTTCAGAATGATGTAAAATTGCTGAATTCTTTTGAAATTGTTCAAAATTGTTGTCTATTCGTGATTAATGACTGTATAATAAAGTATCAATTATGAAAATCATCCCTGAAAGATTATGAGAAATGAATTTGGTCAAAAACCAAAATTATTCTTAGTTTAATGAAAATTTCTGTTTTATTCTTACATGCTCTTATTGCTCTATCATTACATAGGCAAGCAAAAGAATCTATTGGTGATATATCTCTTAGAAATGCTTGCAAAGATTATAATGTTTTCAATTGGTATCTTCAAAAGATTTGAAATATTCATTGTGTTTTCATGTTTAGTATCATTTAAACACGCATTAAAAATTGATATGAATGCTTAATTGGAAATCTGAAATTTATGCCTCTTGGTTAAAATGTAATTTGACCAAGGGGCGCTATGGTCGTAGTCAAGGGCGACCTAAAATAAGCTTTGACAAAATGCTTATTTGGACATCAATTTATTGAACTTAATCTTAGTATACTTTTGATAAAGGTCAAAATCAAAAATTTATCATTTGTGACCTTAAAAGCCTTAAATTTCTTAAATTGTAAGATTAAGGGGGAGCTTATAAAAACAAATTTGATTATTTGATTATGAAGCTTACAAAAACATTGTTAACATCATTTGGAGTTTGTTATGACCTTCAGATTCTTAAAAGTAATTTGTATGAAAAAGAATTTCATCAAAAAGATATATCTTGCTCTTAAAGGAACTCTCTAAACAAATCAGGGCTTAACATCCCTTGTTTTGGTTGGAGACATTTTTTTTGTACTCTAAGATTAAAAGGACTCTCATTTAATTTAGGGCTTAACATCCCTTGATCGATGAGAAATAAATATACATTCATCATAAGCTTAAGGGAATCTCATATCATTTCAAGGTTAACATCCTTTGCAAATGATTGAGAAACAAATTGTGGAAAAAATTAGACATAAATCCATGTTCCTAATAGGATATCTATTTAAGGGGGAGCTTGATATAAAATTAAGGGGGAGAAGAAATAAAATGTTTAACCTGGATATCTTTTTGAAATGACAAAGGGGGAGAAAGAATATAAAATCAAAAATATAAATATAAATGAGTTTTCATCTTGATGGCCAGCACTCACTTGTAAAACAAGAATGGCTACAAAAGGTAATCTTCAGGTATGAAACTCACATGCTTTATATTTCCTTATTTCATATTTTAAGAAATGTTTGTCATCTTCAAAAAGGGGGAGATTGTTGGATAAATTGGACATTATAATAAATCCCTTTGTTTCGATGATGACAAACATTTCATTCTTGTTGATCTAACGAGCTACTTGAGTGTGCAGGATTAAGGTGGATGACAAAGCAACTAGGGAAAATCCAAAGAGCTTACATATTCATATTTCCATGCAATGTAATCACTGTTGTAAAAAACTTGTACAAATATATAATGTACAAGTACTTAGATTGCATGTAAATCAAGCGTTGGATCCTCCTAGCCAATCACCACACTTAGATAGGTCATCCCCTTCAAATAGGATCACATATGCACACTCATACACATGCTTAGTGGTTTAATTAAAAGATTGAAAACAGAGTCAATCTCGGTCGACCACACTCCTCGACCGAGACACTCTCGGTCGACAAACTTCTCGACCGAGATTGATCCAAGTAGCCGTTAGACACAGCTAACAAAGTAGTTGGCAGTTGCAAATGAACGTTGATCCAGAGAGCCTGTCGGTCGACAAAACTTCGACCGAGAAGGTATCTCGGTCGACAAATTGTCGACCGAGATGGTCTCTGACAGCAACTGCAGAATAAAGTAACTAGCCGTTACTAATGCACCTAACTTATATCTAACGGCTAGTTAAGCACTTAGAAACCCCTAGAAGTTGTCTAGAACGTCCTTAAGCATCCATAGGCCACTCCTATAAATAGGACATGCCTTAGGACACCAAAAGATATCTAATCTATACTTGTGCTATACTTGAGCTTGAATACTCACTTGCAATCTGTTTTAGAGCAATAGAGCAATTCCTACACTTGCCATTCATTCCTATTGCTCCCATTTCGTGTCCTATAGGCTAGTATCTCCTATCCACTACAATCACATTGTCATACACATTGGTTAGGAGATATAAACGCTTGATATAGGAAAATCAAGCCTTGTGCTTACAACGGTATTGTAATTTCTATTTTCCTTCTTGTTCCTTTTTATCTTTTGTACTCTCCTTGCTACTCCTAGGGTTGGAGGCTGCGGATTGGAGAGGGTTGACTTCTCAGGTGGAGAAGGGGACTTCAAGCTACTTCAAGAAGGATATCGCACGGGAAGCTACTTCAGAAGGCTGGTGCAACGGGATTTGGTGCACCTACTTCAAGGGAAGGCTGCTTCAAGGTTGGGCGATTACTTCTGGGTGAAGGCTGCTTGAAGGGTTTGGGAAAAGAAATTGTATTTTATGTAAAGTCCTTGCGAGGTAATAAAATAAATTTCTTTTCAAATCCCGGTTGGGTAAGCAACCGGGTAGTGGACTGACGGCTATAGTATTTGCTATAGTTGGAACCACTCTAAACCCTGTGTCTCCTTGTCCAATATTTTCATTGTGGTTGTTTGAGTTCAATAATTGTTAAATTATCTATAAAACTCTATTCACCCCCCTCTAGTAGTTTTCACACTTTACTACCAAAGAGTTGAAGTGCTTAGATATAATGGAACAGATATATTATGTTTCATGTGTTCATAGCAATAAGTATGGAAAATCATGCAACATATCATACAAGAACAATCATTTCATCCAATATCATATGCCAAGTATTTTACTACACATATAACACAAGCATATTGTATAATAAGCCAAGTAAGAGGTAATGGTGTACCTTGATCAAGAACAAACCTAATCATCAGATATCCCTCATGTCAACTATATCTTTGATTAAACCTGATTAAGACAAGATCATACACTATCATTAGGTTCTTATCATCTTGCATATCATCTTAACCCTAGTTATGTCCATTAGGGTTTCTCTTATCTCATTATGGTATTCTCATGATTACTTGTATTCTTGTCTTGTGATTATCTCACTGATATTATTTTCCAGATCACATCTTATTATTAAAGTTCATCATATGAACATATTAACATTATGTCACCCGTTAACCCTAGGTCACATGCATTACTCAAATTAGGGTTTATATCACATTAAGAGCAAACATCATCATATAACATAGATTATGTGTATCATATTGATCTCATATTTAATTCTGAGGTTCCAGATACTGATATGAGCTTATTCTGTAAATCTCATCATTTATTGAGCATGTATGCATTAATTGCATTATCTTTAGTGTTATTAGCCCTATTTATCCATATTAATCAAATTATATGATTTCGTACATCATCATGACCATCACTGACATCAGGTGCATTATAAACATTATTATGGAGTTACTGACATGTTTCCATAATTTTATGTCATCATTTGCTATTTATTATCCACTAAACAAGCATTACATATCTTTCATGATATCACTGTTATTTGAGCATCAAAAGCCTGATATTATAGTTTCAGGTTGTTCTACACATTTTTCTGAACGTTTTGGTACCTTATTTGTATTTTTCTGATAATCAGACTATTTTCTACGAATTATCTAAGATCTTAGTATTTATAAATCTTTTACCTTTGTGGCCAATTGGCCGCCGACACGTGTCCTCTAAGGGAACGACTGGTTCAGCTTTGGGCCGGCTGGTTCGTGCCTGGTAAAGGTCGATTCGGGCCCTCTTTGCCCTTCCCCTTTCTCGCTTTGCGGTCACCCGATCCCTGGGTCTGCGAGACCCAGTTCTTCGTGAGGCAGGAGTGTCGCCGCAGGCGTGAAGGACGACGGCAGATTGTGTGCTCGTCAAGCCTCTAAGCTCGCCGTTGTAACTCGCAAAGCTGACCACGGTGAGGACTCGGCCTCCTTTTCTCCTTTCTCGTTGTGTCTGCTTGATATTGCCTCCGATCAACGCCCGCTACCACAAGCAGCTTTCTCCAACCTGGGCGCCGCCGCGGCAGGCATATCTCCGGCCTGCTGCTCTAGACGCCTGCGCACATCTCCTCCTTCTGGACACGCTCCTCTGCCTTCATTAACTTCCTTTCTCCCGCAATCTACATGAAGCGGGCACCCTCCGCTCGTTCTCTGCCAAATAGGTATGCGCCGCCCTGTCTCGCAGCTGCCATGGCTGCTCAAGGGGCGCCGATGCCGGCTGGAGCTAGGGCTCCACAAGGATCCTAAGTAACTGCCGTCCTCAACACACCAAACTTCCGGCAGCCCTGTTAATCCATGGAATGCCACTACCGCCGCTGGGCTTGGCCTTGCGCCGTTGTTACCTTCTTCACACCGCCAGCATGGTGGCGTGATACTGGACTCTTCCTTTTCTCACAATCTCATTCCTACGGACATGTGCGAGGTTGATCCAGTTCGGCAAGGTCCCCATCGTTATTCTCTGGTGCCGTGATCTTCAGCAGTTGCGGTGGAGAGAAGGTGGGAGAAACTAGATCTCGTCACTTGGCATGCTAAAGGAGTTGTGAGAGGGGTCGATTGCTATCTGCTAACCTCCCTGAAGCAACTGAATGCTTCGATACGTGACTCACCCACGACCACATTATGTGTAGGTGGAGAGATCGTGGACTGGAAACCTGTCACACATCCAAAAGCCTTACCTTAGGACTGATCCGTGGTTACCTCCTTCCCAAGGGTCAAGGTTGTGGTGCCAGGTGTGGTCACATAGCTAACACATAACAAAGAGCGTGACATTGAATTGATTTAAGACTTGGCTTCATTTTCATTAATATGACATATATCTTATCATTATTAAAAGCTTATAACTCCTTGTAGCAACCTCCAGACTTCATCAAAATTGTACCACATGATTATCATCATATAAACTACCTTACATTTAACTTTGGTGCCAAACTCTTATATTGACCACTCAAGGTGACTTACAATATAATTCAAATGGCCTGAGTTTATTTATGTCATTAGACATTTAGGGATTCAAAAAATTCACTTTATCACATCCAGGCATGCCAGCAAGCTACCTGGTAGATTGGGGGTGCTTCAAAATTGTCCTTAGGCAATTGAACAATGGAGGATATCTAGGCATCCTCATCGATGTTGAAGGTGGTGTCTGAGACAAGTTTGAGACATATCGGCCTAGTAAAAGAACAATCTCATAAAGCATGCAGCAAAGAATCCCATCCATTGTTGCATAGTTGACATACATCACTGACATTGATGTGGCGTCGTTGCTTTTCAACATTACTAAGAAGAGATTTATGTTGAAGGAGCCATGGGAGGTTTCTCAAAGATTGAACGAATGATATTTGTTGCATGTTTATTTATTTTATGCAAATTATAAAGCCCATATGAGTATCACTTAAATATAGAATATTTTGAACCATGGGTTTCACCCATAAAGAGGTAATGCAAATAAGTCCAATGATGGACAATGATTACACCTGAGAGGGCATACCAAGCATCAGTTAGAATATGAAAGAAAATATAAGTTCATATGTGATGTTAAATAATTATTGAATATATGTATATGTGATGATTGGATGAACCCACATACCCGTATAGAAATATACTGACCGCGTTTTGTTTGTCAACATTTTAAGTAGATGATTCACATGATACAAAGACATGAAGATAAAGATTGAAAGCTCTTGAAGATATTCAAGATAAGGCAAGGATGATTAGATAGTGTAGTATTTCTTCTCATATGTATAATTTAGTTTTCTTCTAAAACATTCATGTAACTCCTTAGGGGAGTACAGTTCAAATATATGTATTCATTCAAGTTCAAATTAATGGAAAATATTTACTATTATTTATTATTTGTTAAATCTGATCCTAGAAATTTAGAGTAATGATCCTATCTAGATTCTTGTTGTCTGAATAAATCTTAATCTAGAACTCTTATTTAATAGGTGACTCAATTAAATTTTGATATCAAATATATGAAATCTAAGCCTAAAGGCTTGAGAAAATAATTGAACTGGATATAGAAATACTAAGTGTATGAAAGTAACTTGAGCATAAAAAATCTAACATCTAATATTCTCACAACATAACTCATGTTGAATAAAGTTTGATTACTAATTACATTACTGGATACGAGATGAACCTTAATAACTAAATGTCTAAAAGTAAATTAATCTCTATGTTACTTTGCAAGAATGGGTAGGTTGAATCATAATAATAATGAAATTCAATGGACATGGCCCACTTACCTTTGATATTGATGATTTATTTGATATGTACTTGATTCCTTGTTCCATGACCTAATCATCTGAACATCAACAAATTTCTAAAAGTCCATGTGTATTCTCCTCTCTTCATTTATAAATCCCAAACCCCAACACTCTAACCTCCAAGATCAAATTAGGATTCTTATTTAGAGTGAATCTAACTCTGATCTAAAACCATGATAAAATCTTAGAGTTGAATGTATATCAATACTCACATTATATAATCATCATAACCCTCATACTCGAATAGGCCATAATAATCACATAATGTACCAATATGTGAACATATTTATCCATGATAAATAAAAGCCTACAAATATACCCATATGTCCCTAGTTACCAGGCTTGAAATCAGAGACAAATATCCCAAAAACTCTACTTCATAGTGATTAAGCATATATGTTAATATGTCATGAAAAATAATAATTTCTATCATGTAACATGCACTCAGGTATAAAAAGTACATACTACTATAATAGGTCATAAAACTTCATCATAGCTCTAAAAATAGTAAGAAAATTATACTTAGGGTTTAGGTAAAAATCTCAAATCATTTTATTTTCAATAAATGTGTGAAATACCTATAATACCCTTATTAGGGTTGACATCAAAAACTTAGGTAAACTTCCAATTAGAAATATCATGTTTTGAAATCATGTTAGACACATCAAAATACACTTACTAGAAAATAGTCGTGAATATATAAGATCGTTTGTTATTTTTAGTGCACAAAATGTTGAAATTGCACATCTTTTAGTTATCAAATTACAATAATTACTTAACGTCCAAATCTCCCTTTGAATCCCTTTCCAAAAAATACTATACATCATAATCTTCCCATAGACACCTTGATAAAATTGGATATATATATTAAGAGATATGTCTATAAAATATTACATTTACACTCATCCTGGACTGTTCATATCTAGTCTGATGGCCATGATGAGATAGATCAATTACTACAAGTAGTTCTTCTCTTAGTTCTTTTATTGGATCCTAGGAGGAATCTGCATTGGGCACACTCTGCCTGACTTAGACCCCTTGCACCCTCTCTTGTGAGACTTTGCTTCCATAGAAATATAGCTTCATCGCCCAAGAGATCTCAACATCCGCTGTCTCTCTCAGTCCCTCTTTTTTTTGTTGTCATGTGTGCTTGCAACTCCTAAAGGTTTTAGTGGCGCTCACAAAGCCCAACCACACTTGTACAACCATCACGACTTCTTCACACTAGATCATCTGTTCTTACTATTACCAGTTGGTTCATCTTTGGTGACTGAGATTTTGGCATCCAACCCATCATTGCTTGATGCTGAAACCATCCTCCAACTTTGTCAAATCCTCCATGGATTTAATGGTGTAATCTCCTTGTCTAGGGTGGATGAAGAATGGGATCCCCATATCATTTCCCTTGGCACCGTCACGACCCCTTCCTCTCATCTTCTTTATTTTTTATTCTCCTTCCAAAATGAGTAAAAACCCTAACTATGAATTCATATTTCCTCCTCCATTTGAAAATCAAAGCTTGTATAGCCTCCACATCCTTAATATTGTGGAGAGATCTTATTTTCCTTTGGACTATGTTTGAGTCATGTTCTTTCTAGAACGAGGTTCATGAGTCTCCTCTTTTTCTAATGCAAGCGCCCACTGAACCAACCCATTGCTCAGTTGAACTGCCAATTTGGGCGTGAACCCAAGGTTTAACTTCCAATTATGGTTCATTACTCAAATATGCAATAAAATTATATATTCTTTATAATGTATTCTAAAATTTTTGTTGGCTACTCCTTAATCTCGATTGGTCCCAAGATTTGACCAACACCTCATATACATATTATCTTCTTGTACAAAAATCCTCACACCCAAATTCACTACCTAGGCTACTCTAGTATGGTGTCTATGATTTCACTTGTCCCATGACCTAGATCAACAAATCAAATCACCAAATCAACTCTAAACTTAACCAAAAACATAGCACCTCTTGTATATTTCATGAAGAATAGAATATCAATCCTAAAATTAATCACTACAAGCATTTGACAACCTAATGTAATAGAATGCCCAACATACCCTCAAGTATGGTATCTAATCCTCTAATAATTCAATTGCCATCGAATTTCTATAAGAGCCCTAGTTTCACCATATAAATCAAACCTAGGTTTTCTTGTGACTGATATAGCATCACATGTTGGTAAATTTGTTAAAATGTCCTTGGACTCTATATATACATAACTGGATCCCAAAATAGGTTGAAACATGTAAAACTTAACTCATATGCCTTGATCTCACATAACTATGTTTTTTTAATTTATTAGTAGTACTTATATTTGCATGGACACACAATAGAAATTTGGGATGTGACAATACTACCCACCTTATAGGAATTCTATCCTCAAATTTCTACTAGGCTACCCATCTTAGGGCTTCACATTTCTTACATACACTAATTCTTGACTGTTGTCATAACGTCTCGTAGGAACCTTCATAGTATGACATTCTCATGGATAAATAACTATGTCTAACAACCTCATCAAAGTAGCATGCAGAAACAACATGGAAATATGTCGGAAAATCTTAAGCGTAAATGACTATTCTTTCTTTACTCTTAATTATTTTTTACGGATTTTTCTCTAGAGACATATACTCCAGTACTTGGGTCTCATGACCTGCATTAAGGTGCCTAGGTCACATAACCTGCACTATGACCCTAGGTTATGTATCTGAATCGGCCTACACTAAGGACCTGGGCCTCATGACCTACACTAAGGGCCTGGGTTATGTCTCTTGAGTTGGCCTACACTACGGCAGGGGTTTAATTCCATAATCTCATTTCATCTCATTAAATCTGATCTTATATGAATCTTAATGCATTCAAACATCATGGTCTTACCATGATCTTAAATCTTAATATATGGATCTTATCTTGGACACATAATCATGACTTAGTGCATTCAAATCTTATCATATTATTGTGTATTTATTTCTTTGATCTTAAGTATTCTAAGATATGAGTAGGACATAAATGCATCTCAACATGTTACTCTACTTGAATGTCTAAAACATAAAATCATGTAATTTAAATTATACCTTAGATCTTACTTATCTGGGAAATCTTATTAACATGTCTCTACTTGAGATCTTATGCATAGTAAGGATATAGCCATGAAAGTGTGAAAATCTTACTTGTATTTCTTATCTTAATATCTTAGAACATTGGATCATACATATCATGAAAATATTATATAAGAAATATGTAGATATATTTAACTTGATAAGTGAATACTCATGAGCATAGACCACTTACTTTGGTTTGTGAAATCCTACACCAAGATCATTCAAACTTCCTTCTCCTCTAATGATATACTACATTGTTAGGTCAAAATGACCTTTCCAAAGGGTACTTATATCTGAGTCCTTGTTATCTTCTTGGATGATAAGGGTCATTAAGCATCATGTAATGGGTTACCAACCCTGAAAACACTATGGTCAAGGTTGTATTTTATCCTTTATGTTAAGGAACCAAGCTAGGGTTTCAACTATGAAGCATTAAATATTTTTTCATGGTTCTTCATTATTATCATGATCATCTACTTGAAATTAGTGAGTCATATAAGGGTATTTATTCATAAATCCTGACATTTTAGTGCTTATTACAACAACGTGGTCATCTACTTTTTGTATGTATACTAGTATGTGATGTAGATTTTATTAGGCGGTTTATGTGTCTAATTCCTTCATGGATGATAATTGAAACCCCGCCCCATTTTTATTCCATTCAGAGTCCTATCGTCTTAGTTTCAGATAGCCTGTCATAGTTTTTCACCTTCTTAGTTTAGTTACAGTGACGACTCCTCTCTGGGTTCTCTTTTCACATGTTATCAATGGTGCTGATCTATTTGATCAAGGTTCTTCATATGTAATTATGTGAGTAACAAAATAGTGCTGAGAAAATAGTGTCCCACTGGGAAAGTAATTAGAATGGCTCTTGCTGAGAACGTTATTCTAAGTGAATTTTCCCACGGAAGAAAATGACCTCGATGACAATGCTCATTGTTGATTCAACAATAGTAGTCCCAACAACATAGCCTCTATTATTTTTTCTTGAAACCATTTTTCATTCTCAAAGATATGGACTCAACAACAATATCCTCACAATTACATTTTTGGAGTGTCTATATGTTTGAGAAGAATCTGAGGTTTTCTCCCCTCTTGGTATGTACAAATATGTTTGAGAAGAATCTAAGGTTTTGTCCCTTCTTGGCATGTAGAAATAAGTTACCTTTCTGAATAGGAACATCCTCGCATCTATACTCTTCCAATGTTGTTAATTTCGGCAGTGATAATCAACTCTAGTTCATATGTCAGTTGTTTGACTATTTTTTTTCTTCTGTCACATTGCTTTCTCTCTGTGAGATGATTTACTCATTGTTAATAAATAGCATATTATCATAGTGACGTATGTTTTATACAAGTTTCTGATGCCCTTGCATCACAAAATGCATATAGTTAGATAGGCATGGCAATGGAAGCAGGTTCGCAGTACCATACGTTGCAACCGCTCCACCCATCATTCTGTGGCAAATGGGATCATCCAATTCCCATGCAACATACGGACGTGGTTTATTTGACGTATGAACCCGTAGTTTGAAATGGGAACCCAATTATTGTCAGACAATGCTGAAGCGCTACTTTTTACACATGATACCTCGTTGTTCAGTTCATTTAAACTCACAAGCTAATATTTTTAACAAATAAATTTCTAGTCATCTCAGATTTGTACCAACACCTGGGAATTACAATTTTTTATACAAAATCTTACTTACAAATCATCTCGAAAACATTCAATAAACAATACAAAAAATAGACAACCAAATCATCTCAACACATGCAACATTACAGACAATAGTATTATATTTGACAAGAATATGTTCAGTTTCAAAAATTTTAGTATGAACATACTAATAAGAACATATTGTTCATCTCCATTTCCAACATTCATCTCCATTACAATCAATAAGAACATACTATTTGATTTTAAAAGTATACATGACTACATACTTTAGGGCCATTCCGACGACAAATTACACTAATAAGAATAGAATATTCATCTCCAAAATATCCTTTTACATCTGAATTCTAGCCACAAGTTTTAGTCATCATACAAGTACATACTTCAGGGCCATTCCAATGACAAATTACACTAATAAGAATAGAATATTCATCTCCAAAATATTCTTTTACATCTGAATTTCAACCACAAGTTAAACTAGTCAGATCATACTATTCATCTCCACAATATTCTTCTACATCCAAATTTCAGAAGATGTGTCATCTCATTGTTGGCTTGTGTTCTTGTATCTCAACATGACTGGTGTCCACTTTCCTGAATGTGCAAAATTAGAACAAAAAAGAGGCCAACATGCCACGACAACCATTAAGAGCCAAGTGAAGAGTGTAGGAGATATTTATTATAGACAGTGGAGTAAAATCACATATTATACAAACACTATCCAACGAAAGATCTACATTTCTACATCCCTACAAACTTGCACAATGTATAGGTAACTTAGGGTAACTAAGCTAGGTTTACTAGCATGATTATTGTATAAACATCCACCAATAGACACTCCGTGTTGCACCCTACGAATTGGGATATGACAAAATCCCATAAAGTCAACCACATGTGGTTCTGAGTGTCCTACTGCACCTTGTATTTGGGTCAGATTTAGCCACTCCCTCATACACTGGGCCAACATAACACATCAGTCATTAAGAGCCAAGTGAAGAGTGCAGAAATTACAGAAAAACTCCCAAAGAACACTACTTAACATAAGCAATTTAAATTAGATCATCTAGAATTAAAAGAAGGACAGAGCCCGCCACTACTAAACACCACTACTTAACATATGTAATTTAAATTAGATCATCAGTCCTTTTGTTGCTTTGGGTTGCCTTCAACAGACCATCACCCAAAATTCACTAGTGGTATGATATCTCTAAATTATTTGAAGAGTGTATAACCTTATCCCTTAGGCTAGTTGGTTTATCTTTGACATAGGATGCACAAAACATGATAGGATAGGATGCCAAATAGATTTCAATTGCCTACCTATTCAACCAATTTAGAAGAAGAAGAAGAAGAAGAAGAAGGGCAGAGCCCACCACTACTAAACACCACAATTGGCGTTATGCCAATTTGGTTATATAATACTAGTATTTATTCTTAAAGCTCACCAATTGTTTTATATATTCTTAAATTATATATACATCACTGTAGTTAACTATCCAACAAAATGCATTTAATTTAGTATCCACATATATGTGAACTACTGAATATTTATATAATTAAGTATCTGATAATAGGCATTTAAAGGCACTGTCTACAGAAATAGTTGTATATATGAGATGGATTACTTACCTCACCAAACATTTTCAACATTATTCAATCAATCCTTTTTGAATCTGTCACAAATTAAAAGCCATAAATTAGGATACTGAAACAAACCATAAAAAATAGTCACAACATAAAAAGATAAATAATGCGAAAGTGGAACTTGAGTCTTACATTGACCAGCAATATCTTTATCTTCTAGCATACTAATGAAAGAGTTTGATCCAGTTGCTTCATCTAAATAATGAGACATGTAGGCTTTTAAATGAATATAAATTAATAGATAAGATAAACAAAATCACCCTATACCTCCTCTTAGGCCACCCTTTTTGTGTCAACTTTCTACACACAACAAAGCTTCAACGGTTAAATGGTGGAGTCTACAATGGTGTGGATCAATCAACCTTCTTGATATGCTAAAGGCCGATTCTGAAGCCACAGTTGACACATGAATTGCTAGAAAATCCTTAGCAATTGCTTTTAAATTAGGGTGAGAGCCACCATTCATTTTCCACCACAATAAAAACATCAAAATTTGAAGTTCGCGGGGCAATATCACTATCTAAATATTTGTCTAGTTCTATTTTAGAGTGACCTGATTGTCTCTTCAATTCCTTCATATAAGCATCAAATATAGGCATGTCATCATCACCACCATCTTGAGAGGGTACAAGAGGACTAGGAAACAAATCAGATGTATCATCCACATCATCAGGTGTATTACTTTTTGCCTTATACTCATTGAGCAGATCAACACATGCATCACAAACTAATTTCTGTTTCTCTTCAGATTTATCTTGATATATAGTATCAAAATAGAACTTTACAATATGCATCTTATATCTTGGGTCTAATATAACAACAACTCCTATGATGATATGTATGTCAACCCAATACTTCTTAAATTTCTTTTCCATTTCATCAACCATCTTTTTAATTACTCCATTTGGACTATTAACCCAATTGGCCAAAGCTGCTCGAATTTGATGCATTTTGGGAAAACACAAGTTGGCAGTTGGGTAATTTGTCCCAAAAAATAGTTCAGTAACTCTATAAAACACCTTTCGCTTTTCACATACATCAAAACAAAATTTCCACTCTGTTTCACTTAGCAAATCTTTGTAATTATAGTCTCGTTGCTTTAATACATTGAATACATCTTTATACATCATCACAGTTTGAAGCATTGCATAGGTAGAATTCCACCTCGTTGGACAGTCAAGAGATAATTTCTTAGAAACACTCATCCTCAATTGTCTTGCGGTTTCCTCAAACCTCTCCACCCTTTTTGGAGTGGTAGTCTAATATGCCACACTATCCCAGATCTTCTCAACTCCATCCTTAATGACAAACAAACCATCTTTAACTATGAGATTCAGAATGTGAGCTACACACCTCATGTGGAGAAATCGACCAGACAATATTGTAGAACTTGGGTGCAACTTATTCTTCACCAGTTTAATCATGGCATCATTTGCCGTACAATTGTCAACAATAATGCACGTGACTTTTGTGTCTATGTTCCACTGGATCAAACAAATCATTAACGCTTCACATAAGACCTCACTTGTATGTGGACAAGGGACATACATAAACCTCAACATCTGACTTTGTAAGGACCAAAAGGGGTCGATATAGTGTGTTGTGATTACCATATAGCCTCTCATTTGACGGCTTGCAGTACACATGTCAGTGGTCACACTAATCCTAGAACCACAACTCTCTAAAAAAATAATCACATTTTTCTTCTCATCCTCATAGACTTTCATTATATCTGATTTGATTGTATTTCTTGAAAAACAAATAAAGAGGTGTTGAATAACATTAAGCAAGTTCCTGAATCCAGAGTGGTCCACAATATTTAATGGGTAATCATGCATAAGACCATATCCAATATGGCTTTTCTCCCATTCTCTTGGTTAAATGGAACATGTGGCTCCGTCCTATGAGTTCTCCTCACCCCTTTACCCTTCAATACACGACATCTTCTGTTTTTGTGATCAAGAAAATGAGTTGTTCCATTCTTGGCCTTTGCTCCTAACAACCTTTTACAATATATGCATTCTGCCTTCTGAACACTGCCAACTAATTTCACCTCAAAGTGATTCCATATCTTAGCCCTACGATCACCCCTCCGTAATGGAAATGGTTGGGTGTGAACTACTTTCAGGTGACCAATATACTTGTGAGAGAGTATTCATGTCTATAAATTAGCAAAATAAAATAGTGTCATGCCTTGTTAAAGCATCATTGACTAGCAAATAGTAGATCTTAACAATATACAGTACATCATATCTTAACTTGGAAATTAGACATATAGTATATCTTAACAATACCAATCAAATCTATTACATATGAAGTGGTTAATTGTCATTATCATCAATAATACCAATCAAGTATATTACATAAGAAGTGGTTAATCATTATTATCATTCACATTGCATGAGGATGCAAATAAAAGAAAAAGTAGAAGTAGAAACTCTTACCGAGTCAAGAACTTGTTGTAGTTCTCCTTTGCAGCGAGAGACCTTCTTCACCTCGGTTATCAAAGCACCAACGAAATCCCTAGCCGAAGGAGCTCAAACCCAGCCTAAGAAGTAGGAATGAATACACGTGAGGGATAGGGATAGTGGAAGAAGGAATGGACGTGGGAAACCCATTGGAATGGATAACGCTTAGGTCCTTCTCAATAAGTGGTTGCTCATGTGCATTGACGAGTACACAGACATCCCAGAGAGATGGCTTGCCTTGGCTTGCTCTGGCCCAGTGCCCCCACCCACGGTAACATATCCGTAGGAGTATGACCACAAAAATTCGAACAAGGATGGAGGACGAGCAACAAATAAGCTATGAGTGGAGGACGAGCAACAAATAGCTATGAGTGAAGGACGAGCAACGAACAGTTTATGAGTGGAGAACGAGCAAGGAATAGCGCGGAGATCGAGTGAGGGAAAGAGAAAAAAGGATCATTACCTGACCACGGATGATGTGAATAAGACTGGATGTTGCTCTTCTCAACTTCACCTGGCTGCTACTCCCTCTTCTCCCATCGCTCGTCTAGACCTGGTTGCTACTGCCTATTCTCATGTTGCTTGTGATTTGGTGCTGGCGGAGAGGAAAGGGATCTGCGAGATGCGTCAAGGTAAATCATGAAGCCCTGCATGAATTAAGGTAGAGGAGGTAGCTGACGATCCCCTGAGTAGGAGGGGTCCAATCGTGTGAACCGTGGAAGGGAGAAATCCAAAACAAATTGTGTGGTTACCTAGATCAGGTAGCAGTGAGATTGTAAGAAGGTGGTGGCAAGGCTGGAAGCGAGTGTCGGCTACGGTATTGTCATGGGTTGCCAGATACCAACCCCTCCAATAAGTTACCTTGCTAAATAAGCACCCTCTACTCTTCCAATAAGTTACCTTGCTAAATAAGCACCCCTATACTCTTCAAATGTTTGCCTATTTCATCAATTATTATCAACTTCACATCTGTAGATGCTTCACTATGTTCTTTTAGGGAAAAAACCAAAATAGCACAGTTTCAGAAAAAAAAATTTGAGTATAGCACTATCGTGAACATAATTTTCAAAATAGCCCACTTTATTGAGAAAACACCACTTGATTCGGTATTTTTCTGGTCAAACAACTAAAAACGCTAATCTGAAACGGAACTTTTTGCCGGAGATGAAAAAAAATAAAAAAATAAGAAAAAAAAATAAAAACGTAAGAAAAAAAAAGTAAAAACGTCAAAAGTGTTGGCTCTTTCACCAAATGCAACTTGGGTGAAAACATCAACACTTTTGGTATTTTTACCTTTTTTCTTATTTTTTTTATCTCCGGCAAAAAGTTCCATTGTGAATGGTGTTTTCAGTAGTTTGACTAGAAAAATGTCAATTTGAGTATTTTTTTTATAGTGAGCAGATTTTCTCACTGACGAATGTTTTGAGAATTGAGTCCTACATCACTAACTCAGGGTAAGAAAAAATTACAGAACTGAAGCCAGAACATTAGGGAAGAAAATATTTACATTAAGAATTGGTGTGGTGCGCCAGGCCCATGCAACAGTGCAACGCAAGGGCGACACACGAGAGCCCCGGCAGCAAGCTGCCGTGGTGGACTCTCCCCCTCAAAAAATTAACTTAATATCATGTGAGCCTATGGCCCACCTATCAGATATTAAACTGATAAGAACAGATACTACACTTGATCTTAGCCAAAAGGCCGAGAAAGGTATGCTTTTCAAAAGAGGTGTCGATCAGCCTTTATACCAGTAGCGCCTGTAGTTGCAATGGACGCAGCCGATATGGGACTGAGCATCAAATCCACACTGACTGCCGTATGCAACTGGTTGCGGTACAGGAGGGGAAAAAACGCTCTGCGCCAACCTTTTCTCTTTTTCAGCCAGACACGCGCATGGAAGGTTGAAGTCTTAGATCATGCAACAAGGAGCATAACCTCATTACTTCGGCCATTGAAGATTAAAGCTACCGTTATTTGATTTTCAGCATCAGTTATTAATCAGGCAATGGGTGTCTTGTTTCTTGGCTGACCACGTATCGCAGCAGGGCAATGACGTGCTAGTAGTCATTGGTGCTAAACCGCGTCGTGGGGAATCCTTCCCGCCTTCCCGGCCAGCGCTCATATAGGCAAAGAGATCTAGGTGAACTGTATGCAAAGGCTGAGTCGACTCCAGGATATATTAAAGAAGTCAGACACCAATGATAATAGGTAATGGATAAACAAGCAAGTATGATTGGCCAAAGTTACTAAGCTGTGACAATTAATTGTCTGGTAAATTGTCGAATGCAAGAGGAAACAATTTAGGGACATAGAAGGTTGTGGGACGTGCTTGATGATTGGTTAATAGAGTATCGATGGTGTTTGCATGAAATAAGCTGGTATGTTAGAGTATATGTAAGGCATATTTGTGTGAATAGAATACGTGGGTGCGTATAGAATGACTTTCGGTACGGAGAAAGTATTAAAGAGTGTCCGGAGCAGAGTTAAACTTTCACTAGTAGAAATATTATTTTTAACGTCGGTTAAAGTGATCTTTTTATGTTGGTTTTCAAGTGACACCTAAGTGGACGACAGTAAAGGTAGAAGCCTACGACGTCGGGTCTAAAACCAACCACACAGAGCCGACCCCGATTGCAAACAAAAAAAACCGACACTATTAGGATCCATATTTGTCGGTTATGTGAAGATAACTGACGTCTATCTCAAGACATAGTCGTCGGTTATTTATGTAAAACCGATGAATAACTCTCTTTCCAAATAAAAAGTGTTTGTTTCATAGTCGTCGGTGATGAGTGTATATTCATCATGAAATTCAATTATCACTCTGGGACCAATTCAACTCTATACATACTATTTTACTCAATATGAATCATAATGTGCAAAACTACTTAGTTGATTCGATTATCAAGGTTTTAACTAAACATCGTTCATTTAATGCAGGTTTTGACAAAACTGAACAAGTAGTCAAGGTCAACCTTCATCCATGGCTCCGATCAAGATATCTAACTAAGCAATTCCATCCATTCGGTCTCAAGACCGTTTGAGCCCATGCGGTCCCAAGACCGTTTGAGCCCATGCGGTCACAAGACCGTTTGAGTCCATGCGGTCCCAAGACCGTTTGAGCCCATGCGGTCTCAAGACCATTTGAGCCCAAGCAGTCTCAAGACCGTATGACCAGCAGAGATCGATTGGAAGCATAATCCAGCCGCAAAGGATCGAGCAGTGCATGGATTCAAGACCTCGTAGCAGAGTCCTAACCACGGCTGTGGTGGTCCAAAATGACCGTGGTCTGCTGCCATCACCACGACCGTGTGGTGGGGCCACGACCGTGGTGGATCATCCCCAATGCCTGAACTCTAACTCGCCACGGCCGTGCTACCTGAACTCTAACTCGCCACGCCCGTGCAAGGTAGCACGGCCGTGTGGCAGCTACCTCACCACGACCGTGGTGTCACGCCACGGCCGTGGCACAATGCCATCATAGCCCGTTTTCTCACCCAGCACGCCCGTGCAAGGCGGCACGGTCGTGGAACAGTAGCTTCACCACGACCGTGGTGTCCACGGCCGTTTTAGACCACCACGGCCGTGGTTAGGACTCTGCTACGATGTCTTGAATCCATGCACTGCTCGGTCCTCTGCGGCTGGATTATGCTTCCAATCGATCTCTGCTGGTCATACAGTCTTGAGACCGCATGGGCTCAAACGGTCTTGGGATCGCATGGGCTCAAACGGTCTTGTGACCGCATGGGCTCAAACGGTCTTGAGACCGAATGGGTGGAATTGCTTGGTTAGATACCTTGATCGGAGCCAGGGATGAAGGTGGACCTTGACTATTTGTTCAGTTTTGTCAAAACCTGCATTAAATGAACGATGTTTAGTTAAAACCTTGATAATCGAATCAACTAAGTAGTTTTGCACATTATGATTCATATTTAGTGAAATAGTATGTATAGAGTTGAATTGGTCTCGAAGTGATAATTGAATTTCATGATGAATATACACTCATCAAAATACCCTGAACTTAAATGTTGCTCGTCCTCGAGTAACATAAAATCTAAAACAGCCTCCAAATGAATACTTTCAATTCGTGTGATTGTTTCATCTTCACATCATGAATGTTTTCTTTTTGCTCCACATGACTCAGTATCTCAACCTCCTGAGACCACAAAACACATCTTACCATATCTTCGTTCCTGAGTTCATTTTCCAAAATCACTTCCTCCTCACCTTTTCCAGCAACAAGCACGTCAGAGAGTTTTGTAAGAGTTCAGAGACATCCACAGAACAACAAGTGTGCATTTGATCTGACACTGGTGTTTTCCAGGGTAGGGTAGGCAATCATTGTGCGATTAGGTAGAAAAGGGAATGAAAGGTGGTATGGAAGGAAGAAGTAAATCTCTCCTCTATTTGACTCGAGATTTTTGTTTGCTTTGCAATTTCATTTATTGCATTTTTTTATGTGTGAATCTATCCTCTATTCGACTCAAGATTGCATTTCTTTTTGTGTGCACTTTGACATCTTTTTGTTTGCAAATCTCTCCTCTATTCGACTCGAGATTGCATTTTTGGTGGTACGCCCCTATTTATTTGCGAGGGGTATGGAAGAAACGGATAAAGAGGGAAGTGGCGTGCCACCCCGAACTTAGGGTTTGGCACTTTTTTGGCTATTTTGTTTCTTTTTGATGAATGGAGGGGTACGAAGATGATAGAAGAGGTGTAGAAGAGAGTTCAGATCAGAATGCAACTTGATTTACAATTCAATGCATCAGGTTGTTCTCTTTATCAAACTCTGCTCAAATAATGACTTGATGAGGATCCGGTTTGGATTCCATGCTATTGTTCCACAAATCAGTTAGGAAGCACGACATGTTTGATCCCTATCAGTTTAATAGACACCTATCATCTTTTGCAAAAAGTATCACGATGTTAGGAATCATAGGCTTCACAAGATGATTTCAATCAAAGGGCTTGTTTCAAAAAGTGGTCCTTTTGAGGATTTACTTTGAATAAGGGGGATATAATGATTCAGAATGCATAGAAGGTTAGTTAGTAACTTTTAATGAAACCAGGAAGTGTCAAAAAGTGTCAAAAATTCATCAAGTATCTGTTCAATTTCTTTGAAAATCATTAAAGAATTGTGAAAATTTTGAATTTTTTTAATCAAGAATGTGATAGTGAAAACTTAAGTATGAAAAGGATGGGTGTAGGTGGAAAGTGAGGTACGTACCACCCACCCTCCACCCCAAACTTAGAGATTTGCTCATCCCGAGCAAACCCTAAATCCAAGATGGAGGGGAAAATTCATGCCAGAATGACCGCCAGGTGTGGTTGTGTTCCGATCAGTGTGCATCCTCTTATCTGAAAATCTCAAAGGTAAAGAGCAATTAGATCTTAAAATAGCATCTTGCGATGCGAATTTTATTTAATGAAGAATTAACTAGAATGTAAAAACAAAATTGAAGAAATATTCTAATTTGAAAAGAAAAGTAAAGCAAATTTATTGATCGGATTGCCTCCCGACAAGCGCCTTTATTTAATGTTGATGGCTCGACTGAGCCCTTTGGCTTTATGGTGGATCTTTTGGATTGGTGAGTTCCACCGTTGCTTTAGTGCCTATGTCAGTTGAGGTGAAATATCTCTTTAAGCGGTGACCATTTGTTACAAATTCACCTGACTTTTCACTCCATAATGAGAAGGCACCATGTGGGGAGATGCTCTTAACGATATATGGTCCAGACCAGCGTGAGCGGAGTTTTTCTGGGAATAACTTCAACCTTGAGTTGAATAGCAGAACTTGGTCTCCTACTTGTATGTCTTTTCTTTTCAGATGTCCATCGTGCCAAAGTTTTGTGCGTTCTTTGTAGATTCGTGCATTCTCATAAGCTGTCATCCTGAGTTCATCCAGCTCTTGGAGTTGCAGAATCCTGGCTTGGCCAGCTTCTTTCATATCAAAGTTCAGTTGTTTAATTGCCCACCATGCCTTGTGTTCTAGTTCGACTGGCAGGTGGCAAGCCTTTCCATATATTAATCAAAAAGTTTTAGTCCCAATAGGGGTTTTATAAGCAGTTCTATAGGCCCATAAGGCATCGTTGATTTTCATTGCCCAATCCTTTCGATTGTGTCCTACCGTTTTTTCCAGAATAGCCTGTAGCTGACGGTTAGAGACCTCTACCTGTCCACTTGTTTTTGGATGGTAAGGTGAGGCTACCTTGTGTGTTACACCGTATTTTCTTAGTAAAACCTCAAAGCTTCTTTCAAGGAAGTGGGAACCTCCGTCAGATATCACGGTTCGTGGCACTCCGAAACGGGGGAAAATAATATCTTTGAATAATTTGATGACGGGTTTGGAATCACTAGTGATGGTTGGTATAGCTTCAACCCATTTTGAGACGTAGTCTACCGCCACTAGGATGTATGAAAATCCATGAGAAGATGGGAATGGACCCATGTAGTCCACCCCCACATTGAATATCTATACTTATTGCCATAGATTCAACGACATCTCATCTCTCTTTGTTATATTGCCTGATTTTTGACATTTGTCACATGACAGGTAAAAGTCATAGGAATTATTGGATATGGTTGGCCAGAAGAATCCACATTGCAAAACCTTCAAAGCAGTCTTTTTAGAGCTCATATGTCCTCCCACTAGTCCTGAGTGACATTGTTCCAAAATAATTTGAGCTTCTTCTTCGGTGATACATCATCTATACAGGCCGTCATCACCTAGTTTAAAGAGATATGGCTCATCCCAATGATATTGCTTTACATCATGCATGAACTTTTTCAGTGCATTCCCAGTGAATTGAGGATGAATAACCCCAGTAGCAAGGTAGTTCACAAAATTCGAGTACCATGGTATAGCTTCTGAGGCCTTCATTAGTTGATCATCCGACATGGAATCATTGATCGGAATCTTCTCAATATCCTGAGTGTGGATGCGACTGAGGTGGTCTGCTACAACATTCTCTGTACCCTTTTTATCTCTTATCTCTAAATCAAATTCTTGTAATAGGATGATCTATCTAATCAACCTGGGTTTTGCATCTTTCTTTGCGAGAAGGTACCTGATAGCTGCATGGTCTGTGTAGACAATAACTTTTGAACCGATTAGGTAGGATCTGAATTTGTCAAAGGCATATACAATTGCAAGAAGTTCTTTCTCTATAGTTGCATAATTTCTCTGGGCTTCATTGAGGGTTTTCGATGCATAATAGATCACGTAATGTTTCTTCTCTATATATTTCCCTAAAACAGCGCCCACAACATAATCACTGGCATCACACATAATTTCAAAAGGATGGTCCCAGTCGGGATCTCTAATGATGGGGGTGGTGTAAGGGCCTGCTTCAGTGTGTTGAAGCTTTTGACACATTCTTCATTGAAATTGAAATCAGTATCCTTTAGTAATAGGTTCGTCATTGGCTTCGTTATCTTGGAAAAATCCTTTATGAATCTTCTATAAAATCCGGCATGACCTAGGAAAGAACGAACTTCTTTTACATTTGTGGGAATATCCAGTTTAGAAATCACTTCAATCTTGGCTTTATCTACTTCAATTCCTCTATTGCTGACCCTATGGCCCAGGACAATGCCTTCCCTTACCATCAAATGGCATTTTTCCCAATTAAGCACAAGATGTGCTTCTTCACAACGTTTGAGGACCAGGGAGAGGTGCTTTAAACATGAATCGAATGAATCTTTGTAAACAGAAAAATCATCCATGAAAACCTCCATAATTGTTTCAGTAAGACCAGCGAATATGGCAGCCATGCAACGTTGGAAAGTTGGGGCGCATTACAAAGACCAAACAACATTCTTTTAAACGCGTATGTTCCGAATGGGCAAGTAAAGGTTATTTTCTCTTGGTCATCTGGATGTATGGGTATTTGATAGAATCCAGAGTAACCATCAAGATAACAGAAATATTCTTGATGAGCCAACCTTTCTAGGACTTGATCAAGGAAGGGCATAGGAAAATGATCTTTTCGAGTTGCCTTTTTCAATTTTCTGTAATCTATGTACATCCTCCACCCTGTGACTGTTTGAGTGGGGATGAGTTCATTGTTACCATTCCGTATAATAGTTGTTCCACCTTTCTTCGGGACTACATGCACTGGGCTCACCCATGGCGAATCGGATAGCGGATAGATTATTCTAGCTGTGAGCAATTTAATGACCTCGCTACATACCACTTCCTTCATATTTGGGTTCAATTTCAGTTGATGCTCAATAGTAGGTTTGTGATCTTCCATCATAGGGATCTTGTGCATACACAATGCTTGACTGACCTTAGTGAGGTCACTCATTTTATAGCAGATGGCTTTCTTTCTTTCCCTTAATTCCTTCAGAAGTTTCTCTTCTTGTTCAGCTGTTAGATCGGGATTTATAATAACTGGACAAACCTTGAGATCGTCTAAAAACACGTACTACAGTCCTTCGAGAAGAGGCTTCATTTCGGGAGCCTCTAGTTTTTCGCTTGTTTCTTCTGTAGTTTCAATAGCCTTGAGTTCTTCACTATTGCCTCCAACATCTTCTTTAGCAGAGTCGAGGGATTTGATGCAATCCTTTACTCATTCATCGATTGGTTCATCCACTGATGGGTTTGTTAGAGCAATTTCCAAGGGATCGTTTAATTCATGATGCTCTTGAGTTATGTAAGGACCCTGACCCAGGTTTTGGGCTAACCCCCTTTGCATTGCTTATTAAAGGTACTTAGAACCTTAATCTAATCTCTCTATATGATTTGTTATCATGTGGCAAGCTCATGTTTCCAGTTTGGTCCCGTTTGGATGTTGTTTGAGCAATGTTTGCTTGTTTTGGACCAAAGTGCAATTTACCCAAAGTTAGGGGTTATATTGCAATATGTCACATGTAAATCATTCCCCTAGCTATCTTGCATCATTAGAAAGAGAATGATGCCATGGGACACTGTGGAGGACCTATGTTTCAAGTTTGAGCTTGGTTGGTTGATGTTTATGCTTTTTGTGCTAGTTTTGGTGTAAATTGCAATTTACCCAAAGTGGAGGGGTCAACGTGCAATTTATCATCTCTAGAGTCTTCTTGCTTGTGTGTGACATCATCTAGAATGAGTATGGATGATGGGGCACCTTGTTTGGTTGATAGATGAGGAATGACATCCTTATATGGTCTTTATAACATATATGTGGTACATATGTCACCTTGTCCTTTAGTGTATCGGCTAGGACATGAAGGTGTGTCGCCCAACAGGGGTGTGTCGGCCATGGCAGCTGCCCATCTGCACGATACACTTCCTAGAGTGTATCACCAGGCCATGCATGAGCTTCTAGGGTGACAACAAGTGGAGTTATGAGCTAGAGCAAGTGGCACCTTGGTTTATGTGGTTATGACACCTCTCCCTTGCTACCTCTCTCTTCCTTGGTGTATATAACTCCCTTCCTCCGTACCCAAGCAATCCTTTTCAGCCATATTCCTTCCCCTACCTGTTTGTGATGAGCAAGAGAGCTTTGGGAGCTAAGGGAGACTCCCATGGAGCATGGAGGGGCGAGCTCCTTGGCCATGGAAACTCCTTGCTCAAGATCCGACCTTGGTGAGTCATGCTTCCTTGCTAGTTTTTCCTTGTGCTTACTTCTTCACCTTCCCCTTCCCCTCTCGACCATGGATAGGCCCTTGATAAGAGTAAGCAAGGATGTGGTCATCTTCTCTCCTTTCTTCTTCTTGAGCTATACATAACCATGGTTTCTTCTTCTTCCTCTTCCTTTGTTTCTTGAGGTGGTGATGATGGTGCCGAAGGCATGTTTGGAGCTTTGTATGGGTGCTATTCTTGGAAGAGAACGTGTGTTTGCTGCTTGTATCATGGAGTTTTGTGCCTTTCATGGAGATCCTCTTAAGGTGGGTCACATAACTCTAAACCATCTCTATTATGCACTATCTCCATATATGTATATGATGGTTCTTGTACTTAAATCGTTACCTTTTCTCCATGATAGATATATATATGGAACTTGGAATCTTATCTAATGAGTATTCTACGTTTTATTACTGTCTTTAGCTTATTTTCCTTGTACAAGATGGTAATGGGTGGCTAGAGGTTGAAGACGACTTGCACGTTATGAATCTTTGGTTGATACAACTAAGTTGCTCGATATGGGTCTCTACCAGATACAGTACCTTGTTCTATATCCTATGCTTTGGTTGATGGTTATGGAAACACCCCTTTCTTTTATTTGGACTTGAAAGGTGAGCCTATGACCTAAACCTATGGACGATACGATGAGTTGGTAATAGTTGCACCTTGATACCTGATATCCCCTATCCACCCTAGAAACAAGCCTTGGACGACATGGTTGCTAGACCCTTGGATGGGCTCTTGGTCGATATGTTTTCATGATGAACCTTTGAGTGTGTTGCCCGATACCCCCCTTCTAGAGTTGAGCCTTGGGTGATATGATAGGTGAACTCTTTAGTGACCTTGTGAATGATATGTACATCTACTCAAGATGATGGTAGTTGGCCGACACAACCCTAAACCTTGTATCTTGGCCGATATAGGGCCTCAACCCTAGCTTGGGCGTTAGAGTTGCTTTGGGTGACATAAGTGGTCTACCCTTTTGGAATGATATGTTCCTGAGGTGGAATCCTTGGTAGGTATGCTTGCTTGTGCGTTAGGTTGATCCTTGTACCCTTGGTCGTTATACCTAGTAAAGCTGAGTTGGTAACTGTTATGGTCCCCTGGCCGATATCCCATGTGGAGATGATGGATGGGCGATACACTATGTTGAGTACCCTGCCCGTTACACCTTGTAGAGGTGGTTTCCCGACACCCCTAGTCAATATGGTTGGATGATACACCATGTGCAGAGGATGCCTGACACACCTCCCTTGTCTTGAGATGAACTTGGCCAGTGGGTGGTGCTAGCTTGATGCCCGACATGGCCTTGGCCGTTAGACTCTGATAGCTTGGTGCCCGACACAAGCTTTGGACGACATCACCTTGTCTTAGTGAGCTTGGCCGAGACGAGGGGATGGAAGACATGGCATGATGCCCGACAGACTAACCCTAGATGCTAGCCGTTATGCAACTTCATGGTTGTGCACGACATGGTTCTTTGTGCCCTAGCCGATAGAAGTGGTCCTTGGGTGATACAAAGATGTTTGTGTAGTAGGGGCACCTTGGGTGGTACCCCTTTGACCGATAGAGTTTTTGTGGTGATGTTCCTCTAACCGATAGGCTTAGTTGAGCTTGGCCATTACCCCTTTTGGTGGAGTTAGATCTTGGACGATACACCTAAATGTGTGCTCTGCACGACACACCTTGTGATAGGTCTTGGCCGGCATGAAGTAGTCTGGTGATGCCCGATAGGATATCTTGGACGACATGGAGGTGGTACCCCTTTGGCCGATATGGTCACTCTTAAGGACTAGCCGACAGAGGAAACCCTAACCTTAGATGGTGTGCGCGATAGGCCTTTGGCCGACATCCCTGTGGTGATGCACGATACACCTTGACCAATACCATGAGAGGGGATGGGACCTTGATGCACGATAGAGGGTGGGCAGTGGTTGGCCGATATGGCGGTGAGCTGCCTTAGGGTTGGAAACCCTAGTCGTTATACCTTTGGTAAGGGTATTACTACCGGGCATATCCTTTGGTGAGGGATGGCGCTGCCCGCTAGATCTCTAGTGAGGGTTAAGGGAGTTTTGGTGAGGGTTTTGATGACCCGAAATGCATATAGCTAATGTGTGTGGTCACCTTGAACCCTGCACCTATGTTGGATAAGTTGTGACCACAATATGTTTGAAAGGAGATGTTGTTGCTACACATGTCAATGTGACACAGGTGTATGACCACATGTATGGGCCATGATGTGTGTCCATATATTATAATAAAGTATGATGAACCCAAGATGAAATGGGTTGTGGACATTTGTGCAGTGGTTAATTATGAGTAATGATAGATGAACCTTTGATAAGACTAGATGGTGGATTATGGTGTATACTCGATAGTGATGGTGTGTTGATTTATATACCAGTTATGACATTAATCTGCACATGTCCATAATATTCCAATGTTATAAACTTTAATTTTGGTGTTATGATAATCAAAGACATGTTCATGAGATATGGGGCATGATGGATGCTCACAGCTTGATAACAATAACCCAAATTAACTACAGACACATCTATGAACATGGATGTTGTTCCAATCCTGTACATCTAAATCCTTGATAGCGTGATAATCATAATATGTTCTCTAAAGGACCTACGTTCTATGTTTGGTGATCCAGTTATCTCTTTCTTAGGCAAGCTAACCATGCAGGTGTATTGAATTCGTAGCCAAATAAGAGCTATGGTGATTATATCATTACGCGCTTTATACAACACTTGATATATGTGCAATATCTAAGTAATAAAGATATGTCTTGTTGATGAGATAACATATATCATCAGTATAATGAGAAATGCATGTTGAGGTGTGATCCTCTAGTGATGACATGAGAGATTGATATTCCCTAATGATGATGATGATGCCTTGAGAGGCACTGGTGTAATGTGATGAACTCAGGGATTGATATCCCATGATGATATGAAATGATGAAGCCTTGAGAGGCAGTAGCACTATGAGATGATGTGAGGTATTTATATCCCATGGCAATGTGATGATTGTTGAGAGCAATGGAAATAGTAGTAGTAAGATAATACTAATGTAATGAATCTCATGTTGTTCATGTTTTATATATGGTTGCTTAATACAACTTGATTGCCCCAACAATCTACTTAAAATACATTGACTAATTACAGATGAATCTCTCATGTAGTTGCCCTGGCCATAGATCCATCATCGTTAGGAGCTGGTGATGGTGAAACGGGTTCTTCTGCGGGTTAACCCGGAGCGCATATTGTTGAATATGCGAGGTTTTTCTTAGCCTAAAATAGTGAGAATTCGAGTGCAACTGCGGTTGCATACTCGAGATACGTATAGAGCATGGTGAATAGGCCCATGGCTCAGGATATGTGATATGGGAGCATGAATGCGTTCATAGCTCAGAGCACGGTGAACAGGACCGTGGCTCAATTTCACTAGCGCCGAGACCTGTACCGAGGCGGGCTAGGCAGAGGGTAGCCTGTGGGAGCTGACCCTGTGGCTGAGGCCACTTAAGCATGAGACTGCGGTCCTACTTGTGTTGTACTCATGCACTGACCACGAGGTGGGAGGTCGTGGAGTCCGACTCTTCCATTGACCTTGTATGGCACCGGCTCCGGGTTTCACAGTCGTCGGTTGGATCTGAGCGGTACGGCTCACTTCCTCAAGGCATAATAATTTGTAAGCAAGCCGTATAATATCTTTGCTTAGGGCAAACACGAAACATTGGTTGAGGCCTTGTTTGTATAGATGCTTTGGTTATAAACTTGCAGTTTATCATACATTCCTTATATCATGTGATAAGATCGTATAAAGTTTATCTTGTCAATCATGTTCTATAAAGAGTACCTGTTATAGGCCTCATAAATGTCTTGGTAAGATTTGTGGTAAGATTAGTCCTGCTCAATATACTGCTCTTATAATCTTCTTATATCAGTTATCTATGATCATAATAAAGTTGGTAGAGGGTTATGTTTCTCGCTGGGACTATGTGTCTCACCCCGCTGGTTAATAACCCTTTTTAGGTGGACGTGCCTGGCGAGATGAAGATCATGTGGCTACATATGTTATGCAGAGGTATCGTACCTGGTGGGATAGATAGCGTCTAGAAGTAGAGTCCTGTGTGTCATCCCTGTACACTCAGGTCTTCGGGAGAGTTTTTTTGAAGTTTCTCTTACAATGATCGATGCATGGTTTCTGATATATATATCTTGATGTAAAGCATCATGCAACAGTTATTTCATGTAACGAGATGATGGGGAATTGTATTATAGCACCTTGGACATATGTTGTGATATGCAAAGTGTTGGCTCATATTATATGTTTCATCTTGTGGTGCTTGTTGTAAATCAGTTTTAATTTCTTGTGTTTTTCGGTAATCTACTGGTTAGCATGTAATCGTGTTTTGTGGAGGATGAGGTGTTACAGTGTTGGTATCATAGCTCTAGGTTCGCCGAGTCTACAGGGACACTAGGACTAGGATTAGGATGGTGTCTAAGGTTGGACCGTGACATAATATATGGTGCATACTACCTAATCTCAGTACTTGATGCCCTGGCCAGGTATTCAAATATTGAAGACAAAGGTAAGTATGGAACATTAGATTGTTTCCTCCTTGATTACTCCGATCAAGTAGTAATTCTGGAGCAATCTAAAGAGCATAACAAGATTAAGTATATGATGAGACAATTTCTTGAAACTGTAATCTCAAGAGATATATATGATAAAAGTCAAATTAACTTGTGATAACAACGTAAGTTAAAATATAGAACTTACACAAGATGAAGAAAGTACCTGAAAGCAAAGATAAAGTTAGAAGAAAGAGAAGAATAAGTGATGAGTAAACAAGATGGAACCTGAGATAATCTCAGACCAACCAAGGAATGTAAGCAAAAATGTGAAAGAATAAAGTGCAAATTCGTGATAAGAAAAAGAGAACCAGGGAGATGATCCTTGTTCAATAAAGAATATGTGAAGAATAACGATCCTTTTTCATAAAGAGAAAACAAAAATCTGATATAATCAAGAACTAATCATGATTATGATGAAATGATAACAAGAAAAGAATAATAATGACATGTAATGTTCTTGATGTTTCCTGTGCCGAGTGCAAGGAACCCAAGAAGATACAAGATAAGAACCAGAAGGAACAAGGTTTAACGTTGTATAAACAATTGGAAACTCATGTAAGGACCAAAGAAAGTGATAATACCCTCCCCTTTGATATGAAACCATAGGTGTTGATGGGGTGATGGGAGGAGTTTGTTCCTTTGTGTCCCTTCCTTTCAAGGGAGTGGCAGTCAAGTGGACCTTGTGTCACTTGATATGTGTGCCTTTGAAGTGATCATTGTCTAGATACTTTGAAAAGTATCAGCTGATCTTGGACTTTGGTTTCCAAAATGGGGATGTTTGTGATGGATAATGACGGTAGGATCCTCTGGGCATTCCTTTTGAGAAGGGGTTGAGAATCAAGATGCCTAGAACGTGGAGGTATGAAGGTGAACCGTCTTGATCAATCACTCTTGACCTTGAACCTACATGCTGGAAGCTAGTTTTGGAGGTATGGATCTATGTGGTGACCCTCGAAGTAGCAGTTCAACATCACATAGGAATGTTGATAAGGATAAGAAAGTGAGGACTGGATGGTTTGATCAGGCGGCAGATGGCAGTAGGCAACAGTCAGATCTTGTGGCATAAGCTGGCCAGAAATGGTAGAATAACCAGTGTGTTGTGACAGGTCGAATGGAGTCATTCCATTCTACTTTTGCCTCTTATCTGCTCTAGTTGATCCAGTTCAGGATGTACCCTCCTTTGAGCTCTTCTTGTACGTTTGGCAGATGTTTCCTTCCTATGAGTCAGAGGAGAGATATTCTGTTGACGAGCACCTTGTTGATGACCTGGTTGTGCAGGATGAAGTATACCCTTCTCCATATCCTTTCTTTTCCTGGAGGTAACAGTCAGGTGAATCCCTTTCTATGTGACATGTCAAGGATCGTTGTAATCCTGGGAATGGATATCCTTGGAAAGGTGTGAAGTTGTCTCAGATGGAAAGGTTGTCTTTGGTTTGATCCGGCTAAGTGCCTATAGTGCAGATATCATATGTTAGGGGTTTATGCTCCGCATAAACATGACATCGGAAGGTATGTACCCAAGGAAAGGAAGTGATGTAGGGTCATCTTGGAAAAGTTCATCTAGTTGAGCCCTGTCAGGTGCATACAGGTGTTTTATAGAGTATGTATCTTGTGATAACCTCTTCTGAGAAAGATTCCCCTTGAGTAGAGACATCCTTTGTGAAAAGAGAGGGAACAGTTGAAGCATATATAGTAGAAAGACAGTGATACAAGTTATACAAAGCTTAAGTGCCAAACGTGTGAGATCAGAGTAGCGCATCGGAAACATAACGAGGAATATGATACACCAGTTGAAGGAACTGATACCTGAGTAATACGAGTTGCATATAATGTTCCAATATCTAAGAGTGTTACCAGACAACGGATGATGAGATCGAGGGTTGAGTCTATGACCAGTACAAGGAAAACCCTGAGTGACTCTGGGAGAAGAGAAAGTATGTTGGTCTCAGATCTATGACACCTAGGAGCTTTGTAGAGTTGTTTGATGTGATGCACAAGTAACACCTGTCTTCTTACCGCTCGGGATTTCAGGGACGAAATCCTTGTTAGGGGTTTATGACTTGTAAGGACCCTGACCCAGGTTTTGGGCTAACCCTCTTTATGAAAGGTGCTTAGAACCTTAATCTAATCTCTCTAGATGTTTTGTTATCATGTGACAAGCTCATGTTTCCAGTTTGGTCCCGTTTGGATGCTGTTAGAGCAATGTTTGCTTATTTTGGACCAAAGTGCAGTTTACCCAAAGTTAGGGGTTATATTGCAATATGTCACATGTAAAGCATGCCTCTAATTCTCTTGCATCATTAGAAAGAGAATGATGCCATGGGACACCTTGTGGAGGACCTATGTTTAAAGTTTGAGCTTGGTTGGTTGATGTTTATGCTTTTTGTGCTAGTTTTGGTGTAAATTGCAATTTACCCAAAGTGGTGGGGTCAATGTGCAATTTATTAGCTCTAGAGTCTTCTTTCTTGTGTGTAACATCATCTAGAATGAGTATGGATTATGGGGCACCTTGTTTGGTTGATAGATGAGGAATGACATCCTTATATGGTTTTTATAACATATATGTGTTACATATGTCACCTTGTCCTTTAGTGTATCGGCTAGGACATGAAGGTGTGTCGCCCAACAGGGGTGTGTCGGCCATGGAAGCTGCCCAGATGCATGATACACTTCCTAGAGTGTATCACCAGGCCATGCATGAGCTTCCAGGGTGACAACAAGTGGCGTTATGAGCTAGAGCAAGTGGCACCTTGGTTTATGTGGTTATGACACCTCTCCCTTGCTACCTCTCTCTTCCTTGGTGTATATAACTCCCTTCCTCCTTAGCCAAGCAATAATTTTCGGCCACCTTCCTTCCCCTACCTGTTTTTGATGAGCAAGAGAGCTTTGGGAGCTAAGGGAGACTCCCATGGAGCATGGAGGGGCGAGCTCCTTGGCCATGGAAACTCCTTGCTCAAGATCCAACCTTGGTGAGTCATGCTTCCTTGCTAGTTTTTCCTTGTGCTTACTTCTTCACCTTCCCCTTCCACTCTCGGCCATGGATAGGACCTTGATAAGAGTAAGCAAGGATGTGGTCATATTCCCTCCTTTCTTCTTCTTGAGCTATACATAACCATGGTTTCTTCTTCTTCCTCTTCCTTTGTTTCTTGAGGTGGTGATGATGGTGCCAAAGGCATGTTTGGAGCTTTGTATGGGTGCTGTTCTTGGAAGAGAACGTGTGTTTGCTGCTTGGATCATGGAGTTTTGTGCCTTTCATGGAGATCCTCTTAATGTGGGTTACATAACTCTAAACCATCTCTATTATGCACTATCTCCATATATGTATATGATGGTTCTTGTACTTAAATCATTACCTTTTCTCCATGATAGATATATATATGGAACTTGGAATCTTATCTAATGAGGATGCTACGTTTTATTACTGTCTTTAGCTTGTTTTCCTTGTACAAGATGGTAATGGGTGGCTAGAGGTTGAAGATGACTTGCATGATATGAATCTTTGGTCGATACAACTAGGTTGCCCGATATGGGTCTCTACTCGATACAATACCTTGTTCTATAGCCTACGCTTTGGTTGATGGTTATGGAAACACCCCTTTTTCTCCTTTGGACTTGAAAGGTGAGCCTATGACCTAAACCTATGGATGATATGATGAGTTGGTAATAGTTGCACCTTGATACCTGATACCCCCTATCCACCCTAGAGACAAGCCTTGGACGACATGGTTGCTAGACCCTTGGATGGGCTCTTGGCCGATATGTTTTCATGATGAACCTTTGAGTGTGTTGCCCGATACCCCCCTTCTAGAGTTGAGCCTTGGGTGATATTATAGGTGAACTCTTTAGTGACCTTGTGAACGATATGTACATCTACTCAAGATGATGGTAGTTGTCCGACACAACCCTAAACCTTGTATCTTGGCCGATATAGGGCCTCAACCCTAGCTTGGGCGTTAGAGCTGCTTTGGGCGACATAAGTGGTCTACCCTTGTGGAATGATATGTTCTTGAGGTGGAATCCTTGGTAGGTATGCTTGCTTTTGCGTTAGGTTGATCCTTGTTCCCTTGGTCGTTATACCTAGTAAAGCTGAGTTGGTAACCGTTATGGTCCCCTGGACGATATCCCTTGTAGAGACGATGGATGGGCGATACACTATGTTGAGTACCCTGCCCGTTACACCTTGTAGAGGTGGTTGCCCGACACCCCTAGTCGATATGGTTGGATGATACACCATGTGCAGAGGATGCCTGACACACCTCCCTTGTCTTAGTGAGCTTGGCTGAGACGAGGGGATGGATGACATGGCATGATGCCCGACAGACTAACCCTAGATGCTAGCCGTTATTCAGCTTCATGGCTGTGCACGACATGGTTCTTGGTGCCCTGGACGATAGAAGTGGTCCTTGGGTGATACAAAGATGTTTATGTAGTAGGGGCACCTTGGGCGGTACCCCTTTGACCGATAGAGTTGCTGTGGTGATGTTCCTCTAACCGATAGGCTTAGTTGAGCTTGGCCGTTACCCCTTTTGGTGGAGTTGGATCTTGGACGATACACCTAAATGTGTGCTCTACACGACACACCTTGTGATAGGTCTTGGCCGGTATGAAGTAGTCTGGTGATGCCCGATAGGATATCTTGGACGACATGGAGGTGGTACCCCTTTGGCCGATATGGTCACTCTTGAGGACTAGCCGACAGAGGAAACCCTAACCTTAGCTGGTGTGCGCGATAGGCCTTTGGCCGACATCCCTGTGGTGATGCACGATACACCTTGACCAATACCATGAGAGGGGATGGGACCTTGATGCACGATAGAGGGTGGGCAGTGGTTGGCCGATATGGCGGTGAGCTGCCTTAGGGTTGGAAACCCTAGTCGTTATACCTTTGGTAAGGGTATTACTACCGGGCATATCCTTTGGTGAGGGATGGCGCTGCCCGCTAGACCTCTAGTGAGGGTTGAGGGAGTTTTGGTGAGGGTTTTGATGACCCGAAATGCATATAGCTAATGTGTGTGGTCACCTTGAACCCTGGACCTATGTTGGATAAGTTGTGACCACAATATGTTTGAAAGGAGATGTTGTTGCTACACATGTCAATGTGACACAGGTGTATGACCACATGTATGGGCCATGATGTGTGTCCATATATTATAATAAAGTATGATGAACCCAAGATGAAATGGGTTGTGGACCTTTATGCAGTGGTTAATTATGAGTAATGATAGAAGAACCTTTGATAAGACTAGATGGTGGATTATGGTGTATACTCGATAGTGATGGTGTGTTGATTTATATACCATTTATGACATTAATCTGCATATGTCCATAATATTCCAATGTTATAAACTTTAGTCTTGGTGTTATGATAATCAAAGACATGTTCATGAGATATGGGGCATGATGGATGCTCACAGCTTGATAACAATAACCCAAATTAACTACAGACACAACTATGAATATGGATGTTGTTCCAATCCTGTACATCTAAATCCTTGATAGCATGGTAATCATAATATGTTTTCTAAAGGACCTACGTTCTATGTTTGGTGATCCATTTATCTCTTTCTTATGCAAGCTAACCATGCAAGTGTACTGAATTCATAGCCAAGTAAAAGCTATGGTTATTATATGATTACACGCTTTGTACAAAACTTGATATATGTGCAATATCTAAGTAATAAAGATATGTCTTGTTGATGAGATAACATATATCATCAGTATAATGAGAAATGCATGTTGAGGTGTGATCCTCTAGTGATGACATGAGGGATTGATATTCCCTAATGATGATGATGATGCCTTGAGAGGCACTGGTGTAATGTGATGAACTCAGGGATTGATATCCCATGATGATATGAAATGATGATGCCTTGAGAGGTAGTAGCACTATGAGATGATGTGAGGGATTTATATCCCATGGCAATGTGATGATTGTTGAGAGCAATGGAAATAGTAGTAGCAAGATAATACCAATGTAATGAATCTCATGTTGTTCATGTTTTATATATGGTTGCTTAATACAACTTGATTGCCCCAACAATCTACTTAAAATACATTAACTAATTACAGATGAATATCTCATGTAGTTCCCTGGCCATAGATCCATCATCGTTAGGAGATGGTGATGGTGAAACGGGTTCTCCTGCGGGTTAATCTGGAGTACATATTGTTGAATATGCGAGGTTTATCCTAGCCTAAAATAGTGAGGATTTGAGTGCAGCTGCGGTTGCAGACTCGGGATACGTATAGAGCATGGTAAACAGGCCCATGGCTCAGGATATGTGATATGGGAGCATGAATGCGTTCATGGCTCAGAGCACAGTGAACAGGCATGTGGCTCAGTTTCACTAGCGCTGAGACCTATACTGAGGCGGGCTAGGCAGAGGGTAGCCTGCGGGAGCTAACCCTGTGGATGAGGCCACTTAAGCATGAGACTGCGGTCCTGCTTGTGTTGTACTCGTGCACTGACCACGAGGTGGGAGGTCGTGGAGTCCGGCTCTTCCATTTACCTTGTATGGCACCGGCTCCGGGTTTCGCAGCCGTCGGTTGGATCTGAGCGGTACGGATCACTTCCTCAGGGCATAATAATTTGTAAGCAAGCCGCATAGTATCTTTGCTTAGGGAAAACACAAAACATTGGTTGAGGCCTTATTTGTATAGCTGCTTTGGTTATAAACTTGCAGTTTATCATACATTCCTTATATCATGTGATAAGATCGTATAAAGTTTATCTTGTCAATCATGTTCAATAAAGAGTACCTGTTATAGGCCTCATAAATGTCTTGGTAAGATTTGTGGTAAGATTAGTCCTGCTCAGTATACTGCTCTTATAATCTGCTTATATCAGTTATCTGTGATCATAATAAAGCTGGTAGAGGGTTATGTTTCTCGCTGGGACTGTGTGTCTCACCCCACTGGTTAATAACCCTTTTTAGGTGGACGTGCCTGGCGAGATGAAGATCATGTGGCTACGGATGTTATGCAGAGGTATCATACCTGGTGGGATAGATAGCGTCTAGCAGTAGAGTCCTATGTGTTGTCTCTGTACACTCAGGTCTTTGAGAGAGTTTTTTCAAAGTTTCTCGTATAATGATCGATGTATGGTTTCTGATATATATATCTTGATGTAAAGCATCCTGCAACAATTATTTCATGTAACGAGATGATGGGGAATTATGTTATAGCACCTTGGACATATGTTGTGATATGCAAAGTGTTGGCTCAGATATTATATTTTTCATCTTGTGGTGCTTGTTGTAAATCGGTTTTAATTTCCTGTATTTTTCGGTAATCCGCTGGTTAGCATGTAATCGTGTTTTGTGGAGGATGAGGTGTTACAAGTTAGAAGTGACATTTGTTCAATGCAGTCAATCATATAGACCTCTTCCTGCATACTTGGTCTTCTCATACTTTCGAAGACTTTAAATTCGAGAGTTTCTTTTCCTAATCTGAGCAGTAAGGTACCAGCTTCAACATCAATCAGGGCTCTTGTAGTGGCAAGGAATGGATGACCGAAAATGAGAGGATATCTGGCATCTTCTTTTATGTCCATAATGATGAAGTCGCATGGAACATATGTGTCCTTGCCTACCTTGACCGGGACATCTTCGAGGATTCCTAACAGACGTTTTATTGAATTGTCTACAAGCTGTATAGTCATGCCAGTAGGAAGCAATTCTGCAAATCCTAATCTTTTGCATAGGATAAGCGGCATAATAGAGATGCTTGCACCTAGATCTGCCAATCCTTTCTTGCATGATGAATCGCCAATATGACATAAGATTCCAAAGGATCCTGGGTCTTTTTGTTTCTTGGGCATCTTGATCAATATGATATCGATGTAGTTGTTGCCAATTTTACTGTCTCATATTCCTTAGTTATATACTTCTTGGTTAGGAGTGACTTTAGGTACTTAGTCCAGGCTGGTATCTTAGCCAGAGCATCTAAGAAGGGTATATCAAAATGAAGTTTCTTCATAGACTCTTTAAACTTATTGAATCGGGTATCAAGCTTGGTCTACCTCAGACGAGCTGGGAAAGGTATACGAGGCTTATATATAGGAATATCAGGTTCTGGTGTTTCAGTTTCTTCATCAGTAGATTTCTCAGGACTTCCCTTATATGTCTTTTCATCGTTTGATTGAGACTCTAGTGTTGTTGAGTTTTGGACCATCACAGGTTCATCTTCGTCTGTAATAAACACATGTGTCTTTACTGGGGGATCCGAATAGTCTTTTCCTGACATGGTGGTGACTGCCTTCAACTATTCAGGATGCTTGGGATTGTTCTCGGGTTGGCCAGCAAAGACTCTAGCAGGTGGCTTTATGCTAGCTGCAAGTTGAGCTAGTTGAGATTCAATAGATTTCTACTGAGCTTGTTGGTTGGCTATCATAGTTTGTTGAGTTTGCAACATTTTTTCAATGGCTGATAGCTTGTCATCAGAAGAGACGGGTCCTGCTTGCTGTCCTTGCTATTGATTAAGATTTTGATATTGAGGATTGTTTTGATAATTATTGTAGTTCCTATTCTGAAAGTTCCCCTTGAAATTTCCTTGATTCCCAAAATTCTTTTGTTGATTATACTGGAATCCTGGTGGGCCTCTTGGTTGATTGTTTGAACCAAATTGATGTGAGTTTACTGCTCCAGCGGGGTTCCCATATTGAAAACCTAGGTGATTCCTATTCTGATTCGGATTGTAATAACTTTGCCCAAGAATAGTGTTGATAGCATTAAGAATTTCCATCTGACCATTATCTCCTTGTTCACATAGCTCAATACAATGTCATAGAGAACATTGCATGATATAGTGGAATGATCGATGCTCTTACATGCTTCACAGAATAGGGAAGTGGACTTGACCTGTTCCGGTTGCCGAGTGGGTGAACATCCTCTTCCAATAATAGCTAGAGATGATTCAATATGGTCTTGCTTGGCGACTAAGACCTTCAAGGTTTCAGCGATAGACTTGTACTCGGGAGTAGCTTCGGCCATAGCTACTTTCAAAACTCCTTTACCTACAGATTTACCCCAATTAGCTTGATTTTCTGCTCCTAGGGTGACGACTCTCCATGCGTTGTCATAACTTTGACGCATGAAGTTTCCTCCAGACGAGGAATCTAGAAACCTCTTAATATCATCATCCACACCCCTATAGAAAATTTCTATGAGTTGATTCTTAGGAATTTCGTGATGTGGACACTTGTGTAGAAGCTCTTTGTACCTATCCCATGCTTTAGCGAGAGTTTCTCCAGGGACTTGAGTGAAATTTGTTATCCGGCCCCTAATTTCATATGTAAGAGATGGAGGATAGAACTTTTCCAGAAACACATTTTGGAGTTGTTCCCAGGTGGTGATGGGTATTTCACTTTACAATGAATTGTACCAACTTATGGCTCTATCAGCAAGGGAATACTTGAAGAGACAGAGTCGAATGACATCATCAGTGACTCAATTTTGCTTTGTCATAGCACATAGATCGATGAATCTCAGAAGATGTTCTTGGCTGTCCTCTGCTTGTTTGCCATAGAAAGGGTTGTTTTGAAGCAATGTGATCCAATGTGCCCTAATCTCAAAATTGGCAGCATTGATGGGGGGAGGCTGTACTGGATGATGAACATTCACAGCTTTCGGGATTGAGAACTCTCTAAGGTCCTTTTGTAGTTCAGCTGCTTACGCTGCTGCTTGTGCTGCTAGGATTTCTTGCTGAACCGCCGCCCTGGCTTCTTGCATGAGCCTCTCTCTTTGTGCATTGATGGCTTGAGCCACCCTTCAGGCTACCTCTTCTTCTTGAGCCATTCTTGCTTGATTCTCTTTGATCTGACAATGGAAAGTTCTGTCTATCTCAGGATCAAAGCTCGTTGTGAGTCTGGGGCTGTCAGAATGATGCATACACTATGCCTTGGGTTGTACCTGAAAAAAGAAAGATTTTGAAAATGAGATCCACAAAGTAGAGTCAAATTCAAGTAGATGATCGATTGTTTCAAAAGAAAAAGCAAAATCCTAGATTAGTCTTAAAAGAACTAGATTTGACTGACTGATTTCGTTGTCCCCAGCAACGGCGCCAGAATTTGACGTGGTATTTTAAATGCACTAACAAACTCACTCGAGGTTGAAATCCTCGAGCTTTTACCAAAACTAAAGTGCAATAATACCACCCGCAAGCGGACGAGTCTTATCGCACTATAGTTAAGGATCGAACCCAAAGGACAACATTTTTAAGAATCTTCGTCAGTCTAGTCTAGTTTGAGTTAAGGCTAATATTTAAAATGATTGGTTGATTTGAGGTTAATTAAACTAATTGCAAGAAAGTAAAATCTGAATTAAAGTTGGGTTTAGATCAATGATAAGGAATCAATGGGATGGTATCGGGTTTCACCACCGCTACGCATGCAAACACATTCAATCGCAAATAGTCCAGGCAAGATATAAAAATCCAAATAGAGCTGTTGTAGAACCCCCCATACAGGCGTTAGGTTCGCGCAAGCATCACCTTAGGTATCAGATGTCTCGTCACCAACCGGATCACTTACTTACGACTCCGAAGATACAACATCCAACTAAGGTTATGAGCCCCCTATACAGGCGTTAGGCACACAGAAGCGTCATCGAAGGCTAGATGACTCGTCCCCTCGCAGACCATACACTTACGACCTCAAGGAACCCCGTTCTATTTCTAGTTTGGGAGTCAACCGCATTAATCGATAAGTGAGCAGCCGATTTATATACGAGCAAACATCGACGATTAACAAGAAGATACGAAATCCAACTAAGGCTGTGAACCCCCTATATAGACGTTAGGTACACAGAAGCGTCACCGAAGGCTAGATGGCTCGTCCCCTCGCGGATCATACACTTACGACCTCAAGGAATCCCGTTCTATTTCTAGTTTGGGAGTCAACCCGGTAAACGACATTCAAACCTACATAAAGATATTCTCACAACATAGGAAGAACAAGGATGAAATCAAGCAATTAATCGAACTACGAACATAACGATTAACAATGAAATGAAAAGTTATATATATTGACATGGACGGTTAATAATATGACATGTTTGCATGGGAAGCGGGGCTAGTCCCCGCACCCCAGCGAAAAGGTACTACTCGCTCATGATGTGAGAAATAAGAAGAATGAAAAAGAGAGAGAAATCTGCCATGGACTCGGTGCAGGAGGTAGTCGCAACTCGGTGAAGTAGATACGGCCTCTTACGTCATGTCATAGTAGATATGGATGCGAACATGAGTTGCCAAGACAGACCAGACAGTCTCCCTTACTCCGTCTTTCTTCTCTCCTCAGCCTCCTTGGTTGCAACACGGGCAGTAGGTGAAATGAAACTGGCACGGACTGGACTGGTTTCGGATCGGATCTGTATACAGGCAGCCTAACGATGTCCCGGAACCGACATCCAAGTAAGGACCCTTGGGGTCCTATTTATAGGCATAGGACTGACCCCAAACGGTCTTGGATTAAAAGAGACCAAACGGTCTGCTGCTGTTATGGGCAAACGGTCTGGCCAAAAAATCTTCTCCAAACGGTCTTTGCTGCTTTGACTTTTTCATGCAGTTTGCTCCAAACGGTATGGGCAAACGATCCTGGACAGAGGCAAATGGTTTGTAAACCATTTGCTAGCAAACGGTCTAGAAAGCGTGACTACCCATGCGGTTTCCTCCAAACGGTCTTCAGATCTGAGGCCAAACAGTCCGCGATGTTTCCTCCAAATGGTCTTCAGGTCTGAGGCCAAATGGTTCACGATGTTTCCTCCAAACGTCTTTAGATCGGTCTGTAAACCGTTTGCCTGACCATGCAGTCTTCATGGAAAGGGGCAAACAGTCTGTGTACCCATCATGCCCAAATGGTCTTCAGGAAGCAGCCATTCAGTCTCGATTGCTTGCTTAATCTAAATGGTTTCCAAGCTGCGGCCAAACAGTCTGAGATCAAAATCAAGCAATCGATCCTTCTTTGGTCAACGCCCCAAAAATGAGCAGTAGACAGTCCTTAGGTGCGACGGCCTCGGGGAGACCCCATTTGGTCTGCGAATCACCCCCAAATGACCTTGCTCAGGAGCTGCAAATGTGTACTAGTTGAAGGTTGAAGATGACGCACCACGACCGTAGTTAGACACCACAGTCGTGGTAAAGCTGCTGTTCCACGGCCGTGCCGCCTTGCACGAGCGTGCTGGGTGAGAAAACGGGCTCTGATGGCATTGTACCACGGACGTGGCGTGACACCACGGTCATGGTGAGGTAGCTGCCACACAGCTGTGCTACCTTGCACGGGCGTGGCGAGTTAGAGCTCAGGCATTGGGGATGATCCACCACGGTCATGGCCCCACCACACGGTCGTGGTGATGGCAGCAGACCATGGCCATTTTGGACCACCACGGCCGTGGTTAGGACTCTGCTATGATGTCATGAATCCATGCACTGCTCGATCCTCTGCGGCTGGATTATGCTTCCAATCGATCTCTGCTGGTCATATGGTCTTGAGACCGCATGGGCTCAAACAGTCTTGGGACCGTATGGGCTCAAACGGTCTTGGGACCGCATGGGCTCAAACGGTCTTGAGACTGCATGGGCTCAAACGGTCTTGAGACCTCATAGGCTCAAACGGTCTTGAGACCGAATGGGTGGAATTGCTTGGTTAGATATCTTGATCGGAGCCAGGGATGAATTAGACTTTGACTACTTGTTTAGTTTTGTCAAAACCTGCATTAAATGAACGATGTTTAGTTAAAACCTTGATAATCGAATCAACTAAGTAGTTTTGCACATTATGATTCATATTGAGTGAAATAGTATGTACAGAGTTGAATTGGTCCCGAAGTGATAATTGAATTTCATGATGAATATACACTCATCAATCGGTTCCGTATAAAACTGTCCATGTAGCTACAAAGTGTCGTTGGTTATTATTTCATAAACTGACGCCTATCTCCATACCCGGAAAAAAAATTGACCTAGGTTAGGACATAGTCGTCAGTTTCTTATAAACAACCGATGATGTACCTCTTCATTAACATTTTTTTATAAATAACCGATGATTAAGTGTCATTTTTTGATCTATAATACCAACCACATAAGGTGGTTCAGGCGTGAAATGCCCCACATCCAATCATGATGGCTTTTCGACCACTATTTTTTCTAATTATGATTTTTAAGATAGTAGAAAGTAGATTATAAATATAACATGATACTTAATCACTTCTCCTTACCGTTGATTGCATGAACGCACCAAGAAATAATCTCCTTTTGCGTGTACGTGAGACAACACGAAGACCTCATTTATAGTTGTGGGAGTAGGAGGACACGAGTTTCTCCTTTACATGGTTAAGGGAGAAAAGCAAAGAAAATATCTCCTCAAGATTTCCATAAGAGCACCAATTCTTTACCAAAATGCCAATTTTAGTTTACATCACAAAGCTAAGGGAAGAAGAATATTGAATCATAATATATGCATAGTTAAGACAAGAAATTGTACGTTGAGAATCTCTCATATACAAACTAACAAAATAAGACAATAGCAAAGCTATACTTGAAAACATTATAGGATTATAAGGTCACAATATCAAGATCTAAATCAATATTAAATCGAATTGTTTTTGTAGTGGTCTGGTGTACTTTAATGGGTCCTAGAGGGTGTATAGTTATAACGGGGGAATAGGGTTATCTAATATAGTCATTAGAGACTTTGAGAATGAGATATAGTCATTATTCCAATTTAGACTTATAATGACTATCTAGGGGATTACTGCATATATTCAGTCAAATTGTGAGTTCAACAAACCATGGCTTAGTCAAACTCTTAGTTTGACTAAGGGTGTTTATAAAGAGTGACAACATGCAATGGCATTATTATCGATTGAATGTTGTGACAAAATAAAACTTGGTCAAAGTACAGTTCCACTAATAGTTTCTTGGTCAAACTTACAGTTTGAATAAGAAAGTTGTGGAGTCGTAAATAAGTTGATGGTCTTTCTCAACTGAAGTAAAAGTTAAATTGCCCAAATTTTTGTCAAGCTATAAGCTTAGCTGATCAAATTCCCATCGGTCGCTAAAAATGTGTTTTAATAACTTTTTGCTGTAAGCACTTTGATATGCTTGGATAGCTAATTGTGTTATGTGTTTTCTTAAGCAATGGTTTCTTATACTTCACAAAAATGAAAAAGAATGACATGGAAAGCACGAAATGGAGGAAAAGTTAATACATGGCAATTCGGATTCACATGAAGAATAGGAAAGAAATGAAAATAGAAAGTGAGGATGAGAGAAAAAATGTCGTGAGACAAAATTTAGAGTTGTAGTATGCGGAGTCTAGGGTGCCTCGGACTCAAAGAAGAAGAAAGGTTAGGAACCGTGTGATACAAATATGGTGGCTTAAATGGAGGGAACCCACAATTAAACCAATAGTGACACAATGACTATAGGAAAAATCATGAAACATGATGTGTGATATCAAATATGAAAAAAATGAAAGCCCATGCCTGATACTAAAAAGGATTATGTTATTTGAAGGTGTTTCTTCTCTACTTAAATTGGGATAGCAAACCTTACCCAATTAGGTTGAAACTTGGCATTCCAGATAGTTAGGACCCAAGGAATCCCATTTTAGTATTAGATTTCACTTTTGAAGCTTCATTTATGAGTTATAATACATAAGGGTTTAACATTATTTTCTCATTATTATTATTACATATTAACACTAAGTTTTTGAATACTATCTTGCACAAGATTTGACAATTAATTGATTATGTCCATTAATTCAAAGTTCAATTATATATCCCTATTGGATATTTATATTCACATCCAAGGTCCAATTATTTGACATTTATGTATGTTAAACACCTTAAATACATTGCATGTGTAATAATAAGTATATTACATATTTCATGAACTTAATTGCATGTTAACACATAACTATGTTATTAGGTAAATGTGAGTGTTTCATGATATTTGGTGTTGATTATAGATGTGAATATCACTTAATGTATTATACATGCTTTCAAGCCTATACATGTTAGGTTACCTATGATTTATTCATGTTACTTGCATTCACTGTATTCATTAGGGTTACTAGCAATTGTATTAGGGTTTAGATCTGTGAAGCTTGGGCCCGCTGCCCAAGGCTTTAGCAAGGTTTTAGGAATGATGACTGACCCCAAAAATCACCACTAGCCTTAACTACGTGATTTGTCATCACTCAAGCACAAGCCAAGATAAACTTCCAGACTGGTCACCCATCCTAGTACTACTCTATGCTGAGCACACTTAACCACAAAGTTCTTTAGTGATGGGCTCCCTGAAAAGGAGGTGCACCTTGGTGATATGAGTAGTCTAATCATCCATTTTAAGATCATTTTATCTGAGGCCTCAAATCATAGGACTTTACAATCTCCCCCACTTAGACTCTCGACATCCTCGTCAAGGCTCAACTATATAACCTCATAATATTTCCCATTTTAGTGCACCCAGAATGGCCCATGGACACCCAACTCCCGATCACAGAATACCAGTGCAATGGTGGCTACATCACCATAGACAACCCTTATCAACATGCCTGGACCGCATGACACTAGCATGCCACATGCCCATGTGAGCCCCACCTACTAGTGGGGTTATGGCTCTTATACCATTTGTAATGTTTGGGCCCACTACCTAAGGCTTTAGTAAAGTTTTAGGAATAACAAATGACTCCAAAAATCACCACTAGCCTTAATTGTGTGATTTATCCTCACTCACGTGCAAATCAGGATAAACTTCTTGACTAGTCACCCATCCTAGTACTACTCTGGGCTGAGCATGCTTAACCATAGAGTTCTTTAGTGATGGGCTCCCTGAAATGGAGGTGCATCTTGGTGATATGAGTGGTACAATCATTCCTTTTAAGATCATTTTATCTGAGACCTCAAATCCTGAGACGTTACAAGATCTATCCTTGTTTGGCCAAAACTAAAGGTCTAAGCATACAAACTTCACATTCAAAGGATCAAGGTTTCTCGAGTCAATATAGTAGGTTTCAATATTCTATAGTGAGGTTATTACACTTTTTAAAGTCAATCATACACATGTGTAAGTTACGTGAGAATTGGTCCTTATGATTATGATGAGTTATGTAGATAACATTTCCTTTATTTTACTTTTTTATGTAAATGTCTTAAAAATAATGAAATAGGAACCCATGATTTTTATGACAAGAAAAAGAAAAAGTATACATCAACAAGTCAGAGAAGAAAGGGTTTCAAAAAAGTGACTAAAATGATTACACCAAAATAAATAAATAAATGGTCTTTAGAGTCTATAGCTTTAGCTATTATAAAATAAATAGTTAGTTTTTGTTTTTTGTTTAATATCAAAGATTTACTTACAATTGTTAGAGAAATGTAGGGTTGTAAATGGGTATGGGTGGACTCACAGACTCGCAAATCCAGACCCTTTATAAACCCATCACATGTCTAAATTGTTGGACCTGCGGAACTGTGAACCCGCATATAAGTGGGTCCACTATGGGTATGCTTGGAACTAGACAGGCATAACCGTGTACTCACTATACATAAATAACTATTTGAATAATATATTATTATATCATACTTTACTAGTCTAATTAACACAATACTTGAGATTACATATTACTCTAATTATAATAAGGTTAAGACTAGTCATCTAATTGATATTTAACTATTCTAATTACAACCACTAACTTAAAATCAAAATAATTACATGATATGCTACATAAATAAAATAATATGACGATGACTATAAATATGTAAACAAATAACTCAACTAATATTCAATGTACAAGGTATTACATTATTTAAAATAAGTATTGTATGTTTCTATCCTATATAATAGAAATATCTCATTTATTAGAATATATGGAACATAGACATAATTGTTCTTACATAAAAAATATGATATTTATATAGAATCGCTGACCCAGATACCCGTACCGTAGACCCACTATTATTACGGCTACAGGTATGGTGTAGGTTTACATTTTTATTATGTGGGTCTAGAACTGGAACTGGGCTTGCTAAATTAAATGGGTATGGGTATGGGTATGTCCAGACCCGCATCGTACCCGCACCATTCACACTCCTAGAGAAATGTGACTATAAATTTTTTTTATTTTTTTATTAAACAATTAGTGAAAAGTACGCAGACCGTAAAGATGTCTGCTAAAATATGTAAAAATGTAGATTTTTTCATTAGACGAGTTGGACATTTACAAAGTTAATAAAAGGTTGACCTACTTTAAAGTCAAACATGTGTGCATTAAATGCAAATAAGTGGAAACAACCACTCCAGCCACACTTTACTATCACACTTAATGGTGGTATCCACTAATATATATATTTCATAAAACTAATAAAATGCCTTTATTTGAAAGTTGAATCCAATATATCACAATAAACACAAATAAGTGAAATCAACCACTCTAGGAAGTATGTATTCTAGTGTGTAAAGGTTGCCTCCATGACCAATTCTTTTACTCAAGCACAAAAGTAAGAAGTAAGTTAGAATTTTTAGTATTTCATATTTTCTTTATTTTCTTGGGAGGATCATGGCCCCTGTTGGCCCCCCTTTGGCTCTACCACTGTAAGGTATTGATGTACTTGAGTAAGAACTCACATGATATTTGATAGAAGAAGTGGTTGACGAGATGGGAGGAGATTTGTATGATATTTATGCCACTTATATTGGGAATGTTGGTGAAGAAATGGGAACTTCTGTGCCAGATAATTAAGGGATGGTCTATCTTGTTGTGATGGAAGTTTTTGAAAAGGGGATGGGAGAAAAAAATATAGTATCATGCATGTGGAGATGGACAAAAGTCATAGAGAGAATTGAATAGATTTTGAGTATGTTTAGAATACTGAGCGGCAATGAATCCATGTACTTAAAAAAATGATTACAGAGAGGGTTGGATATAATTCACACTAAACTTTACACAAAAATAAAGTTTTAATTCATTTTTTGGTTGGAAATGTATAAGTTATCAAGACACATAGAATATGAGAATGATTTTTTTGGATATGTAAGCCTGATTAGTTTGGTTATGCCTTCAATGCTCCTCAAATACCTAATAGCAAGTCAAACCAACAATGTCAAAATAAATTACTCATCAAAATAGATTTACATTGTATTTTCCCATGGTGCAACAATCTACCTCTTTCATAGTGATACTATTTTCCATAAGAATAAACTTTAAATATAGTATAGTCAAAATGAGTTAAAAAGCAATAACATCTACCTGATTGAATTGTTGAACTTGAAGGTAGTCCAAAACATGTGAATTATTTCAACCCCAAGGAGATGGAAATGAAGTTTAGTTTGTTAGGTTGATGTGTTTGAAGTTATTTTGACAAAGACCCTATATAAATGAGGAATATGGAACAAAACACATATATTGAACAATGACCTATAATCATAAAAATTATGAAGTACAATAAATGGTAAATTAATCATAAACTTGTGAAAAGAAGTTTTTTTAATTCTTACAACCTAGTTAGAGATGGCCTTTCCTAGAGGCTCTAGAGATGGTGGAGGCGACTCCCTGGTGGGAGGTGGCGGCATGACCCAGGGAGGTGGCGGCACGTCCCAGGGAGGTGGAGGTGGTATCTTGGGAGGAGGTACATTCAATAGGTGTGAGATCAGACCCCCTCCTCCTAATGCTCATCGAGTCCAAGATCCTGCTCTGAGAAGAAACACTTATATCGGAGTGGAGAAAGAACCTCATCAATGGTTAGATTTGTTCAAGAGGCCGTCAAAGGAGGCAGATCTGGGTGTGTTATCTGCTAAGGAGATATAGATTCGGGATGGGGCAATAGTGTCTCGAAAGTGATCCCAAAGAGAAATGCAGATAGGTGGAAGCTATCAGCAGCAGGCTACATTGTAGATCTAAAACCTCACTGGCCATCCCTACAGTCCTACCTCCAGGGGCTGTGGAAGATCAAAGGGACTATTGAGATCATTTCGAGAGGAAACAACTACTTCATCGTGAACTTCTCTGATGCGGGTGACATGGAGACAACCATTGATGGCAGGCCATGGTTTGTGGTAGGGAAGTCATTCATAATGAAAAAATGGGTGAGAGAATGTTCTCTGGAAAAATTGAAGCTAACAAAAATCCCAATTGGGGTGCGGATTTTTGATCTGCCATTGGAGTTACGGGACGAAGATATATTTGGTATGATAGGTTCATACATCGAGACTCCTTTGAAGGTTGACAAAGCCACACTTGAATTTAGGAGACTGGATTTTACAAGGATGTTGGTATTGATTCCTGCTTCTTCAAGTTTCCTAACAACTATTCTGCTGGTGAGTGATGATGGCATTGAGGATAGTGTCTCTGTTCAGTATGAATGGGTCCCAAATAGGTGTGAGACCTGTGGGACTTTTGGACATGATAATGCAGGTTGCGAGAAGATAGTGGAGAAGGGAAAGAAGCTGAAGGTTTGGGTTCCTAAGAAAGTGGTTTCAAATGTCAAAGAGAAAGAAAAGTCAGTTGAAGAAGAACATGTATCTGAGGCAGAATAGTTTGAGGATGCGTCAGACATCCCTACAAAAGAAATTGAGATGGAGGTGGTCGTTGGTTATCCAGTTGCTACAGAAACTGAGCTCATTACCCTGGAGAATAATGTTGATAGAAGTGATGGATTCATTCCCGTTTTTAATAATTCAAGGAAGAATAGAAGGAAAAATAATTCTCCTCCAAAGGGACCTTCGAAATCACTGTAAGTTGCTTTCAGGTCGGGGGTAAACATCACGCCCAATTCATTTTGACATCTATTTGTAAATGAAGGAGAACAGGAGGCTACTATGGCTGGAAAGTCTCCAGCTAACCATATTTCCAATGGTTAATTCCTTAGCTAGTGCTTCCTAGAATGTGAGGGGACTGAATTACTTGGGGAGGCAGTCCGCACTCCAGGAGTGTATAGCTAGGAATGACGTCTCTATAGGGTGTGTTCTTGAAACAAAGTTTAGAAGGAAAAATGTATGGAAGGTTATGGATAGGATATTTGGTGTAGGTTCTTGGATTTCTAATCATGATAGCCATGTTTTGGGGAGGATTATCTTGGTAAAGTTGAAGGAGGACATCTTGTTCTCCAGTATATGTGAATCTGACCAGTTCATTCATGTTCTTGTCTCGACGCCCATCGGAAATTTTTACCTTACTGCTGTGTATTCTCATAATAACCTTAATAAAAGAAGTTTGCTTTGGAATTCTATTAAAGATCTCAATAGTTCTGTTAATGGACCTTGGTTAGTCTGTAGAGATTTCAACATTTTTCATTTTGCACATGACAAGTATGGTGCTTCTGATCTGTGTTTCAACTCTATGACGAGCTTTAATGATTGTATTCTTCATTCTTCTTTGGTGGAGTTGGACCTGAGAGGATCTAAGTATACGTAGGATAATAGATAATTGGGAGACAATTTAGTGATGTCCAAGTTGGATAGAGTATTTTACAACTTGGAGTTCTTGGATAGCTTCCCTAATTTCTGGGGTGAGGTGATTGCTTCTATTTATAGTGATCACAGGTTGATTTTAATGTATATGGATAAGAAGAGAAACAGGAAAAAGCACCATTTCATTTTTTTAATGTGTGGTGTCAACAAGATGACTTTCTAATGGTGGTTAAGGAGGCTTGGAAAGTGGAGATTGAGGGTAATCCTATGTATCAAGTATGTAGAAAGCTGGATAATGTCAGGTTCGAGCTGTCAAAATGGAACAAGAATGTTGTTGGTAATCTTACTGAAATCAGATATATGAAGGAGTATGAGGCTTATGTAGCTCAAAACTTTGCTGATCGTAATCCCTTAGATGTTCTGGGTGTTCAGATTGTTGTTACAAAAAGAAAAGAAGTCATTGATGCCTATAATGCTGAGGAACCCTTTCTTAAACAGAAGTCTCGAGTTAATTGGTTGATATTGGGAGATAAGAATTCCAAGTTTTTCTATTCTTTGATTAATACTAGAAGAATTAGGAACTCTATTAGGAGTGTTATTGTGGATGGCCATGGAGTGTCGGATGAGCAAGTGATTCATGATGATTTTGTTCATTTCTATAATGACCTTTTCAATTCTAATGGAGGGGGTGACCTTCAATGGGATGATGAGTGGAAGTTGCCTAAGTTATCTGATGCTCACATCAATGCACTTTGTGCTATGGTTACTAAAGAGGAAATTGAGAAAGTCATTAAGTGCAGTGATGGAGATAAGGCCCCAGGGCCAGATGGGTTTAACTTTACCTTCTACAAAGCTTGCTGGAACATTGTGGGTGATGATGTGGTGAAGGCAGATCAAAATTTTTTCAGAAGTGGCCATCTACTGAAGGAGGTCAATAAAACCTTTATCACACTTATACCTAAATGTAGCAATGCTGCTAATGTGAAGGATTGGAGACCAATTTCCTTATGCAATTCGCTCTATAAGGTAATATCCAAGATTTTAGCCAGTAGGCTTCAACCTATTCTACCTGAAGTTATTGATAAGGCTTAATGTTCCTTTATCAAGGGAAGATCTATTTCTGATGCCACCTTGCTCATGAATGAGCTGCTGAACATGGTCATGAGGAGTTCCTCTCCCAAGATTTGTGTTAAAGCTGACCTTATGAAGGTGTATGATTCAATAAGATGGAAGTATTTGCACTTTGTCTTTTCTGAGATGGGATTCCCCAGATGTTGGATTGAGTGGATCTTTGAGATCCTTCATACTATTAGTTTCCAAATTCTAATTAATGGTCAACCATCTGAGTCATTCTACCTGAATAATGGCATTAGGCAAGGGTATCCCTTGGCCCCTTACCTCTTTGTCATTGCGATGGAAGGTTTATCTGCTATGTTGTCTAGTACTGTCAGGAACAATTTTTTCCATCCTCTGAAGTCAGGTGGTGATATGAGGATGTCTCATGTCTTGTTTGCTGATGATGTGGTGTTGTTTTCTGATGGTAATGAAGAATCGGTGAGATCTATTGTAGGTTTTATTGATGCTTTTGGTGCTATCTTGGGTTTGAACATCAGTAGTCAAAAGTCATATTTCTTTTTGAACAAGCTGGTCGATGTAGAGATGGTGGAGAGAGTTTTGGATATTAAGCATGAGGAGTTTCCTGTGAAGTATCTTGGTCTCCCTATGTTTGTGGGCAGACTTTCTAGGAAACTTTGTTCACCTATTATTGATAAAATTAAAAGTCATTTAGAAGGGTGGAAGTCGAGACACCTATCGTTTGCAGGTAGGTTGGAACTGATCAAATCTACGCTCTCATCTTTTCAACTCTATTGGGATTCATCTTTCCCCTTACATGTGGCTATCATGGATGACATTAACAGAATGTGTAGGGACTTCCTTTGGGGTGGACTGGAGTTGGAGAAGAAGGTCCATCTTATGTCTTGGAGCCAAGTTTGTTTGCATAAAGAAGAAGGCGGTCTGGGTCTGAAAAAAATTAGAGATATTGTTGATGCATGTATTACTCTCAACCTTTGGAATGTTGTTGTGAAGAATGATAGGTTGTGGGTCTGGTGGGTTCATGGAAGGTACTTGAAGGGAGATTCGGTTTGGAGGTGTAACATTGCCTTGAATGCTTCATAGGTTTGGAAGCACTGTCTTTACCATAGGGCGACTGTCATTGATCATGTCTCATTCTCTGTGGGCAAGTAATATAATTAAGCTCTGGAGTGACCCCTGGTTCAATGGGGGGTACTTGGAGAAGGTGTTGGATGCGGGATGCATCATGAAGAGTGGTACTGGAAAGTTTGCTTGCTTGAATTCTCTTATCTTTAATGGTGATTGGGCTGAAGCTAAGTCAAGACATGTATCTTCTATTATTAAGGTTATCCATTCTGCAGGGATTATTATTCTGAAGAAAAATGACTCTGTACTTTTGAAAGGTAGGGAACCTAACAGGGTCAGGGATACTTGGGAGGTTGTTAGATCATCAACCCCTATTCCTTTTTGGTCGGGTTGGCTATGGAAGTCAAAAGTATCGATGATACACAAAGTTCATGGCTAGAGATGCTTTCTGAATAAGCTGCTTACTCTTAATCAAATGCACAATAGGGGTTTCCAATTCCCTTCTAGGCGTGCTCTATGTGAAGGGGATATTGAAGATTTGGCTCACATCTTGTTCAGTTGTGAATATTCGGTGTAGGTGTGGAGAAGTGTTGTTGAAGATGATTATCTGCCTCGTATTACAAGTTCCTTTGTTGATGTCTGCTCTTTATTGTCAAAGAAGGAGAGAGTTGTGATTTTGGTTGTTTTCCACAGCTTGTGGGAAGAGAGGAATCACATGATTTTTGTTGATAGTAGGATGTGTGCAGTTAGAAAATGGAATAGCTTGAAGAAAGATATATATATATATATATATCCTTGTATAGGTTTCTCTTTTGTTTCCACTTTTTCCTTTTCTTTTGAGCTTTGCTCTATAGTGTACGTAGCTTCAAAAATATATAAAAAGGGGTGACACACTTTTTCGATAAAAAAAGTTTGTTTTTCAAATTAAAATCATTTTCCCTTTATTGAAATAAAAAGGAAATTAGATTGGATAAAATTCAGGATCACATCCCCAAAACATGATGGTACCCCTCGATAGAAGACATTTTTTGGGGATACAACAAGGCATGAATAAGATTATAAGTAATAAAATTAGTCATCTACCAAGTAGTATGATATCCATACTTGTAATGAAATGACATCTCACTAAAAATATGTGCCATAAAATGCATAAAGAAGAGATCTTCATATGGAACATCACGTGATAGTACATTATGATTTTCTAAGACATGGATGGAGTATACAAGTAAGATGAATGTGCAATTGAGTGAAAGTACGTACCCCCTATAAATTGCACAAAATACATTGATTTTAGCATCACTATCCATCTATTTCTCTGATATCAGAGTTAGTAATAATTTGATCCTAAGTGAATAATCCAGTAGTATGTAATATAGATGCCTCATAGAATGGCGGAGATCAATCAACTAAAAAGGGTATTTTATGTCCTAGAGTTGTGGAAGAGATTTGTTATCATGGTCATAAATTGTACTTGTGGGTCATTGATTATAGTCATTGGATTAGGTTGTAAGAATGTATTTATCATATATGGATAAGTACTTTGAGGGTTTTCATCATGTAGGTTGGGATTCATTCTAGTTAATAAAAATTTAGATATTTAATCACATAATCATTATACTCAAAATGATGGCATTTATGATAGCATAAACCTATCATGTGTGCTAACTCATTGGCATTATCACATGAATAGGTAAAGCTAGATGTAGACCTCAACTTATTGGTATGCTTTTCCTTATGTGGGTTCATCTTCACCTTACTCATTATGTCTAACATGTCTATTCTCAAAATATAGGACCTGCCATGGCATCTACAAGTGTGATAGAAGTGTTGGATACGATTGCAATGAAGAGGCACACATCATGACCAAGCTACTCCAAGACTTAAATAATAAGGGATATAATGTTAACTAGAACCCTTCTCATAAGGAGAAGTCAAGGATCTTTATAGTGAGTGCATAGGAGGAAGCATATGAACAAGTTAAGAATTAGGTTATTACATGTTTTCATATGAACTAGTTACACTACTACCTCTTTTACATGAAAACCTTCACTATGTTTATATAAAACTATGAGCCTTTACGACAGTTTCAAGGATGTGGAGTTTCACATAATAGGAATGCAGAAAGATCTAAGTAGGTTAACTAAAAGAATTTTGAGGAAATTTGTATACATTGGGTACGCTGCAACAATCCTCAACATTAAATCTAATCCCTAATATGGGTTTACAAACATAATTATTATCCAAATTCTATATGTTTGGGTTTTTGAATTAGAAACTATATAATAAACCAAAATTTCTCTAAATGGATACCAAATGTTAGAATTATTAGTTAATTATGTCAATTTTATTTGTTCGTTAGGATTGATATAAGCTTCCTTGTACTTGTGTCCTCTCCTATATATAGGAGGGAAGTCTGCCATCAACAAAAAAATATCTCACCATCCTCCCATCTTATTTTTCACATGGTATCAAAGAATCAATCCTAATCTAATGGAGAAAAGAGAGATAGCCTCTACATGTGGGAGACCGCCATCTCTTCTTTGCTTGGTTTCTTACTAGGCATCCTCCGTGTTCATCCACTCTCATCTTATTTTATAAAAATACAATCATTTTTCCAACGAACTCCATCTCAGACATCATCTAAGTTTATCTACCTTTCCTAAGTGCATCTATAAGTTCTTGCTTTCCTTCATCTTACTCAAGTCCAACTTCTACATTAACACTCACTTATTTGCATTCGTCATATTTGCTAACATGGATCTATCTACGTGCATATGTTATAGCATTTAATTGGCCTCTCTGTGCTTGTACTGCATGATCTAGTTGTCCGTGCCTTCTTCCTATAATCCAAAAGGGAGGAATTGTGATAATTATTGATTGATTGCTCCTTGTGTTCACTATTGAAATTTGTCTAAACTATTTCATGCATGCAATTCTATATCAGTGATGACATCAAGTAATTCATCCAATTTTGAACAACCCTGTCATACATCCTAAATCAGGCATCCACACAGCTAATGGCTCCATCATTGACCTCTTCTTTGGGTCCTTTTGTACAAGATTTGGACAAAACGCCTTCTAAAGTACCTTGCCACGTGATCCATGAATTAAATAGTAGACATGAGATGATAAGTTCTCTCTGCAGTCCTCTTTAATGATCATCTCCATCGAGATAACCTCAAAGTACAACCTGCCATTGAAGATGCATTCTTGGTGTAGTGGGTGACTACTCCTGTTCAGGATAATGTTCATTGAACCTAATCCCAACTGGATTATAGTGGTCATTTTCAGACCAATCACCATCTATACCTACCCTCCTTAAGTTTTTTGTAACTCCCACCCTACGCCGTATGCTATTTTTAATCGAATATATAATCAAATCTATTTTGTGACCTAACCTTTCTAGGTTGCACAAAGATCCATTTATTTTTCTATCTGGATCTGTCTGATTGGGACATGTATCACATTGACTCGCATTGTTGGATATGTATATGTCATACTGTTAAAAAGAAGACTGTATGCTAGTTTATAAAGCTCCAAAAAAGGGGAACTATGCTAATGTTTTCCCTTCCTCTTCTTTGACTATTTTTTTCCCGTGCCACCCCTCATGTGTGCATCTCTTTCAACGTACATGGGTCATTGTATCTTTTCCACCCCAACTATTCACTAAGATCATAATTTGTGTGATGGGGGCATAAAGAGGAGAGAGAGTATGAGGAGGGAGGGAGAATGTATGAAGAGGGAGTATGAGGAGAAAGACTATGAGAGAGATGATATATATTAGTCAGGGCTATTATAAACTCCATGGAGCTTCTTGTTCTTAAACTGGTCCATATTTTGATGTCTTTATGGCACTTTATTCCCACTAAGCATCATGCTTCTAGTGTATATGGTATATTTGTTTCCAACTAGTATAGTGCTTCTTCGTGCTTCTAGTGCATCATTGGTGCATCACTTTTCCAATGACATTGTGTTTTTGTGTTCATGTCACAATATACACATAAGTTGGATGTATGTGCTTTGCTTATTCCAATTGGTCATCACTTTCATGCAAGTTGAAGGATCTTAGTTACAATATTGACACACATCAAGACAGAGCTTGTTCCACTTATTCCAACCTCTTATCCACTTGATACTAGTTTGTGACCATCTTGTTGCATCTCATAAGATGGATGGCTACTTTTAAGAAGCTCATAAATTTCAAGCTTATAAAATGAGACTTACTATGGTGTGTCTTTCCTATAGCTACATATCTCAAACACATGCCCACCTGCTATGCACAATATTCCTATAGTAACACTCTTATCCCAACTACCATGCACTATTTCAGTGTTGGTTCTTCTTATACAGTTCTACTTTGACGACATTGAAGATTTATGACTTCTACAAATATCTTCCACCATATACTACTCTATATGACGTTAAAGATGTTGATGTTTATTCATGATTGCTCATGTGTGTCTAGCTATCATCAGTTTTAGGGGGAGTTCCATCAGTGGTTATCACTTCTATCTTGGTGTTATCTTTGTCAGAGAGAGAAGACAACATACTACATGCCACGTTCTATTTTCTTCATGGGGTGTTAGAGTGCTTCAATAATTGCATGCAAGATCTAGGGGATATTGTTTCTTGATAGGAAAGATGAATTTTTATATGAACTATTTATCTTTTTCATATATTAACAAGCTGGACATGTATTTCACCCATACTCTAGATTGAGGGAGAGAGTTACACTTATTTGTTAATTATGTACATGGGCATAATTGTCTTGGTCCATTAGGGTCAGGTTATGCTTCCTTGTAGTTGCATCCTCCCATATATAGGAGGGGAGTTTTCCACTATCTACAAAAAAATCTCATCAGCCTCCCATCTTATTTTCTAAATTAAGCCATTCACTTGTTTCATTTAAATAAGGTTTTAATGGACTCGTACCTAGTAAGATTTGTGACTTATGAACAACTCTCTTCCACCCGACTCCCACTAACTTCCATATTTTATAGCCTTACCACCTTTTTTCACCATCAATCTCTCTATCAAAAACCCCATACCAAGATAAGGATTCATATATATCCTTTGAATAATTTGACTCAATTTGATCCTAAGTTTGATGGGGTTTTGTTGCCTAGTTATTCTTGATGAACTAGAGATTCATATTCCACCCTAACTTGACATTCACTTATCAACATTTCCTACCTAAGACTTAAATCATATATTTAGTGCCAAAAAATCAAACTTTGCACCTATATAAGTTTTTCAGATTTCCCAATCCCTCACATATCCTTTGGAAGGAAATATACCCACTCTATTTTCTCTTACCTACACTAGAGGTTTGGTATTGTGTTCCCTACCTCCACCCCAAGGATCTAAAACTGCAATCCCTTTTTGTGCCCAAATACCTTTCTTGACAATTGGAGTCAACTTAGGGATCCCTTGGCAAGATCCAAGATAAACTAATTGGCCTAACCATCATGGTAACTCATATTCCCTCCTATAGACTCATTATCTAATCCATATTTAATTTATGGACATCATATTTTTTGTAACCTCATTTTCCCTTATCGTCCACTTGGTTCCGATTTGAAGTGTTTTTCACTAGAGGTTAATAGTGCAACTTTATGTTTGTTGATCTTGCACCTCCATCTTCATCAATAATGGTAGGGCTATGTTCTTCATCTAGCGGTCACCTCGGGTCCCACATCGGGGGTTTATGAGGCCGCAATGCCTAGATGATGATTCTCATGTATCTGGGCCTACTCATTAACCAAAATCTAACTTTCTCTTGATTTTTTGCCTCTAAGTTTTGACCTCCCACTACAAGAAGTCTTATCAATGTTGTCACGTTGTCCCCATAACCGCATGTTTTGTGCTAGTATGTCTCATATTTACAAAGACCAATATTTGTCATTGGCATTGCATAGTTGATGATGTATAATCTACTGGCCAATTTGTCTCCCACAATTACATCTAACCCCACATACTAATGTATGTTGGGTCTGCCATATCCATCTTTTTCTTCTACTCCAAGATAAACATATGAATGACTTTTCTCGACCTCCATGGATTTGTCACTCCTATAACACAATGTCTTATTGTTAAAATACCATCAACGATCTATGACCCCTATCGACTTCTAACCCACATTATAGGCTTGAGATTTTGGTCTTGTTCACTACACAAGAAAGCCTCTCATATTCATTCTCATGCTTGTTACAGAAGCCGGTTTGCAAAATGATACTAGTCAAACCTATGGTGAGGGTGAATACATGAATGGTTTCCTCCTATTTTCTGTAAGAAACATGCCATCTTGTGAAAATTGTCACCATGGTCGTCACCTCCTTTACCACTACTGTTGATCTTTGATGTTGTTTGTTTGACACGAAGTTCATGGCTCTCCTCTCCAGTCTCAACATGACTAATCCAATTGGTCTTTCTCTAAGAGTATTTGGAACTTGCACTTTCTTAATCTTTACTACTAGAAACATATAGAATTTAGGTGGAACATTGTATCATTATGATGTCCAAGCATCTCTATTAGCCATTACTTATTATTAGTTGAATATCTATATGTCAAAATCATGCATGAGGATGTCCATGATGTTATTTTTACGATGATGATGGTTGCACATATGAATACAACAACAAAAAAATCTAACCTTTTGACCACAACATATTTTATATACAACAGTATACCTCATTTTCATATGTCTGAACAAAACTCACTATGCATTCATTTCTTTATATTATGATCCAACCTAAAAATGTGTAAGGAAGCTAATTATATAGTCCCCATAGGAAATGTTGGTATGTATGCCTAGAGATCCAATCATATGATGATATGAGGCATTAGATACCTGATTTGATAATGATAAAGGTAATTCCATCTATTACGTTTGTCTTAATCATGATATGATGACACAAACATGATTGATGTCTAAAGAATGATGTTACTCCATGACATATGCCTTCAGGTTGAGGACCTAAATAATGAGATCATATGTATGAAAAGAGTACATACATTCTTGTTATGTCCCTAGTTAGACATTTTTGTGGAAGAAAAATAGATGATAGTCATACATAAGACTAGACTGTGTGCTGACTGATGACAGAGTCTCATTATCCATGATATGTGATATCAAGTCAAGCACACATGTACATTTTAGAGAACATTATATTAGATAGACCCACCTTAAGAGTGATACATGGAGAGCACAGAATGGTAGTCAGAATTAGCTCTCATAGTGATTGTAGTTCTTAGACATGGAGTCACTAAACTCATCACATGTCATTCATTGTACTTTGACATTACCCAATGTGACCATGAATAAGGGTTGTCATAAAGGTGATGCTCGAGTACTCTATGACACATAGGGATTGAGTGTGAGTGATGTAGATGGGATTTTCCCCTCCTATAGGAGACTGATATTCATGCCACTTGATAAGTGAGACTGAGAAATGTATGGCCATACTCATGTGACTCAATATGTGATATGTGAGCTCACATGCATCCCAGACTGTCTACTCTAGTTCACGGAGCATGGATTGAAAGTTGAGAGGATGATGATTCCATGCCTCAAGTTTAATCCAGATATCAAAGACAAAGTAACTATACGATCACTATAACACTAAACACGTATTGTATGTTGAAGTTGTTCTCTAACTTTACAAATTACTTGGGTAGAAATGATGTGTTTCTAGATGTCGCTCATTGCGTGTGACGTCATAAATTAGTTATGGACATTCACTGGAAATGTAAATTGATACCCATATGGTCACATGTATAGGATAAACTTAGAATAGGATTTTATTCATGAATGATGCTTAATTTGATTATTAAGATGTTTAGGTATTCAATTTAAACAACATTGGTTCAAAATTGACTTACTGGACTCTGAACCGATCGGTCCAAGTGTTGAACCAATTGGTTGTAGTGTTAGGTTAATTGAAACTGAATTGGCTGAACTGGGGAATGAGCCAATTGGTTTATTTGGTGAACCAATCGGATCATGGTCTCAAATGACTGGTTCATGTGATGAACCGCCCAGTTCATTGATCAATTCAATTGGATCAAGGATTAGTGTTGACATCACATTCTACATTAATCAAATATTGATTGCCAATACAATTATGATTGGAAAGCATAGTGAAACTACCGGTTCAAGGGTTGAACTGATCAGCTCATGTGCCAACCAATCCATTCACTCTTGAACTGTCTGATTCCTTGTTTACAACTTCTGGAAAATTTGTGAATTATGTCTATTGGACTCCAAAATTGACTGGAAACACTGACCCCAACCCTCCTATAAATAAAGGGATACTTGGGGCTTTCCAGACACAACAATAAGCTCTAAAAATTGTTGTCCTCTCTGGTTGTGGTAACCAAGAGAGCCCAAACAAGTCCTACCCATGAAAGGGAGGGATAGAACGGGAGAGACAATTGAGAGAGCAAGTCAGTACTAGTACCCTGACGTTCAAAGAGACAATTCCTTCCCATTGGCTCTAGTAGCACAATGTAGAGTTCTCGGTAGTTTGTGTGGACTACTATTGAGATGAGGAGGTTATTTCCTGTCGCTAGAAGGATGTCATCAACCACCTTCATAAGTGATCAACCAGGAGGTTGTTTCCAATGGCTACTCGAGTGTTGCTAGAAGAATAAGCATGTTGCTGCAAGAGTTGTCACTGGACTTATTCCAAGACCAGATATAACTCTTGTTACCTTCTTTCTTAGATACATCGTTGTTTACACGATCTTGCTGATTAGGAAATAAGACATTAAAGTTTTTGTTGATGCTGCCTTATCTGTTGCCCCAATTTCCCTACAGTGGTATCAGAGCCACTTCAATTTATGGTGTATCTAGAATTAAATCGATGTGATCAGATTTATTTTATTACATGTGATGCAAACATTAGAATGATTAATGTTCATGTATGATTAAATACCACATGTGATCCCACAAATATATATATATATATATATATATATATATATATATCAGAATTGGTAATTTTATTCCGAAACCCTCAAGCAAATAGCCCTTGGGGAAAAAATACAATGTAGTCCTTACCACTACATCACATCTCTTAAAAACAAAGAAAATTGTTACTTTCTATCTATACATTTGATACTATTGTATAGAACTTTGCTGATTTTGCTTGCTAGACTTTCCACGTCTCTCTTCTTCGCCATGTGCTTCCTGCTGTTCCTCTCCTTCCAGATATGGAAGTAGAAGGCCGATAGGACCAACTTCTCAATCCATTCTTTAGTTGTGATCATCCTCTCCACAGTGCTTAGCTGCCTCATCTTGAGCTTTCTCTGCTGCCGCACCATCCTCCAGACCTCTTCAGTGTATTTACACGATTCAAAGATGTGCTCCTTCGTTTCCTTTTCCTCCTCACATAGCATGCAGGTATCATCCGCTCCTGGGTACCACTTTGCAACCCTGTCTAAGGTAGCAAGTGAGTTATGTACTGCCCTATACACGCACATGTCCCACTTTGGAATTCCATGATCAAACCAAACAAGTCTCGATATGTGCTGGTTGTCCTTCAAACGAACGAGCTCCCATAGTCTTTCCCGTTTCTCCTTCAAGGTCCAAGACCTTCTTTCGTCATATATGTTCTTGATATCCTTCCATACCTCTGTCATCCTATTAATTACCCTCGAGTAACCCTCTCTGGTCCTTGGTTTGAAGTCCAAACCTTTTGGATATCGAGTCCTCATCCATTTTGCCCACAAAGAGTCGTCCATCAGGTATTTGAAAACACGCCTGGTTGTACCCCAGTCTGCTATGGATCTCGGGGATTTAAATCCAACTCCTCCTTCTTCCTTCGGCCTCGCCAGTCTACTGTACCTCATTGGATGAACTTTGTTTGCCCAGACAAAGTTCGAGATTGTGTTTTCCATTATGTCTAAGACCGCTCCCGGTATTTCACCCTACTGTACCCAAAAGATCAGTAGGCCTTCAATCGCAGCTTTTATTAAGGTAATCCTTCCTGCCATGGAAGTTCTTGATATGGGCCACCTGCTTATCAGCTCATCTAGCTTGTCTGAGCACTCCGTAAAGTCTGCAACTCTCGGATTGCCTCCTGCCAACGGGAATCCAAGATATTTGGTGGGTAATTTACTGACGGTGATGCCCATTGCCTCCTCTATTGCTGCTGCATTCGTGCCACAGTTATTTGACAAGAATAGATGAGTCTTCTATAGATTTGTCTTCAAACCAGTGTCCTCCCCAAACTTTCCCAGAAGCTCCTTCAGCTGGAACATGTACGCTTCCTTTGCTTGCAGAAAGACCAGGACATCACCAGCGAAGATGAGATGACTTAGAACTTTGGTACCGTGCACTATGTACGTAGCTATCTTCTTCATTCTTTCCTCTCTATCCATTAACCTGGTGAAGTACTCCATAACAATGGTGAATAGCAGTGGAGAGAGGGGATCTCCCTGTCTCAGTCCATTGCCCCCTTTAAAAATGCCACATGGGGAACCATTTACCAAGACCGAAAAGCTTGTCGTGGTGACGCACTACTTCATCAAATTGATCCATCTTTCCTGGAACCCCATTTCAGACATGATCCACCACAGCGATCTCCAGTTGACACTTTCGTATTCCTTCGAGACGTCCAACTTCAAGCAGGCCTTCTTGTGTCCCCTCATCACATTAAAATCCAAAAGGAATTCCCCTGCAAGTAATGCACAATCGTTGATGCTCTTGTTAGATATAAACGCCCCTTGGTTGTCTGAGACTATCAACGGAAGGACCATATTCAACCTCTCTGCCAATAGCTTCGCTATCACTTTGTATTGGACATTACAACATGCTATTGGTCTGAAATCAGCTAGTGATGAAGTTGTTTTCTTCTTCGGTATCAACACTAAGAAGACATGGTTGACCTGTCAGAGCATGCACCCCCCTCCATGAACCATGTAACAGATTTACAAAGATCGTCTTTGATTACCTCCCATGCTTCCCTATAGAAATGTGAATTGAATCCATCCGGGCCTGGCGATTTGTCAGTGCCGATACTCCAGAGTGCTTTCTTCACTTCTTCTTCATTGGTTTCCCTACAAAGAATATTATTATGAGTTGTTGTGAGCTTATACCTCCATTGGATATCCTCCCCCTCCATATTCATAGCTTCCTCGTAGCCTTTGTTATAAAGCTTCTCATAGAACTGAGTCACTTCCCTACCCAAGTCCTCTTGACTATTGAGGGTCTTTCCTTCTTCATCAATCAACTCTGCGATAGTGTTGAGAGCCACTCTGTACTTGACAACATTATGATATATTTTGGTATTTCGGTCCCCATCTTGGATCCATTTCTTCCTACTCCTCTGCCACATGAAGCTTTCTTCTGCCTTTTTCAGATCTTCCAGTGTGCGTTTGAGCTCTAGTTCAGTATCAATAAGGTTTGCGTTCAGCGGGTCACTCAGCAGCTGATACCTGATCTCCTTCAACTCTCTCTTGTTTGTTTCAATCAGTATGGGGATATTAACGTGTTCCTTGGACCATCTCTTAATATCTCCTTTCAGGCGTTTGAGTTTTTTGGTGAAGATGTAGATAGGATTCCCTTCCACAGGTTCCGCCCAGCTCTGCCTTACCGGCTCCTTATAACCCGTCCACTTTGTCCAGAAATTAATGAAGCGAAAAGGTCTATTGCTCTTCGATTTCTCCCTTATTTGCATTAGTAGGGGCGCATGGTCACTTATATCAGCAGACATGGCTCTAATGTAGGTGTTTCCAAAAAGCTCCAGCCATTTAGTATTGACTAGAGCACGATCCAACTTTGATGCAATCCTTTTACCTGGTTTGCCTTCGTTGTTCCAAGTAAAAATGTCATCCCCTTGCATAGGTAATTCGCATAGCTCAGCTTCATTAATAAGTTGATTAAAGGATTTTAACACAGCCTCGGGGACCAGCCTACCTCCCCGCTTCTCCTCTTGCAATCTAACATTGTTGAAGTCCCCCATGATCAGCCATGGGAGTTCGATCCATCCTGCTTGTGCCATCAGTTCCTTCCACAGGGACTGCCTCTGCGAATGTAGGTTGAATGCATATACAGCCGAGAAGAAGAACTTCAACCCACCCTTATTAGTACAGATAGCCGAGATGACTTGATCATCATTAACCTCTGCCTCCACCTCCCAGGCGTTCGGGTTCTAACCTACACAGATTCTGCCCAGCTCGACAGATTCATGGTTAGTAATATGCTTCCATCCATTTGGGAAAATAGAAGAAGCACTCCTAATGTTCACACGATTTATCTTTGTTTCCAGGATAGCCGCCATTGAAACACCACTGGATTTGATCCAGTTCCTCACCTCACACCTCTTGTCTGGGTCGCAGATACCCTTGACATTCCACGTGAGTATGGACATGGATACTTAATGTTTGTTCCTGGTGCGCCTACCCGGCGCCTTCTCCTTCCCCTTCGACGAGGTTTTTTCTTTCTCCTTCCCCTTTTCCTGTCTTACATTCTTCTGTGCTGAGTCAGGGTTCTTCTCTTCCTCTAAGATTTTGTCAATGTCTTCCTCCGTCTCACTCAGGACACCAAAAGAATTGGCATCCACTTCACATTCTTCCTTGTCATTAGATGTGCTTGCTTTCCCTGTAGGTTCAGTATTGCTTCTCGGTTTCACTTTCCAAGTCTTCTTCGGTACTTGAAAGCCTTCCTCATCCCCCTTTGCAGGTTCGGTATCCTTCATCAATGGGCATTCTTCATCAGCATGACCAAAAACACAACAAGTTGTGCATTTATTGGGTACGAACTCATATTTGATACTGAAGGGGATTGCTTCCTTGCCCGGAACATTGACCCACACCTTGTCAGGGTTGGTCTCCTCTGCCTCTATCTCTACTAGGACTCTGGCTTCATCGGTTCCTTCTATTTCAGTCACCCTCATCTCCACGTGCAGCACCTTGCCTACCCCTGAAGCCACCGTACCAGCCGCCTTCTCCGTCCACATCTTGCCGTTAGAGGGGATGCGGATCCAGATAGGGACCGACGACACATCTGTCTTCTCCAGGTTATCACCATACACATAGTGCTTTGTTACCACCAGATGGCTGTCAAACCATCTCAGACCACTGTTGAGGCATACCTTCTTGTCTATAGCATTGGAGAACCGGATTACAAAGAATCCCTTCTCCTTCGAGTTCACATCAAAATCACCTCTCGGTTTCCATACTCACCTGATCCAGGCCAGGAGATGTGGGTAGAACAGACGTTTTCCCATGACATAGATCGAGACCGCGAACTCCTAGACGTCCTTCATACGCCCGTATTCCTCCACGTCAAGATCAACCATAACTTTGCCATCCTTCTTTGTAGGTTTAGAGAATTTCAGTCCCACACACTCCTTTTCCTGCGCCAGAGTTCGCTTCACAATCTCTGTCCAAGATCTTTTCTTTTCCTTTCCGGCGCCGCTCTCCTTCGTTGTGTCTAGGTTTTGGTTGTTTGGTGGTGGTGGTGGTGGTGTGGTTGTGGGTGTGGATAGGTTGGTGGTGGGGTTGGTGGAGGTGGAGGCAGCAGCTGCCGCCATGGCCGCCGATCCTCCTCAGGATCGCCCAGGCAGTCGCCAAGAACCCTAAGAGAAGGAGAGGGCACGCATGTTTTATATATATATATATATATATATGTGTGTGTGTGTGTGTAATTTATATGTTTTTCTCTAAACTTGGTTTTGATGGTGGATGTTAGCACGGTTATGGTTAATAAACCTAGATCTTTGTGCATGGTTGTGGTTATTTATTTCTATTCATATCTCGATTTGCATATCGAGCCTCTCTCTTCTTTCCATATGTAAAATTATTAATTTTCTCCTTCATATTCTCCCCTCAAATGTAACTCGAGGGTTCTGTATATGTTGTAATATGTCAATAGGATTATAATAGTTTTAATTCTTATTGTGGCAAAGAAGACATTCTACTCCAAATGAACCGAACAATTTAGTAGATGAACTGATCGACTAGAGGACCAAGGAGGCCAAACGACAGGAGGATGAATTGATCGACTGGTAGTCTAACTAATCAGCTTGAGAAGTCTAGACATCACTTGAATCTAAGAGTAGACGACTGTTTCAAGAACTCAACTGAGCAGACTGAAGGAGAGCCGATCGATTCAAGAGTTGAACTGATCAACCTATATTGGTTAGAGCATGGATCTTCACCAACAATAGGTTTTTACATGTGATGTAGACCTCAAGTGGTAGTAATTCCTTGTGGCTCCAAGTAATTACAATAGTATGGTCATAACCATTGTGTGTGTTTATAATTGCATGTTTCTATTTGTGGGGTATAGCATGTATATGATACGTCCTATAAGTATATGGTGATTGGATATATATGTGTGTTTATAAATACAAATCACTCAATAATATATTTAGCCTATGATGCTTTCCATTAGCAACGCACATGAAAAACTTGATGGACTAAGTGTGGGCACACCAAGAATGGTGCACTATACATCTCATGGAAGTATGATGGTAGTTATGTGGGCCTACCAAGCGGGGTGCATTGCTATCATGTTGGGTTTTGGGTTAGACTTAACTAGGTGATCTTAATGAGATTAAGAATCTAGAAGCATGCCCATGAATATAGCATAGAGTTGTGCATGCCATCTATGCAAGAATTGCACAAGATGCAATTGGCAAGAGTTGCCTACATTAATAATTGGTTATGGACGTTGGCATTGGCTAGGGGTGTAAACGGTGTAGGTACGGTGTGGGTATGACCATACCCATATCCGTACCCATCTAATTTAGAGGGTCTGGTTTCGATTCCAGTTCTAGACCCGCATAATACAAAACTTAGACTCGCACCATACCCGTACCCATAATAATAGCGGGTCTGCGATGCGGGTATGCGAGTAAGCGGTTCTATAAAACATCATATTGTTTATGTAAGAGAAATGACTATGTTATATATATTTAACACAACAAGATATTGTTATCATATAGTATATTAACATGTCATAGTTATATTAGACAATGTTATATTCTATATAATAACATTAATTGAGTAATTTTTTACATATTTGTAGTCATGATCATAACGTTTAATTTATGTAGAAAGTAATGTAAATTAGTAGACATTTTGATTTTAAGTTTACATATGATGTGCATTATTGTAACTAGAATAATTACTTCTTAATTATATGACTAGTCTCTGTTGACTCAAGGTCAATTAGGTCAATGTTGACTCACGTCTAAATTAACTAAACCCTTGTTTTGATGATGACTAACCATTCCACATATTGGTGTCTAATGCTTCTACATTGAGTGATTCCAGATTAGGTTTAGACACACTCCAAATGCCCTAACTTGCGCATATCAAATTGGAGAAAAGACAAGTCAAAATAGCTACAAGTGTGCAATTTGGGATCTCTATGTAAATGACCTAGAATTGCTTTGTAATCACTTGTAATGATTGTATGACTTGTAATTAAGCTTAGAAAAATTATTGGGACACAAAAATGCATCATTTGTACAGTTTTACGAAAATTCCAAAATACCCATAACAGGGATTTTGTCGGCCGAATTCCAAACTCGGCCGATCCATATATTCTGGAATTTTCTGGGCAATCGGCCGAGTTACCAACTCAGCCGATCCCTATTCGGTTGAATTTCTATGGTGGGAAACTCGGCCGATCCACTGATCGGTCCAAGTTGAAAGTCGACCGATCGGCCGAGTTTCTCCAAGGGAACTCGGCCGACAGTCTATCTTTCAGACTTGTCGTTTAGTGGTTCGGCCGAATTGCCTTTATAGAAACTCGGCCGATCAGACTGTACGAAAAAGTGCAGAAAAGTGATTCTAGCCGTTGTGGAGTTGCAACAAGTGAAAATAGATCCGTTGCAAGCCACAAAACGGCTAGTTTTCGTTCACAAGTGTTCCCAAAGGCTAAGAGGCATCCCCAGCTATAAATAGGACCCCTTGGGCTTCATTCCAAGGTTGAGCATTCCATGCAAACTCTTTGAGAGGTTCCTATTCTATAGTTGAGTGCTTCCTACAGCCTCCTCTCTCTCTCTAAGCTTAATCACTTGCTACATCCATTAGAGTGAGTAGGAAATCTGTAAGAGAGCTAGTCATATTTGTATATCTTGTGAAGCTCTCACTTCCACCACCTCCCCATCTCTCATTTCCAATCATGAAGATGAAGGTTCTCTCTCTTGTCCAAGAGAGGTGAAGAAGAACAAGGGAAGGAGTCCCTTGGTGAAGATCAAGGCTGAAGACTTGGAGCTAGAGTGGGTAAGCCCTTGGAGAAGGCAGAAGACTCAAGCTCAAGTAGGTAAGTCCTTGGTGGAAGAAGCTTCTCCGAGTGAAGGTGAAGTCAAAGGCGGAAGATCCAAGAAGAGTGGGTAATTCCTACAAGGCTGAAGACTAGTGCAAGATTGGGTAAGTCCTTGGAGAAGGCCGAAGAATCTTGCAAAGTGGGTAAGTCCTTGGTAAGGTTGAAGACTCTTTGTATTGGATAGGTAAGTCCTTTGTTGGGTCATGTATTGTATGTCTTATGAATGAATATAAGAGTGCAATTGTTTGAAGTCCTAGAGGTTGACCTCTCTAGGCAAGTGGACTGACACACTTCTAGTTTGAAGTGTGGAACCACTCTAAATAGCTTGTCTACATGTGTATGTTCAATCTCTCTCATCCTTGCTATGCATGTTTTAGTTGCACTCAAATTACCTATTTAGCAACTTTATCTTGTGATCTGTCTTGAAGGTTTAATGAATTTTGTTTAAGTGCTTTCAGCTCTATTCACCCCCCCTCTAGAGCACCTAAGTCACCCATCTAGGATCCAACAAGTGGTATCAGAGTGGGTCTTCTCCAAACATACTTCAACAAGTAGGAGAAGATGGGTGACTACCTAGGAGGGAGACTCTCGACCAGCCTTCCAATCTTCAATGGGAGCAACTTCCTCTATTGGAGAAGAAGACTTCAATTCTTCATCCAAGGATCAAGTCTCGAGATGTGGCAAATGGTGAACAGCCCATACATTCTACCAAAGACAAACATTGAAGAATGGGATGAAGCCACCTTGATGAAAGCAACCTTGAATGCAAGAGCCATGCACATCCTTTATGCCTCCATGACCCCCACCGAGTTCAACCGGATTTCTTCATGTGAAACAGCCTATGAGGTATGGAGAAAGCTTTGCATCACTTATGAAGGGACGGATCAAGTGAAGGAAAGCAAAGTCTACATGCTCAAGGGGCTGCTTGAAAACTTCAAGATGGGAAAGGAGGAGAGTATAGCCAACATGTACTCAAGGATCAACACCATTGTGAATGGTCTTGCTATTCTAGGTCATCCTATGTCTAGTGGAGAGATCAACTCAAAGATCCTTAGAACTCTTCCCAAGAGGTGGGAATCCAAGGTGACTTCCATTGAAGAAGCAAGGTCACTTAAGGACATCCCCATTGAAGAGCTCATTGGAAATCTACAAGCACATGAAGCTACACTTGACAAGAGGGAGGAAGTAGAAAGACAAGAGAAGAAAGAGCTAAAGAGAATGAAGAAGGCTGAAATAAAGGCTCAAATTGAAGCTATCATGGAAAAAGTCTCTCCATCCTCTCAAGCTAAAGAAGATGCCATGTACTCAAAAGGTAGACTCTACAAAGGCAAGTCCTCCTCCATCCGGTGCTTCACATGTGGAAAAAAGGGTCACTACAAGGAAGATTGCCCACAAGGAAAAAAGACCCATCTTCACAAGAAGGAGAAATGGCACTCAAGCTCAAGCGGCTCCTCCAACTCTAGCTCAAGTGAAGATTCATGTGAAGGATCAAGCTCAAGCTCTAGTGATGAAGGAGAATGTCATTTTGCTCTTGTAGCATCAACAAGTGAAGACTCAAATGAGGTAAATCTAGACTCTTTAGATAAAGAATCCTTGATTGATCTCATTCATGATATTTGTGCATCTCTTAAGTCTTCTAAAAAGAAAAAGAAAAAGCTTGCTAAAATTGTTGATAATTTGCATATAGAACTAGATGATCTTGAATATGCAAATTCTTGCTTGCTTATTGATAAAAATGATTATATTAGCCAAGTAGACTCTCTTAAACTTGAAAATGCTAGTTTACTTGATAAGATTAAATTTCTAGAAGCTCAACCTCTCATGCCTAGTTCTAATGAAGAACATACTGTAATTGTTGATTCTCTCATGCATGACATTGATGTTCTTAAATCTGAAAACAAAAACAAAGATTTTGTTTTGCATGAATTAGAACTAGAAAATGCCTCCTTGCTTGCTAAAATCAATGGGCATGAATCTTGTTCTAGTTCTACTAATAGAGAGAATGATGTTGCTTCTCTTCATATTGATAGAGATTCTTATTTAACTAAAACTCTTTGCCTAGAAAATGATCTTCTACATGCTAGAGATAACATTAATCAATTGTCTTCTACTATTGCTTCTCTTAAGCATGATAATGATAGTTTAAGATCTTCTTTGCAAAGATTCTTAGTTGGTAAAAAGAATCTTAATGATATCCTACACCATACTACTAAACAAATTGGTAGACATGGTTTAGGGTATGATAGTAGTCAAGGGAACAACAAAGATAAAGGACCTCCAATATTCCATGGAGAATCCTCTAGTTCCAAGACTATGGGCACATGCAACTATTGCAATGATTTTGGTCATTATTCTACTTGTTGTCCTTTTAGGAAAGCACCCAAGAGCAATAGGATTTGGGTTGCTAAGCTAACCCCTCCGGACCCAAAAAGATGATTGGGGACCATTTCATCTTTCTTCTTGTAGGTACTTGCAAATGGATTGACTTGAGCTATTGAATTGCTAATTGACTTCTCAATCCACATGAAAGAAGAAAGGTGAGATGTGTAGAGGGTGACAACAAGTGGAAAAGCAATGGTAAGCACAAAGGTAAATGTTTTATTGCTTATAACCATTTCTAACTTGTTTTTGTCAAGTTAGTGTGCACTATACATATGGTTTTTGAGTCAAAAGTGACATTTTGTGATTCTCTTCACACTCTTGCTCAAAAACTATTTCTAATGCTTTTATAGTGCACTACTAACTTGCTTAGACATGTTTGGATATGGTTTGTATTTTTAGCATGCCTCTAGATATGTTTTATGAAAAATATGTGCTTTTTCTACAGTAGTTTTGTCGGCCGAGTTTTGTCCTCTCTAAAACTCGACCGATAGGCACCAATGGGTGTTGCCAACAGCTGCGATCGGACGAGTTGCCAATACACAGAACTCGACCGAAAACACTGTTCACAAAGTATACAGTTGGCTTATTGAATGAGAATTTCCCTCTCAACTAGATTTTCTCAACCAATAGCCTTATTCTTTGGCACTCCATTTGGTACCTTTATATATGCATAGTGCCATGTTCTAAATTGCCTATCTTGCTTACAACTCTATCTCTCTAATTGCTCTAAATTGGTATATATATATGTTGCAATTACTTGCTTTGAGTTGTTTTGCAGGTTTTGATGATGATCTCTTTGGATCTCTTAGTTGTGTCTAAAACCGCTTCCGTTGTGCTCTAACTTGCTACATCTATATAGGTGTATATCTTGTGTTGATACAACCTTGACGTTCATAGGGGTAATCATCTTATGGTAAGGATGCATATCTAGTGAGTTATATCCTCTCATGCTTCTATATTTGCATATCTCTTTGTTTGGATATATCTCTAAATCTAATCATAGCTTGCTTTATGTTGCTTATCTCTTTGCTATGATCTAGATCCTACTAGTAGTCCTAACTTGTGATATCATCTACTAGTAGTTCGCATACATGTAGTTCTAACCCTATCAATAAGTGGTATACTTGATCATCTATATGTTATGCTTGTATCTTATCTCATACATACTCAAGATTGTTTCTTGAATTGCATATCTACTATCTTGAGTTGCTTGCATAACATTGTGATGCAGGGTACATAGATCTACATGATATGTAGAAATTGGAGTATTTTTGGATTTTATGCAGGTTTTGCTCCAATTTCAGTTTTTGCTGCAAGTATAGTGTTTTTTATGCAGAAATGACCTTCTGAGCAAGGCTCATCGCTATGCCATGAGCTCTGATGGTTTTTGGTCAAATTCCATCATATTGAGGGTCAAAATTGCGATTTATTGTTTTTCTGCAGCACTTCATCTTGCATTTTTGGGTTGTTCAAGTATATGATTTAACTTGCTTTTCTTTCTATGCTTGGACAAGACCCTATCTGTTCTATTCTACTCTCCTTATATAACTTTTGTTATCTTCTTTCTCTTAACAAGTGGTGTTTCTTAGTTTCTTCACACCCCCACCTTTTTGAAATGACAAAGGGGGAGAAAGATATGTCTTCTGTTGACAACAGGTAGAAGGCATGTCTTACATGAAGCAAAGAAGCGTGTCCATGTAAAAAGGGAGAAGGTAAATGGGAGAAGACATATATGTGTAGAACATATATGAGTAGAAGACATAGTTTCTATAAATGTTATGAAAGCTAACCATGCAGGAGAAATTGCATCAATTGAGGGGGAGTATGAAAACTCCACGCGCATCAATTGAGGGGGAGCATATGAGCTCAATCCTATTGAAACCCCTAGGTTTCTCCAAAGGTATGATTTTACGTACAAGCTTTCAATACATTTATGGAATGGTTTGTCATCTTCAAAAAGGGGGAGAATGTTGACTCAAGGTCAATTAGGTCAATGTTGACTCACGTCTAAATTAACTAAACCCTTGTTTTGATGATGACTAACCATTCCACATATTGGTGTCTAATGCTTCTACATTGAGTGATTCCAGATTAGGTTTAGACACACTCCAAATGCCCTAACTTGCGCATATCAAATTGGAGAAAAGACAAGTCAAAATAGCTACAAGTGTGCAATTTGGGATCTCTATGTAAATGACCTAGAATTGCTTTGTAATCACTTGTAATGATTGTATGACTTGTAATTAAGCTTAGAAAAATTATTGGGACACAAAAATGCATCATTTGTTCAGTTTTACGAAAATTCCAAAATACCCATAACAGGGATTTTGTCGGCCGAATTCCAAACTCGGCCGATCCATATATTCTGGAATTTTCTGGGCAATCGGCCGAGTTACCAACTCAGCCGATCCCTATTCGGTCGAGTTTCTATGGTGGGAAACTCGGCCGATCCACTGATCGGTCCAAGTTGAAAGTTGACCGATCGGCCGAGTTTCTCCAAGGGAACTCGGCCGACAGTCTATCTTTCAGACTTGTCGTTTAGTGGTTCGGCCGAATTGCCTTTATAGAAACTCGGCCGATCAGACTGTACGAAAAAGTGCAGAAAAGTGATTCTAGCCGTTGTGGAGTTGCAACAAGTGAAAATAGATCCGTTGCAAGCCACAAAATGGCTAGTTTTCGTTCACAAGTGTTCCCAAAGGCTAAGAGGCATCCCCAGCTATAAATAGGACCCCTTGGGCTTCATTCCAAGGTTGAGCATTCCATGAAAACTCTTTGAGAGGTTCCTATTCTATAGTTGAGTGCTTCCTACAGCCTCCTCTCTCTCTCTAAGCTTAATCACTTACTACATCCATTAGAGTGAGTAGGAAATCTGTAAGAGAGCTAGTCATATTTGTATATCTTGTGAAGCTCTCACTTCCACCACCTCCCCATCTCTCATTTCCAATCATGAAGATGAAGGTTCTCTCTCTTGTCCAAGAGAGGTGAAGAAGAACAAGGGAAGGAGTCCCTTGGTGAAGATCAAGGCTGAAGACTTGGAGCTAGAGTGGGTAAGCCCTTGGAGAAGGCAGAAGACTCAAGCTCAAGTAGGTAAGTCCTTGGTGGAAGAAGCTTCTCCGAGTGAAGGTGAAGTCAAAGGCGGAAGATCCAAGAAGAGTGGGTAATTCCTACAAGGCTGAAGACTAGTGCAAGATTGGGTAAGTCCTTGGAGAAGGCCGAAGAATCTTGCAAAGTGGGTAAGTCCTTGGTAAGGTTGAAGACTCTTTGTATTGGATAGGTAAGTCCTTTGTTGGGTCATGTATTGTATGTCTTATGAATGAATATAAGAGTGCAATTGTTTGAAGTCCTAGAGGTTGACCTCTCTAGGCAAGTGGACTGACACACTTCTAGTTTGAAGTGTGGAACCACTCTAAATAGCTTGTCTACATGTGTATGTTCAATCTCTCTCATCCTTGCTATGCATGTTTTAGTTGCACTCAAATTACCTATTTAGCAATTTTATCTTGTGATCTGTCTTGAAGGTTTAATGAATTTTGTTTAAGTGCTTTCAGCTCTATTCACCCCCCCTCTAGAGCACCTAAGTCACCCATCTAGGATCCAACAAGTGGTATCAGAGCGGGTCTTCTCCAAGCATACTTCAACAAGTAGGAGAAGATGGGTGACTACCTAGGAGGGAGACTCTCGACCAGCCTTCCAATCTTCAATGGGAGCAACTTCCTCTATTGGAGAAGAAGACTTCAATTCTTCATCCAAGGATCAAGTCTCGAGATGTGGCAAATGGTGAACAGCCCATACATTCTACCAAAGACAAACATTGAAGAATGGGATGAAGCCACCTTGATGAAAGCAACCTTGAATGCAAGAGCCATGCACATCCTTTATGCCTCCATGACCCCCACCGAGTTCAACCGGATTTCTTCATGTGAAACAGCCTATGAGGTATGGAGAAAGCTTTGCATCACTTATGAAGGGACGGATCAAGTGAAGGAAAGCAAAGTCTACATGCTCAAGGGGCTGCTTGAAAACTTCAAGATGGGAAAGGAGGAGAGTATAGCCAACATGTACTCAAGGATCAACACCATTGTGAATGGTCTTGCTATTCTAGGTCATCCTATGTCTAGTGGAGAGATCAACTCAAAGATCCTTAGAACTCTTCCCAAGAGGTGGGAATCCAAGGTGACTTCCATTGAAGAAGCAAGGTCACTTAAGGACATCCCCATTGAAGAGCTCATTGGAAATCTACAAGCACATGAAGCTACACTTGACAAGAGGGAGGAAGTAGAAAGACAAGAGAAGAAAGAGCTAAAGAGAATGAAGAAGGCTGAAATAAAGGCTCAAATTGAAGCTATCATGGAAAAAGTCTCTCCATCCTCTCAAGCTAAAGAAGATGCCATGTACTCAAAAGGTAGACTCTACAAAGGCAAGTCCTCCTCCATCCGGTGCTTCACATGTGGAAAGAAGGGTCACTACAAGGAAGATTGCCCACAAGGAAAAAAGACCCATCTTCACAAGAAGGAGAAATGGCACTCAAGCTCAAGCAGCTCCTCCAACTCTAGCTCAAGTGAAGATTCATGTGAAGGATCAAGCTCAAGCTCTAGTGATGAAGGAGAATGTCATTTTGCTCTTGTAGCATCAACAAGTGAAGACTCAAATGAGGTAAATCTAGACTCTTTAGATAAAGAATCCTTGATTGATCTCATTCATGATATTTGTGCATCTCTTAAGTCTTCTAAAAAGAAAAAGAAAAAGCTTGCTAAAATTGTTGATAATTTGCATATAGAACTAGATGATCTTGAATATGCAAATTCTTGCTTGCTAATTGATAAAAATGATTATCTTAGCCAAGTAGACTCTCTTAAACTTGAAAATGCTAGTTTACTTGATAAGATTAAATTTCTAGAAGCTCAACCTCTCATGCCTAGTTCTAATGAAGAACATACTTTAATTGTTGATTCTCTCATGCATGACATTGATGTTCTTAAATCTGAAAACAAAAACAAAGATTTTGTTTTGCATGAATTAGAACTAGAAAATGCCTCCTTGCTTGCTAAAATCAATGGGCATGAATCTTGTTCTAGTTCTACTAATAGAGAGAATGATGTTGCTTCTCTTCATATTGATAGAGATTCTTATTTAACTAAAACTCTTTGCCTAGAAAATGATCTTCTACATGCTAGAGATAACATTAATCAATTGTCTTCTACTATTGCTTCTCTTAAGCATGATAATGATAGTTTAAGATCTTCTTTGCAAAGATTCTTAGTTGGTAAAAAGAATCTTAATGATATCCTACACCATACTACTAAACAAATTGGTAGACATGGTTTAGGGTATGATAGTAGTCAAGGGAACAACAAAGATAAAGGACCTCCAATATTCCATGGAGAATCCTCTAGTTCCAAGACTATGGGCACATGCAACTATTGCAATGATTTTGGTCATTATTCTACTTGTTGTCCTTTTAGGAAAGCACCCAAGAGCAATAGGATTTGGGTTGCTAAGCTAACCCCTCCGGACCCAAAAAGATGATTGGGGACCATTTCATCTTTCTTCTTGTAGGTACTTGCAAATGGATTGACTTGAGCTATTGAATTGCTAATTGACTTCTCAATCCACATGAAAGAAGAAAGGTGAGATGTGTAGAGGGTGACAACAAGTGGAAAAGCAATGGTAAGCACAAAGGTAAATGTTTTATTGCTTATAACCATTTCTAACTTGTTTTTGTCAAGTTAGTGTGCACTATACATATGGTTTTTGAGTCAAAAGTGACATTTTGTGATTCTCTTCACACTCTTGCTCAAAAACTATTTCTAATGCTTCTATAGTGCACTACTAACTTGCTTAGACATGTTTGGATATGGTTTGTATTTTTAGCATGCCTCTAGATATGTTTTATGAAAAATATGTGCTTTTTCTACAGTAGCTTTGTCGGCCGAGTTTTGTCCTGTCTAAAACTCGACCGATAGGCACCAATGGGTGTTGCCAACAGCTGCGATCGGCCGAGTTGCCAATACACAGAACTCGACCGAAAACACTGTTCACAGAGTATACAGTTGGCTTATTGAATGAGAATTTCCCTCTCAACTAGATTTTCTCAACCAATAGCCTTATTCTTTGGCACTCCATTTGGTACCTTTATATATGCATATTGCCATGTTCTAAATTGCCTATCTTGCTTACAACTCTATCTCTCTAATTGCTCTAAATTGGTATATCTATATGTTGCAATTACTTGCTTTGAGTTGTTTTGCAGGTTTTGATGATGATCTCTTTGGATCTCTTAGTTGTGTCTAAAATCGCTTCCGTTGTGCTCTAACTTGCTACATCTATATAGGTGTATATCTTGTGTTGATACAACCTTGACGTTCATAGGGGTAATCATCTTATGGTAAGGATACATATCTAGTGAGTTATATCCTCTCATGCTTCTATATTTGCATATCTCTTTGTTTGGATATATCTCTAAATCTAATCATAGCTTGCTTTATGTTGCTTATCTCTTTGCTATGATCTAGATCCTACTAGTAGTCCTAACTTGTGATATCATCTACTAGTAGTTCGCATACATGTAGTTCTAACCCTATCAATAAGTGGTATACTTGATCATCTATATGTTATGCTTGTATCTTATCTCATACATACTCAAGATTGTTTCTTGAATTGCATATCTACTATCTTGAGTTGCTTGCATAACATTGTGATGCAGGGTACATAGATCTACATGATATGTAGAAATTGGAGTATTTTTGGATTTTATGCAGGTTTTGCTCCAATTTCAGTTTTTGCTGCAAGTATAGTGTTTTTTATGCAGAAATGACCTTCTGAGCAAGGCTCATCGCTATGCCATGAGCTCTGATGGTTTTTGGTCAAATTCCATCATATTGAGGGTCAAAATTGCGATTTATTGTTTTTCTGCAGCACTTCATCTTGCATTTTTGGGTTGTTCAAGTATATGATTTAACTTGCTTTTCTTTCTATGCTTGGACAAGACCCTATCTATTCTCTTCTACTCTCCTTATATAACTTTTGTTATCTTCTTTCTCTTAACAAGTGGTGTTTCTTAGTTTCTTCACACCCCCACCTTTTTGAAATGACAAAGGGGGAGAAAGATATGTCTTCTGTTGACAATAGGTAGAAGGCATGTCTTACATGAAGCAAAGAAGCGTGTCCATGTAAAAAGGGAGAAGGTAAATGGGAGAAGACATATATGTGTAGAATATATATGAGTAGAAGACATAGTTTCTATAAATGTTATGAAAGCTAACCATGCAGGAGAAATTGCATCAATTGAGGGGGAGTATGAAAACTCCACGCGCATCAATTGAGGGGGAGCATATGAGCTCAATCCTATTGAAACCCCTAGGTTTCTCCAAAGGTATGATTTTACGTACAAGCTTTCAATACATTTATGGAATGGTTTGTCATCTTCAAAAAGGGGGAGAATGTTGACTCAAGGTCAATTAGGTCAATGTTGACTCACATCTAAATTAACTAAACCCTTGTTTTGATGATGACTAACCATTCCACATATTGGTGTCTAATGCTTCTACATTGAGTGATTCCAGATTAGGTTTAGACACACTCCAAATGCCCTAACTTGCGCATATCAAATTGGAGAAAAGACAAGTCAAAATAGCTACAAGTGTGCAATTTGGGATCTCTATGTAAATGACCTAGAATTGCTTTGTAATCACTTGTAATGATTGTATGACTTGTAATTAAGCTTAGAAAAATTATTGGGACACAAAAATGCATCATTTGTACAGTTTTACGAAAATTCCAAAATACCCATAACAGGGATTTTGTCGGCTGAATTCCAAACTCGGCCGATCCATATATTCTGGAATTTTCTGGGCAATCGGCCGAGTTACCAACTCAGCCGATCCCTATTCGGTCGAGTTTCTATGGTGGGAAACTCGGCCGATCCACTGATCGGTCCAAGTTGAAAGTCGACCGATCGGCCGAGTTTCTCCAAGGGAACTCGGCCGACAGTCTATCTTTCAGACTTGTCGTTTAGTGGTTCGGCCGAATTGCCTTTATAGAAACTCGGCCGATCAGACTGTATGAAAAAGTGCAGAAAAGTGATTCTAGCCGTTGTGGAGTTGCAACAAGTGAAAATAGATCCGTTGCAAGCCACAAAACGGCTAGTTTTCGTTCACAAGTGTTCCCAAAGGCTAAGAGGCATCCCCAGCTATAAATAGGACCCCTTGGGCTTCATTCCAAGGTTGAGCATTCCATGCAAACTCTTTGAGAGGTTCCTATTCTATAGTTGAGTGCTTCCTACAGCCTCCTCTCTCTCTCTAAGCTTAATCACTTGCTACATCCATTAGAGTGAGTAGGAAATCTGTAAGAGAGCTAGTCATATTTGTATATCTTGTGAAGCTCTCACTTCCACCACCTCCCCATCTCTCATTTCCAATCATGAAGATGAAGGTTCTCTCTCTTGTCCAAGAGAGGTGAAGAAGAACAAGGGAAGGAGTCCCTTGGTGAAGATCAAGGCTGAAGACTTGGAGCTAGAGTGGGTAAGCCCTTGGAGAAGGCAGAAGACTCAAGCTCAAGTAGGTAAGTCCTTGGTGGAAGAAGATTCTCCGAGTGAAGGTGAAATCAAAGGCGGAAGATCCAAGAAGAGTGGGTAATTCCTACAAGGCTGAAGACTAGTGCAAGATTGGGTAAGTCCTTGGAGAAGGCATAAGAATCTTGCAAAGTGGGTAAGTCCTTGGTAAGGTTGAAGACTCTTTGTATTGGATAGGTAAGTCCTTTGTTGGGTCATGTATTGTATGTCTTATGAATGAATATAAGAGTGCAATTGTTTGAAGTCCTAGAGGTTGACCTCTCTAGGCAAGTGGACTGACACACTTCTAGTTTGAAGTGTGGAACCACTCTAAATAGCTTGTCTACATGTGTATGTTCAATCTCTCTCATCCTTGCTATGCATGTTTTAGTTGCACTCAAATTACCTATTTAGCAACTTTATCTTGTGATCTGTCTTGAAGGTTTAATGAATTTTGTTTAAGTGCTTTCATCTCTATTCACCCCCCCTCTAGAGCACCTAAGTCACCCATCTAGGATCCAACAAGTGGTATCAGAGCGGGTCTTCTCCAAGCATACTTCAACAAGTAGGAGAAGATGGGTGACTACCTAGGAGGGAGACTCTCGACCAGCCTTCCAATCTTCAATGGGAGCAACTTCCTCTATTGGAGAAGAAGACTTCAATTCTTCATCCAAGGATCAAGTCTCGAGATGTGGCAAATGGTGAACAGCCCATACATTCTACCAAAGACAAACATTGAAGAATGGGATGAAGCCACCTTGATGAAAGCAACCTTGAATGCAAGAGCCATGCACATCCTTTATGCCTCCATGACCCCCACCGAGTTCAACCGGATTTCTTCATGTGAAACAGCCTATGAGGTATGGAGAAAGCTTTGCATCACTTATGAAGGGACGGATCAAGTGAAGGAAAGCAAAGTCTACATGCTCAAGGGGCTGCTTGAAAACTTCAAGATGGGAAAGGAGGAGAGTATAGCCAACATGTACTCAAGGATCAACACCATTGTGAATGGTCTTGCTATTCTAGGTCATCCTATGTCTAGTGGAGAGATCAACTCAAAGATCCTTAGAACTTTTCCCAAGAGGTGGGAATCCAAGGTGACTTCCATTGAAGAAGCAAGGTCACTTAAGGACATCCCCATTGAAGAGCTCATTGGAAATCTACAAGCACATGAAGCTACACTTGACAAGAGGGAGGAAGTAGAAAGACAAGAGAAGAAAGAGCTAAAGAGAATGAAGAAGGCTGAAATAAAGGCTCAAATTGAAGATATCATGGAAAAAGTCTCTCCATCCTCTCAAGCTAAAGAAGATGCCATGTACTCAAAAGGTAGACTCTACAAAGGCAAGTCCTCCTCCATCCGGTGCTTCACATGTGGAAAGAAGGGTCACTACAAGGAAGATTGCCCACAAGGAAAAAAGACCCATCTTCACAAGAAGGAGAAATGGCACTCAAGCTCAAGCGGCTCCTCCAACTCTAGCTCAAGTGAAGATTCATGTGAAGGATCAAGCTCAAGCTCTAGTGATGAAGGAGAATGTCATTTTGCTCTTGTAGCATCAACAAGTGAAGACTCAAATGAGGTAAATCTAGACTCTTTAGATAAAGAATCCTTGATTGATCTCATTCATGATATTTGTGCATCTCTTAAGTCTTCTAAAAAGAAAAAGAAAAAGCTTGCTAAAATTGTTGATAATTTGCATATAGAACTAGATGATCTTGAATATGCAAATTCTTGCTTGCTCATTGATAAAAATGATTATCTTAGCCAAGTAGACTCTCTTAAACTTGAAAATACTAGTTTACTTGATAAGATTAAATTTCTAGAAGCTCAACCTCTCATGCCTAGTTCTAATGAAGAACATACTTTAATTGTTGATTCTCTCATGCATGACATTGATGTTCTTAAATCTGAAAACAAAAACAAAGATTTTGTTTTGCATGAATTAGAACTAGAAAATGCCTCCTTGCTTGCTAAAATCAATGGGCATGAATCTTGTTCTAGTTCTACTAATAGAGAGAATGATGTTGCTTCTCTTCATATTGATAGAGATTCTTATTTAACTAAAACTCTTTGCCTAGAAAATGATCTTCTACATGCTAGAGATAAAATTAATCAATTGTCTTCTACTATTGCTTCTCTTAAGCATGATAATGATAGTTTAAGATCTTCTTTGCAAAGATTCTTAGTTGGTAAAAAGAATCTTAATGATATCCTACACCATACTACTAAAAAAATTGGTAGACATGGTTTAGGGTATGATAGTAGTCAAGGGAACAACAAAGATAAAGGACCTCCAATATTCCATGGAGAATCCTCTAGTTCCAAGACTATGGGCACATGCAACTATTGCAATGATTTTGGTCATTATTCTACTTGTTGTCCTTTTAGGAAAGCACCCAAGAGCAATAGGATTTGGGTTGCTAAGCTAACCCCTCCGGACCCAAAAAGATGATTGGGGACCATTTCATCTTTCTTCTTGTAGGTACTTGCAAATGGATTGACTTGAGCTATTGAATTGCTAATTGACTTCTCAATCCACATGAAAGAAGAAAGGTGAGATGTGTAGAGGGTGACAACAAGTGGAAAAGCAATGGTAAGCACAAAGGTAAATGTTTTATTGCTTATAACCATTTCTAACTTGTTTTTGTCAAGTTAGTGTGCACTATACATATGGTTTTTGAGTCAAAAGTGACATTTTGTGATTCTCTTCACACTCTTGCTCAAAAACTATTTCTAATGCTTCTATAGTGCACTACTAACTTGCTTAGACATGTTTGGATATGGTTTGTATTTTTAGCATGCCTCTAGATATGTTTTATGAAAAATATGTGCTTTTTCTACAGTAGTTTTGTCGGCCGAGTTTTGTCCTGTCTAAAACTCGACCGATAGGCACCAATGGGTGTTGCCAACAGCTGCGATCGGCCGAGTTGCCAATACACAGAACTCGACCGAAAACACTGTTCACAGAGTATACAGTTGGCTTATTGAATGAGAATTTCCCTCTCAACTAGATTTTCTCAACCAATAGCCTTATTCTTTGGCACTCCATTTGGTACCTTTATATATGCATATTGCCATGTTCTAAATTGCCTATCTTGCTTACAACTCTATCTCTCTAATTGCTCTAAATTGGTATATCTATATGTTGCAATTACTTGCTTTGAGTTGTTTTGCAGGTTTTGATGATGATCTCTTTGGATCTCTTAGTTGTGTCTAAAATCGCTTCCGTTGTGCTCTAACTTGCTACATCTATATAGGTGTATATCTTGTGTTGATACAACCTTGACGTTCATAGGGGTAATCATCTTATGGTAAGGATGCATATCTAGTGAGTTATATCCTCTCATGCTTCTATATTTGCATATCTCTTTGTTTGGATATATCTCTAAATCTAATCATAGCTTGCTTTATGTTGCTTGTCTCTTTGCTATGATCTAGATCCTACTAGTAGTCCTAACTTGTGATATCATCTACTAGTAGTTCGCATACATGTAGTTCTAACCCTATCAATAAGTGGTATACTTGATCATCTATATGTTATGCTTGTATCTTATCTCATACATACTCAAGATTGTTCCTTGAATTGCATATCTACTATCTTGAGTTGCTTGCATAACATTGTGATGCAGGGTACATAGATCTACATGATATGTAGAAATTGGAGTATTTTTGGATTTTATGCAGGTTTTGCTCCAATTTCAGTTTTTGCTGCAAGTATAGTGTTTTTTATGCAGAAATGACCTTCTGAGCAAGGCTCATCGCTACGCCATGAGCTCTGATGGTTTTTGGTCAAATTCCATCATATTGAGGGTCAAAATTGCGATTTATTGTTTTTCTGCAGCACTTCATCTTGCATTTTTGGGTTGTTCAAGTATATGATTTAACTTGCTTTTCTTTCTATGCTTGGACAAGACCCTATCTGTTCTCTTCTACTCTCCTTATATAACTTTTGTTATCTTCTTTCTCTTAACAAGTGGTGTTTCTTAGTTTCTTCACACCCCCACCTTTTTGAAATGACAAAGGGGGAGAAAGATATGTCTTCTGTTGACAACAGGTAGAAGGCATGTCTTACATGAAGCAAAGAAGCGTGTCCATGTAAAAAGGGAGAAGGTAAATGGGAGAAGACATATATGTGTAGAACATATATGAGTAGAAGACATAGTTTCTATAAATGTTATGAAAGCTAACCATGCAGGAGAAATTGCATCAATTGAGGGGGAGTATGAAAACTCCACGCGCATCAATTGAGGGGGAGCATATGAGCTCAATCCTATTGAAACCCCTAGGTTTCTCCAAAGGTATGATTTTACGTACAAGCTTTCAATACATTTATGGAATGGTTTGTCATCTTCAAAAAGGGGGAGAATGTTGACTCAAGGTCAATTAGGTCAATGTTGACTCACGTCTAAATTAACTAAACCCTTGTTTTGATGATGACTAACCATTCCACATATTGGTGTCTAATGCTTCTACATTGAGTGATTCCAGATTAGGTTTAGACACACTCCAAATGCCCTAACTTGCGCATATCAAATTGGAGAAAAGACAAGTCAAAATAGCTACAAGTGTGCAATTTGGGATCTCTATGTAAATGACCTAGAATTGCTTTGTAATCACTTGTAATGATTGTATGACTTGTAATTAAGCTTAGAAAAATTATTGGGACACAAAAATGCATCATTTGTATAGTTTTACGAAAATTCCAAAATACCCATAACAGGGATTTTGTCGGCCGAATTCCATACTCGGCCGATCCATATATTCTGGAATTTTCTGGGCAATCGGCCGAGTTACCAACTCAGCCGATCCCTATTCGGTCGAGTTTCTATGGTGGGAAACTCGGCCGATCCACTGATCGGTCCAAGTTGAAAGTCGACCGATCGGCCGAGTTTCTCCAAGGGAACTCGGCCGACAGTCTATCTTTCAGACTTGTCGTTTAGTGGTTCGGCCGAATTGCCTTTATAGAAACTCGGCCGATCAGACTGTACGAAAAAGTGCAGAAAAGTGATTCTAGCCGTTGTGGAGTTGCAACAAGTGAAAATAGATCCGTTGCAAGCCACAAAACGGCTAGTTTTCGTTCACAAGTGTTCCCAAAGGCTAAGAGGCATCCCCAGCTATAAATAGGACCCCTTGGGTTTCATTCCAAGGTTGAGCATTCCATGCAAACTCTTTGAGAGGTTCCTATTCTATAGTTGAGTGCTTCCTACAGCCTCCTCTCTCTCTCTAAGCTTAATCACTTGCTACATCCATTAGAGTGAGTAGGAAATCTGTAAGAGAGCTAGTCATATTTGTATATCTTGTGAAGCTCTCACTTCCACCACCTCCCCATCTCTCATTTCCAATCATGAAGATGAAGGTTCTCTCTCTTGTCTAAGAGAGGTGAAGAAGAATAAGGGAAGGAGTCCCTTGGTGAAGATCAAGGCTGAAGACTTGGAGCTAGAGTGGGTAAGCCCTTGGAGAAGGCAGAAGACTCAAGCTCAAGTAGGTAAGTCCTTGGTGGAAGAAGCTTCTCCGAGTGAAGGTGAAGTCAAAGGCGGAAGATCCAAGAAGAGTGGGTAATTCCTACAAGGCTGAAGACTAGTGCAAGATTGGGTAAGTCCTTGGAGAAGGCCGAAGAATCTTGCAAAGTGGGTAAGTCCTTGGTAAGGTTGAAGACTCTTTGTATTGGATAGGTAAGTCCTTTGTTGGGTCATGTATTGTATGTCTTATGAATGAATATAAGAGTGCAATTGTTTGAAGTCCTAGAGGTTGACCTCTCTAGGCAAGTGGACTGACACACTTCTAGTTTGAAGTGTGGAACCACTCTAAATAGCTTGTCTACATGTGTATGTTCAATCTCTCTCATCCTTGCTATGCATGTTTTAGTTGCACTCAAATTACCTATTTAGCAACTTTATCTTGTGATCTGTCTTGAAGGTTTAATGAATTTTGTTTAAGTGCTTTCAGCTCTATTCACCCCCCTCTAGAGCACCTAAGTCACCCATCTAGGATCCAACAAGTGGTATCAGAGCGGGTCTTCTCCAAGCATACTTCAACAAGTAGGAGAAGATGGGTGACTACCTAGGAGGGAGACTCTCGACCAGCCTTCCAATCTTCAATGGGAGCAACTTCCTCTATTGGAGAAGAAGACTTCAATTCTTCATCCAAGGATCAAGTCTCGAGATGTGGCAAATGGTGAACAGCCCATACATTCTACCAAAGACAAACATTGAAGAATGGGATGAATCCACCTTGATGAAAGCAACCTTGAATGCAAGAGCCATGCACATCCTTTATGCCTCCATGACCCCCACCGAGTTCAACCGGATTTCTTCATGTGAAACAGCCTATGAGGTATGGAGAAAGCTTTGAATCACTTATGAAGGGACGGATCAAGTGAAGGAAAGCAAAGTCTACATGCTCAAGGGGCTGCTTGAAAACTTCAAGATGGGAAAGGAGGAGAGTATAGCCAACATGTACTCAAGGATCAACACCATTGTGAATGGTCTTGCTATTCTAGGTCATCCTATGTCTAGTGGAGAGATCAACTCAAAGATCCTTAGAACTTTTCCCAAGAGGTGGGAATCCAAGGTGACTTCCATTGAAGAAGCAAGGTCACTTAAGGACATCCCCATTGAAGAGCTCATTGGAAATCTACAAGCACATGAAGCTACACTTGACAAGAGGGAGGAAGTAGAAAGACAAGAGAAGAAAGAGCTAAAGAGAATGAAGAAGGCTGAAATAAAGGCTCAAATTGAAGCTATCATGGAAAAAGTCTCTCCATCCTCTCAAGCTAAAGAAGATGCCATGTACTCAAAAGGTAGACTCTACAAAGGCAAGTCCTCCTCCATCCGGTGCTTCACATGTGGAAAGAAGGGTCACTACAAGGAAGATTGCCCACAAGGAAAAAAGACCCATCTTCACAAGAAGGAGAAATGGCACTCAAGCTCAAGCGGCTCCTCCAACTCTAGCTCAAGTGAAGATTCATGTGAAGGATCAAGCTCAAGCTCTAGTGATGAAGGAGAATGTCATTTTGCTCTTGTAGCATCAACAAGTGAAGACTCAAATGAGGTAAATCTAGACTCTTTAGATAAAGAATCCTTGATTGATCTCATTCATGATATTTGTGCATCTCTTAAGTCTTCTAAAAAGAAAAAGAAAAAGCTTGCTAAAATTGTTGATAATTTGCATATAGAAGTAGATGATCTTGAATATGCAAATTCTTGCTTGCTTATTGATAAAAATGATTATCTTAGCCAAGTAGACTCTCTTAAACTTGAAAATGCTAGTTTACTTGATAAGATTAAATTTCTAGCAGCTCAACCTCTCATGCCTAGTTCTAATGAAGAACATACTTTAATTGTTGATTCTCTCATGCATGACATTGATGTTCTTAAATCTGAAAACAAAAACAAAGATTTTGTTTTGCATGAATTAGAACTAGAAAATGCCTCCTTGCTTGCTAAAATCAATGGGCATGAATCTTGTTCTAGTTCTACTAATAGAGAGAATGATGTTGCTTCTCTTCATATTGATAGAGATTCTTATTTAACTAAAACTCTTTGCCTAGAAAATGATCTTCTACATGCTAGAGATAACATTAATCAATTGTCTTCTACTATTGCTTCTCTTAAGCATGATAATGATAGTTTAAGATCTTCTTTGCAAAGATTCTTAGTTGGTAAAAAGAATCTTAATGATATCCTACACCATACTACTAAACAAATTGGTAGACATGGTTTAGGGTATGATAGTAGTCAAGGGAACAACAAAGATAAAGGACCTCCAATATTCCATGGAGAATCCTCTAGTTCCAAGACTATGGGCACATGCAACTATTGCAATGATTTTGGTCATTATTCTACTTGTTGTCCTTTTAGGAAAGCACCCAAGAGCAATAGGATTTGGGTTGCTAAGCTAACCCCTCCGGACCCAAAAAGATGATTGGGGACCATTTCATCTTTCTTCTTGTAGGTACTTGCAAATGGATTGACTTGAGCTATTGAATTGCTAATTGACTTCTCAATCCACATGAAAGAAGAAAGGTGAGATGTGTAGAGGGTGACAACAAGTGGAAAAGCAATGGTAAGCACAAAGGTAAATGTTTTATTGCTTATAACCATTTCTAACTTGTTTTTGTCAAGTTAGTGTGCACTATACATATGGTTTTTGAGTCAAAAGTGACATTTTGTGATTCTCTTCACACTCTTGCTCAAAAACTATTTTTAATGCTTCTATAGTGCACTACTAACTTGCTTAGACATGTTTGGATATGGTTTGTATTTTTAGCATGCCTCTAGATATGTTTTATGAAAAATATGTGCTTTTTCTACAGTAGTTTTGTCGGCCGAGTTTTGTCCTGTCTAAAACTCGACCGATAGGCACCAATGGGTGTTGCCAACAGCTGCGATCGGCCGAGTTGCCAATACACAGAACTCGACCGAAAACACTGTTCACGGAGTATACAGTTGGCTTATTGAATGAGAATTTCCCTCTCAACTAGATTTTCTCAACCAATAGCCTTATTCTTTGGCACTCCATTTGGTACCTTTATATATGCATATTGCCATGTTCTAAATTGCCTATCTTGCTTACAACTCTATCTCTCTAATTGCTCTAAATTGGTATATCTATATGTTGCAATTACTTGCTTTGAGTTGTTTTGCAGGTTTTGATGATGATCTCTTTGGATCTCTTAGTTGTGTCTAAAATCGCTTCCGTTGTGTTCTAACTTGCTACATCTATATAGGTGTATATCTTATGTTGATACAACCTTGACGTTCATAGGGGTAATCATCTTATGGTAAGGATGCATATCTAGTGAGTTATATCCTCTCATGCTTCTATATTTGCATATCTCTTTGTTTGGATATATCTCTAAATCTAATCATAGCTTGCTTTATGTTGCTTATCTCTTTGCTATGATCTAGATCCTACTAGTAGTCCTAACTTGTGATATCATCTACTAGTAGTTCGCATACATGTAGTTCTAACCCTATCAATAAGTGGTATACTTGATCATCTATATGTTATGCTTGTATCTTATCTCATACATACTCAAGATTGTTCCTTGAATTGCATATCTACTATCTTGAGTTGCTTGCATAACATTGTGATGCAGGGTACATAGATCTACATGATATGTAGAAATTGGAGTATTTTTGGATTTTATGCAGGTTTTGCTCCAATTTCAGTTTTTGCTGCAAGTATAGTGTTTTTTATGCAGAAATGACCTTCTGAGCAAGGCTCATCGCTACGCCATGAGCTCTGATGGTTTTTGGTCAAATTCCATCATATTGAGGGTCAAAATTGCGATTTATTGTTTTTCTGCAGCACTTCATCTTGCATTTTTGGGTTGTTCAAGTATATGATTTAACTTGCTTTTCTTTCTATGCTTGGACAAGACCCTATCTGTTCTCTTCTACTCTCCTTATATAACTTTTGTTATCTTCTTTCTCTTAACAAGTGGTGTTTCTTAGTTTCTTCACACCCCCACCTTTTTGAAATGACAAAGGGGGAGAAAGATATGTCTTCTGTTGACAACAGGTAGAAGGCATGTCTTACATGAAGCAAAGAAGCGTGTCCATGTAAAAAGGGAGAAGGTAAATGGGAGAAGACATATATGTGTAGAACATATATGAGTAGAAGACATAGTTTCTATAAATGTTATGAAAGCTAACCATGCAGGAGAAATTGCATCAATTGAGGGGGAGTATGAAAACTCCACGCGCATCAATTGAGGGGGAGCATATGAGCTCAATCCTATTGAAACCCCTAGGTTTCTCTAAAGGTATGATTTTACGTACAAGCTTTCAATACATTTATGGAATGGTTTGTCATCTTCAAAAAGGGGGAGAATGTTGACTCAAGGTCAATTAGGTCAATGTTGACTCACGTCTAAATTAACTAAACCCTTGTTTTGATGATGACTAACCATTCCACATATTGGTGTCTAATGCTTCTACATTGAGTGATTCCAGATTAGGTTTAGACACACTCCAAATGCCCTAACTTGCGCATATCAAATTGGAGAAAAGACAAGTCAAAATAGCTACAAGTGTGCAATTTGGGATCTCTATGTAAATGACCTAGAATTGCTTTGTAATCACTTGTAATGATTGTATGACTTGTAATTAAGCTTAGAAAAATTATTGGGACACAAAAATGCATCATTTGTATAGTTTTACGAAAATTCCAAAATACCCATAACAGGGATTTTGTCGGCCGAATTCCATACTCGGCCGATCCATATATTCTGGAATTTTCTGGGCAATCGGCCGAGTTACCAACTCAGCCGATCCCTATTCGGTCGAGTTTCTATGGTGGGAAACTCAGCCGATCCACTGATCGGTCCAAGTTGAAAGTCGACCGATCGGCCGAGTTTCTCCAAGGGAACTCGGCCGACAGTCTATCTTTCAGACTTGTCGTTTAGTGGTTCGGCCGAATTGCCTTTATAGAAACTCGGCCGATCAGACTGTACGAAAAAGTGCAGAAAAGTGATTCTAGCCGTTGTGGAGTTGCAACAAGTGAAAATAGATCCGTTGCAAGCCACAAAACGGCTAGTTTTCGTTCACAAGTGTTCCCAAAGGCTAAGAGGCATCCCCAGCTATAAATAGGACCCCTTGGGCTTCATTCCAAGGTTGAGCATTCCATGCAAACTCTTTGAGAGGTTCCTATTCTATAGTTGAGTGCTTCCTACAGCCTCCTCTCTCTCTCTAAGCTTAATCACTTGCTACATCCATTAGAGTGAGTAGGAAATCTGTAAGAGAGCTAGTCATATTTGTATATCTTGTGAAGCTCTCACTTCCACCACCTCCCCATCTCTCATTTCCAATCATGAAGATGAAGGTTCTCTCTCTTGTCCAAGAGAGGTGAAGAAGAACAAGGGAAGGAGTCCCTTGGTGAAGATCAAGGCTGAAGACTTGGAGCTAGAGTGGGTAAGCCCTTGGAGAAGGCAGAAGACTCAAGCTCAAGTAGGTAAGTCCTTGGTGGAAGAAGCTTCTCCGAGTGAAGGTGAAGTCAAAGGCGGAAGATCCAAGAAGAGTGGGTAATTCCTACAAGGCTGAAGACTAGTGCAAGATTGGGTAAGTCCTTGGAGAAGGCCGAAGAATCTTGCAAAGTGGGTAAGTCCTTGGTAAGGTTGAAGACTCTTTGTATTGGATAGGTAAGTCCTTTGTTGGGTCATGTATTGTATGTCTTATGAATGAATATAAGAGTGCAATTGTTTGAAGTCCTAGAGGTTGACCTCTCTAGGCAAGTGGACTGACACACTTCTAGTTTGAAGTGTGGAACCACTCTAAATAGCTTGTCTACATGTGTATGTTCAATCTCTCTCATCCTTGCTATGCATGTTTTAGTTGCACTCAAATTACCTATTTAGCAACTTTATCTTGTGATCTGTCTTGAAGGTTTAATGAATTTTGTTTAAGTGCTTTCAACTCTATTCACCCTCCCTCTAGAGCACCTAAGTCACCCATCTAGGATCCAACAGTCTCAACCTTAGAGTAGGATATAATCTCAATCATGGTTCCGGAAAGCGGTATGCAGTGTACGGGAGGAGAGGGTACTGCATAGAGTATATGCGGTATGCGGGAGTATATACGGGAGTATATGCGGTTTTGGATTTTTTTATTTCAATAAACTAATTATATATAAAATAATATAGTGAGATCATAAATTAAAATATATAGAGTAGGCACGTACATCTATTTACTTATAAATATATTAATATGCAAGTATAATGTATGATATGCTTATATATGTATATATGTCAATATATAGAATGTGTTTGTAATATATGTACAAATGCTAAAATTGTTGGTATGTATGCCCATAGAGCAAGTCATATGATGATTGTAATGGGATACTTTGTAAATGATTTGAATAATAATAAAGGCAATTTCCAATCTATATGTTTAAACTGTTTCTGAGATGATGGTGTAACATGATAGATGTCTAAAGATTGTTTTACTCAATGACGTATGCTTTTAGGTTAAGGACCTAAACGATGAGATCATACGGATGTTAAGAGTATACATTCTTGTTTAGTCCCTAGTCGGTTGTTATTGTGAAAATAACCATAGACATCAATAACACTAAAGACTAGATTATGTGTTGGTTGATGACAGAATCTCATTAGTCATGATATGGTGATATCAAACCAAGCACATAGGTACTTGTTAGAGAACAAGGTACCAGACAGACCCACCGTGAGAGTGACACATGGAACCATGACTTGGTAGTCACAGTCAGCTCTCATAGTGATGGTGGTGAGTGTGATTCTTAGACCTGAAATCACTACACTCAACACATGTCGTTGGGTACACTTTGACATCATCAAATGCAGTCCTGAAACATGGGTTGTTATAAAGGTGATGATTGGGTGGCTTTGACACATGGGGTTTTTTAGGGGTGAGTGATAGATATGGGATTTGTCCCTCCTGAGGGAGTTTGATATCCTTGGCCACTTGATGAGTAGGATTGAGAAAGGCATGCGCATGCACGTGTGAATCAATATGTGATATTGATGTCATACACATCTCACTCGGTCTACTCTGAGATCAAGGAAATGAATGAACATTGACAGGATGACTGTTCCATGCCTCGAGTTCATTCTGGATATCAGTGACAAAGGAATTATACATTCACTGTAACACCACTCACGGATTGTAGGATGAAAGTTGTTCTCCAACTTTCTACTTTCACTTGGGTAGCAATGATGTGTGACTAGGCACCGCTCTTTGCTTGTGAAGTCATAAGTGTTATGAACTTTCACTGCCAACGTGAAATGGACCTGCAGGGTCACACACATAGGATTCAACCTGGAAGAGGAGTTTTGTCCACAAGCAATGTTTAGATTGATTACTAAAGGAGTTTAGTAGTTCAATTAAACACTCAATCAGTCGATGGCTCAATATCATATGGTTCAAGGTGTTGGACGCATTGATTGGAGTATCAGATTGATTGAAATCGCAATTGACTGATTTTTGCCCAACCTGTGCTCCCAACCGATCGGTTCATGTGCTGAACCGGTCGGCTGAGGTTGCTGAACCGGTTGGCTGGAGTGTCCAGGCCGATCGGCTCATGCCCAGGTTGAAACGACCGGTTCAAGGGTTGAACCGATCGGCTCAACTGGTGCAACCGACCAGTTGGGAAAAGTCATGTCGGAAAGAATTTTCCTTTGGTTTCAAATTGCCCAATTCGATTAGGAATAACATTGGTATTCGATACCAATTGGGAATGAAACAAGGAAAGTCTTTTTGAGCCTGATTAGGACTATGAACCGATCGGTTCAGGGCACCAACCGATCGGTTGGAGTGCCCCAAACGATCGGCTCAGGTCCAACCGATCGGCTCAATGGCCGAACCGATCGGTTCAGTTGTGAACCGATCATTTCAAGTTGCGAACCGGTTGCTTTTTGTGGAAAATTCTCGAACCCTTCTACTCCTGCATTAGTCCCGTATTGCCGGGCATAGAGAACCCTGTCCCATGACCCGCCTATATATATAGGGGTATTGGGGGCTTCTCAAGATACAACTCAGTGCAAGTTGATTGCTCTGCAAAGTTGTCGTTCTCTCTGGTTTTGGTAACTGAGAGAGAGCCCGAGCAAGTGCTTCCCGCAAAGGGAGGTGCAGCAAGGGAAGGACAACTGCAGTTGCAATTGACAGAAGGAGAGTATGTTGGCGACTAGTACGTCAATAGGAGGGTGCGACTCCTTCCACTTCCTTGTGGGACAAGGAGAGTGGAGTTCCGGGTGGTCCGTGTGGACTACTTCAGAGGCGGGAGGTCACTGCCGCTCAGGAGGACAACTGTCATCCGACAGTCTGGTAGGAGGAGTAGTCTTTCAGTCCCGGTGCGACCAGGAGCTGCACAGACACCGTCCAAGACCAGAGGTGAAGACCGCGCAAGGCGCGTGGTATTGTCACCGAGCAAGCCTCGGGACAAGGTATGATTCACAAACCATCTTTCCTATTATATAGATGTTGACGCGATTCCTTTTGTTCTGGGTTTGGGGAGAAGTTTTATTTCCGCTGCTTCTCTGCCTCCTCCAAAACCCAACAGTGGTATCAGAGCCAGGTCAACCGCTCTATATTTTAGGATTATCGATATGATCGATTTTGGTTTGTCGCCTTTATTTATTGCATGCGATGCGAATAATATCGGCTTTATACATGTCCAATCCACAAATCCCTAATATACATATATGATATGTAATATTAATGCACTCGATACGCGTCGCCCTTAAACGAGTTTTGTGGTGGATGTGTAGCATGATTATGGCCTATAAACCCCTATATCTGTGTATGGTTGTTTGTGTGGTTGCTTGCATCTCAGTCTACGCACCGATTCCCTTTCTCATATTCCTGATGTAACTCGAAATAATTCGAGAATTCTTTTCCTACCTTTGCTCCCCCCGAATGTAACTCGGGGTTTCTCAATTCAATTGTAAATAGGATAGATTTTATTTCCTGTTATGTCAAAGAACGGCAGACAACCTGAAGACGATCGGTTCAAAGAGTGAACCAATCGGTTGGTGATCCAGACGGCCAGTTCGAGGAACAAGATGAGCAGGTGGCGACATGAGGAGATGCACGATGACCGGTGAACCGATCGGCTGGAGGCGCCAGTCGATCGGCTGGTGGCACCCGGACAACCTACCTGATGGCGAGCCGATCAGTCATGGAGATGAGATGATCAAACCCAGAAAGGAAGGCGCATATTTCATCTTGTACAGGTTGCATGTGATGTAGACCTAGATGACTGTGATTCCTCTTGGCTCGAGGAATCACAAATAGGATGGCCATAATCATTGCTTTTTATCGTTTATGCATGTTTTGTGTGGGATATAGCATGTATATGATACGTACTATAAATTGTGGTGATTGGATATGTATATGTATATAAAAACCAAATCCCTCATTAAATATTAAGTTTTAGACGCCTTCCAAATGCGACACACGTGAAAAGCTTGATCGACCAAGTGTGGGCACGCCCTAGCGTGGTGCACCGTCTATCTCGTGGAAGTGTGAAGGATGAATGTGTGGGTCTGCCCTAGCAGGGTGCATGTTCATCGTGTTGGCTTTGGGTCAGACTTAACAAGGTGATCTAGATGGGAGCTAGTACCTTGAGGCATGGAGATGATCATTGCAAAGAGTTGCATATGACATCTTTCAAGAGTTGCATATGATGCAATTGGCAAGAGTTGCCTACCTGAGAGATCTGAGTTGTGGGTGACAGCCCTAGCTGGTCCATGGCTCAGAGGATTTCAGGATCTTGACCCACTAGAAGATTGTACGCTGCAATCTTCCGAATTGATGGTGAGGGCTATCAATTTGAGTCAAAATAGTGGGATCGGTAATTAATTAAAGGCCTAATTAACTATCGTCAAATTTTATTCAAATCAAATCAAAAAGGTTTTGACAAATGCAAATTTTCTCTTGTAGAATGGCAAAAGAATCATCTTTTAAAATGGGCAAATTAATTGAGAATAAATTCCATAACTGGTTGAGGATTGTGAGAAGTGTTCTGCACAATCCAGATATACCAGGAGCCTTAGAATCCACTCTATGTACGCTTAATGCATTGGTGAAGAGGAAAGTAGGTAAGGGAGAGAAGTGTTCTCTCGCCAAACCAATTTCTTCTACATGGAGAGGATGGAAGGAACAATGGAAGAAGAAGTCGGAGATAGAGATCTCTACTTCTGGTGTATACGTGATAGAGATTAACTTTACTACTTCTTCGTCATGGGTACTTGATACCGGATGCAGATCTCACATTTGTTCAAATGTGAAGGATCTTAAGAGAAGTAGGCCTTTGGGGAAAGGCAAGGTTGAACTACGTGTTGCTAATGGGGCAAGAGTTGCCGCCAGTACCGTAGGAACCTATGAGTTAACTCTACCTAGCGGGCTAATACTAGAGTTGAAGAACTACTATTATGTACATGCCATAAATAGGAATATCATTTCCGTCTCTTGTTTGGACAAAGATGGATTTGAATTTCTTATTAAGAATGGAAAGTGTTCCATTTCTAAAGATGGGATCTTTTATGGCAGTGCCCCTATGTCTTATGGTCTATACTTGATAGACTTGGAGAAAAGTGTATACAACGTAAACAACAAAAAGCAAAAACTCAACGACTCAAACAAAACATATCTCTGGCATTGTCGTCTAGGGCACATAAATGAGAAGCACATTTCTAGACTCCATAAAGATGGTTATCTAGACTCTTTTGATTATGAATCAATAGAGACATGTGAATCTTGTTTGTTGGGAAAGATGACCAAGACTCCCTTTTTAGGTAAAGGTGAGAGAGCTAGTGATCTATTGGGACTCATACATACTGATGTATGTGGGCCTTTTAGAACTAATGCCAGAAATGGGTATCAATACTTCATTACCTTCACTGATGATTTCAGTAGGTATGGCTATGTGTACCTGATGAAGCATAAGTCAGAAACCCTTGAAAGGTTCAAGGATTTCATGAATGAAGTACAGAACCATCTTGGTAAAAGTATTAAGGCACTTCGTTCCGATCGAGGTGGAGAATACTTGAGCCAGGAGTTTGAGGACCTTCTGCGAGCCCGTGGTATTGTATCACAATGGACTCCGCCTGGAACACCACAGCATAATGGTGTGTCTGAAAGAAGGAATCACACATTGTTAGATATGGTGCGATCAATGATGAGTTTTGCTGATCTTCCAATTTCTTTCTAGGGTCATGCTCTTGAAACCGCCGCGTTTACACTTAACCGTGTGCCATCTAAATCGGTTCAAAAGACACCATATGAGATATGGTATGGGAAGCGTCCCGTTTTGTCTTTTATGAAGATTTGGGGCTGTGAGGCTTACGTGAGGAAAATGTTTCCTGATAAGCTTGGACCCAAATCCGATAAATGTTATTTTGTTGGATACCCCAAGGAAACGAGGGGATATTACTTATACCACCCTATTGACAACAAAGTGTTTGTTGCCAGGGATGCTGTATTCCGAGAGAGGGAATTTATTTCCAAAGGAAACAGTGGGAGGAAAGTAGAGCTTGAAGAGGTTCAAGCCCAACAAGAAAACATTGAACCGGTAGATGTACCAGAGGAAAATGTAGATTCACAAGGTGTTGTGGAATCTCAGTCTCCTCAGGTAACACAAGGACCTCGTAGATCTAGTAGGACTCGCCTTGAACCTGAGAGGTTTGGATACCTTATAACTCAGGAAGGTGGAGAGTTGATCATAGATGATGATCCAACTACCTACGTATAGGCTATGGAGGGACCAGATTATGAGAAATGGCTAGAAGCCATGAGATCCGAGATGGAATCCATGTACTCCAACAAAGTATGGACTTTGGTGGAACCACCCGAAGGGGTAAAACCCATAGGGTGCAAGTGGGTCTTCAAGAAAAAGACCGACATGGATGGCAATGTGCAAACTTATAAAGGCAGATTGGTTGCAAAGGGTTTTCGACAAATTCAAGGTGTTGACTATGACGAAACTTTTTCTCCAGTTGCCATGATTAAGTCCATCAGGATCATGCTTGCTATTGCAGCTTATTATGACTATGAGATTTGGCAGATGGATGTTAAAACCGCATTCCTTAACGGGAATATTCATGAGGATGTGTACATGACGCAGCCTGAAGGTTTTGTAGATCCAAAGAATGCCAATAAAGTCTGTAAACTGCAAAGGTCAATCTATGGATTGAAGCAAGCATCTCGGAGTTGGAATCTTCGATTTGATGAAGAAGTCAAAGTGTTTGGCTTTATTCAAAATGAAGATGAACCTTGTGTGTACAAGAAGGTTAGTGGGAGCTCGACCATATTTCTCATATTGTATGTGGATGACATACTTTTAATAGGGAATGATGTCTTAGCCTTAGAGAAGGTAAAGACTTGGCTTGGAAAAACTTTCTCAATGAAGGACTTAGGAGAAGCATCCTACATTCTAGGAATTAAGATCTATAGAGATAGATCTAGAAGGCTTCTCAAACTAAGTCAGAGCACGTACATTGACAAAGTGCTGAAGCGGTTCAGCATGGAGAACTCAAAGAGAGGCAACGTCCCTATGCTACATGGAGTTACCGTCTCTAGAGCTCAATGTCCCCAATCTTGTGAAGAGAGGGAGCGTATGAGTGGGATCCCATATGCATCAGCCATCAGATCCATCATGTACGCTATGTTGTGCACATGCCCAGATGTCTCGTATGCTCTCAGCATGACGAGCAGATACCAGTCAGATCCCGGGGATGCTCACTGGACAGCCGTGAAGAACATCCTCAAGTACTTGCGAAGGACTAAGGATCAGTTTCTTCTGTACGGCGGCGAGGAAGAGCTGGTTGTAAAGGGTTACACCGATGCAAGCTTCCAAACCAATAAAGATGATTACAGATCGCAGTCAGGATTTGTGTTTTGCCTTAATAATGGAGCTGTGAGCTGGAAGAGTTCCAAGCAAGAAACAGTTGCCGATTCTACTACAGAGGCCGAGTATATTGCTGCTTCGCATGCAGCAAAGGAGGCTGTGTGGATCAGGAAGTTCATTTCTGAACTTGGTGTAGTTCCCAATAGCTGTGATGGAATTGAGCTTTATTGTGACAATAATGGAGCTATTGCACAAGCTAAGGAGCCCAGATCACATCAGCGGTCCAAGCACATACTGCGGCGCTTCCATCTCATACGAGAGATCATACAGCGAGGAGATGTGAAGATTTGCAAAGTACCAACTGAAGACAACATAGCTGATCCACTGACTAAGGCCCTTTCTCAGCAGAAGCATGATGGTCATGCTAGGTCACAACGACTGCGTTTCCTTGGTGACTGGCTCTAAGTGCAAGTGGGAGTCTGTTGGTATGTATGCCCATAGAGCAAGTCATATGATGATTGTAATGGGATACTTTGTAAATGATTTGAATAATAATAAAGGCAATTTCCAATCTATATGTTTAAACTGTTTCTGAGATGGTGTAACATGATAGATGTCTAAAGATTGTTTTACTCAATGACGTATGCTTTTAGGTTAAGGACCTAAACAATGAGATCATACGGATGTTAAGAGTATACATTCTTGTTTAGTCCCTAGTCGGTTGTTATTGTGGAAAGAACCATAGACATCAATAACACTAAAGACTAGATTGTGTGTTGGTTGATGACAGAATCTCATTAGTCATGATATGGTGATATCAAACCAAGCACATAGGTACTTGTTAGAGAACAAGGTACCGGACAGACCCACCGTGAGAGTGACACATGGAACCATGACTTGGTAGTCACAGTCAGCTCTCACAGTGATGGTGGTGAGTGTGATTCTTAGACCTGAAATCACTACACTCAACACATGTCGTTGGGTACACTTTGACATCATCAAACGCAGTCCTGAAACATGGGTTGTTATAAAGGTGATGATTGGGTGGCTTTGACACATGGGGTTTTTGAGGGGTGAGTGATAGATATGGGATTTGTCCCTCCTGAGGGAGTTTGATATCCTTGGCCACTTGATGAGTAGGATTGAGAAAGGCATGCGCATGCACGTGTGAATCAATATGTGATATTGATGTCATACACATCTCACTCGGTCTACTCTGAGATCAAGGAAATGAATGAACATTGACAGGATGACTGTTCCATGCCTCGAGTTCATTCTGGATATCAGTGACAAAGGAATTATACATTCACTGTAACACCACTCACGGATTGTAGGATGAAAGTTGTTCTCCAACTTTCTACTTTCACTTGGGTAGCAATGATGTGTGACTAGGCACCGCTCTTTGCTTGTGAAGTCATAAGTGTTATGAACTTTCACTGCCAACGTGAAATGGACCTGCAGGGTCACACACATAGGATTCAACCTGGAAGAGGAGTTTTGTCCACAAGCAATGTTTAGATTGATTACTAAAGGAGTTTAGTAGTTCAATTAAACACTCAATCAGTCGATGGCTCAATATCATATGGTTCAAGGTGTTGGACGCATTTATTGGAGTATCGGATTTATTGAAATCGCAATTGACTGATTTTTGCCCAACCTGTGCTCCCAACCGATTGGTTCATGTGCTGAACCGGTCGGCTGAGGTTGCTGAACCGGTCGGCTGGAGTGTCCAGGCCGATCGGCTCATGCCCAGGTTGAAACGACCGGTTCAAGGGTTGAACCGATCGGCTCAACTGGTGCAACCGACCAGTTGGGAAAAGTCATGTCGGCAAGAATTTTCCTTTGGTTTCAAATTGCCCAATTCGATTGGGAATAACATTGGTATTCGATACCAATTGGGAATGAAACAAGGAAAGTCTTTTTGAGCCGGATTAGGACTATGAACCGATCGGTTCAGGGCACCAACCGATCAGTTGGAGTGCCCCAAACGATCGGCTCAGGTCCAACTGATCGGCTCAATGGCCGAACCGATCGGTTCAGTTGTGAACCGATCATTTCAAGTTGCGAACCGGTTGCTTTTTGTGGAAAATTCTCGAACCCTTCTACTCCTGCATTAGTCCCGTATTGCCGGGCACAGAGAACCCTGTCCCATGACCCGCCTATATATATAGGGGTATTGGGGGCTTCTCAAGATACAACTCAGTGCAAGTTGATTGCTCTGCAAAGTTGTCGTTCTCTCTGGTTTTGGTAACCGAGAGAGAGCCCGAGCAAGTGCTTCCCGCAAAGGGAGGTGCAGCAAGGGAAGGACAACTGCAGTTGTAATTGACAGCAGGAGAGTATGTTGGCGACTAGTACGTCAACAGGAGGGTGCGACTCCTTCCACTTCCTTGTGGGACAAGGAGAGTGGAGTTCCGGGTGGTTCGTGTGGACTACTTCAGAGGTGGGAGGTCACTGCCGCTCAGGAGGACAACTGTCATCCGACAGTCCGGTAGGAGGAGGAGTCTTTCAGTCCCGGTGCGACCAGGAGCTGCACAGACACCGTCCAAGACCGGAGGTGAAGACCGCGCAAGGCGCGTGGTATTGTCACCGAGCAAGCCTCGGGACAAGGTATGATTCACAAACCATCTTTCCTATTATATAGATGTTGACGCGATTCCTTTTGTTCTGGGTTTGGGGAGAAAGTTTTGTTTCCGCTACTTCTCTGCCTCCTCCAAAACCCAACAAAAATGTAGGTAAATTAATGTACACATATATATATATAGTGTATAAATGTGAATAAATCAAAATGTATATATACATGCACAAATATGTGATTGTGTATTTAGGTATATTGTATATGTGTCTGTACATGTTAATATATCAAAAGGTATTCGAATAAATGTACAAATGCATGTGGAAAATTTGTATATGTATTACAATGTATACATATACTTCAAAGAATATATATATCATTTTAAATATATAATGAAATGTCTGTATATATATGCATGTATGTACGAAATGCATGAACATAAGTTGTGGGATTTTCAAAAAATGGAGTTTAATCGGCCGCTTAATCGGCCAAGCGGGAGTATATGCGGCCCATGACCGCTTAGTAGACCGATTAGTAATATGCGGTGCGGTAGGGTGACTGAATAGGTATATGCGGGAGTATATGCGGCTGTGCGGACCGATTTCCCGAACAGTGATCTCAATAATTATATTAGTTAGACTAGTAAAGTATGATATATATAACATATTATTTTAGTAGTTACTTATGTATAGCGGGTACACGGGTCTAGCGGGTCTGAGTCCAATCATACCCATTATTGTACCCGCTTATATGCAGGTCTAAGGGTATATGGGTCCAAGGGTATGCATGTATAAATAATTAGACCTGTGACAGGTCTTTTAAGGGTCTGGATTTGTGGGTCTGCGGGTCTACCCGTACCCATTTACAGCCCTAACATTGGCCGGGTAATAATTCAATTGTTTTGGGTCTTGGATCACTAGAAGGTTGTATGTTGTAATCTTCCAAATTGGTAGTGAGGGCTATCAATTTGAAGAAAATAGTGGGAGTGATAATTATTTAAAGGCCTAATTAATATTGATAATATTATCAAATCAAATCAAAATGTTTTAACAAAATTACAAAATTTCCTTTGTAGAATCTAATGGAAAACACAAAGATGTTTTCTTTGTGATCCCTCCTTGAGAAGGAAGGTTTGAACAGGAATAATTTCCATGATTGGTTCAGGATGTTGAGCATCATTCTCACTTAGGAACACAAGCTCTATATCCTGGAGACACTGGAGCTAGATGAACCTCCACCCATTGCACTTAAGGCTGACAAAGATGCTTATTGGAAGCACTCTGAAGATGTCATGAATGTTAAGTTCATGATGTTGTTCTCAATGAACTATGAGTTGTAGAGACAACATGAGAACATGGATGTTATTGGGATGGTTACACATATTTAGAACATGTATTAGATCATGAAAGACAATATAGATATTATGTCTCAAAGGAGTTGTTCAAGTGCAAAATGGTAGAAGGAGATCCAGTAGGTCCCCACAAACTCAAGTTGATTAGGTATGTGGAGAATCTTGCTATATGGAGATTTCCCTTTGGTCAAGAGTTGGCCACAAATATGATTTTGCAGCCACTGTTGGAATCATACAACCAGTTTGTCATGAACTACAATAATAATTTTGACAAGCCATTATCAAAATTACTTGGCATGTTGAGGACAAATAAAATGCAGATGAAGAAGGAAAATTTCATATATGTGATGATGATAAATAGAGGGAAGTCCAAGGGCAAAGGAAAAGCTATGAATAGTTCTAAATCTAGCCAGAAACCAAACTCTTCTGTACTAAAAGCTGAAGGAGGAGTGAATAAGGAAGAAAAGTGCCACCACAATAACTAGCCTGGACACTAGAAAAGGAACTGCCCTCTTTATATAGAGGATCTCTGGAAGAAGGGGATAGAGATATTCACTTTAAGACCCGAGAAAAAGTAAGCTAGAACTATGTAGAGCAAGAGTTGTTGCCACTACAGTTGGAGTATGGCACTCATATAACGTGCATGTGAATATGTGATAGAATTAGATAATTGCTATTATGTACCTACCATTAAAGAAAAACATCATGTATTATGTACATGCAAGAATATTATGAATATATTTGATATTTTTATTTCAAAGATATGGTCTTTTATGGCAGTGGCCCTAATGTCTCATATTTTATATTTGACAGTTATAGAGACAATTATATATACTGAATGACTCGATGACTCAAACAATGAATACCTATAGTATTGTAATCTAGAGCACATAAATGAGATATGCATTTCTAGAATCTATAATGATGGTAGTCTAGACTCTTTTGGTTATTCAACCAATAGAGACATGTAAGTCTTATTTATTAGGCAATAAAAAAGCACTTTTCACTAGATGTAGTGGGAGAGTGACAATTCTATTAGGACTCGTACATATTGATGTATGTAGACCTTTTAGAATAAATGCTCTATGTAGTTATTAGTACCTCATTATATTTATTGATGCTCTCAGTAGATATGATAATTTATATTCAATGAAATACAAATATGAATTTCTTAAAAGTGTTAAAAGAGATCATGAATGAAGTACATAACAATCTTGGTAAAAATATTAAGACACTTCAATATGAACGATGTTGAAATATTTTAACAAAGAGTTTAAGGACCTTCTAAGAGACTATGATAGTGAATCACTATGAACTCCATCTAAAACATAATTAAAGTGTATCATGATGATGTATCCGTAAGAAGGAATCAACACCCTGTTAGTCATGGTGTGGTCATCAATAAAATCTAGCTGACCTTCCAACTTCCTTTTTGAGCACATGCTTTACACTAAACAATACTGTCTAAAATGGTTCAAAAGACACTATATGAGATATAACATGGGAGGTGTCCCAATGTGTCTTCTATAAAGATTAGGATTTAAAACTAATATAAGAAAATAGTTTCTTGAAAAGATTTGTCCACAAATCACATAAATGTTATTTTGTTGAATACTACTTTTATATCCCAGTCCAACAAAAAAGTTATTTGTTGACCAAGATGGTTGTATTCCTAAAAGGGAGCTTAGTTCCAAAGGAATCAATAGGAGTAAAAGTAGAACTAAAAAATTTCAAGACAAATAAGAAAATATTGAACCTAAAGAGGCACAATAGGAATAGGGAGAATCATAAATTGTAGTGGAATCTCAAGTTCCTTATGTAACACAAAACCTCATAGATGTAGTAGGATGAGCCTTGAGTTTGAAAGATTATGACATTGTATTACTCATGAAGGCAATATGTTGGTCATAGATGATGAGTCAACAATCTACCTAGCAGTTATTGAGGGACCAGATTCTGAGGAATGGCTTGAGGCCATGAGATGTAAGATGGAATCCATGTAAACCCACAACGTATGACCTTGGTGGATCCACCTGAAGGGGTAAGACCTATAGGGTGTATTTGGGTCTTTGAGAAAATATCGACATGGATGTTAGTGTACAAACCTATAAGAGAATATTGGTCGCAAAGATCTCAAACAAGTTCAAGATGTTGAACATAACAAAATCTTCACCAGTTGCCATGGTTAAGTCCATCAGGATCATGCTTGCCATTGTAGCTTGTTATGACTATGAGATTTGGAATATGGATGTCAAAACTACATTCCTTAATGGGAATATTGTTATAACCCCAAATTTTGGGTACAATTAGTGAGAAATGTGATATCTCATATTAAAGATAATTGAACAAATAATGATATGATTTGTTTTGAATAAATGGATTTCCTTTCACAATAGCCTTGATTGGTTGCTTTGTGGGCTGTATTGGCTATTGGGCCCAATAACAAGGAAATTCAAATAGTAAATGGATAATTGAATTTTCGAGAAAAGAAATATGTGGAAACCTCTAGAAGGCAAATCCAAAGAGGATTTCGTGCCTCTTGGGTTCCTTGGGTACCAAGGAGTCCAAGGTTGAAAAAAGAAAGCAATATGAAAAGAAAAGATTAATTAAGTATTTCTTTATGAAGAAAGAAATTGGGAAATAATTATATAATGTGGAAAATGAATGAAAAGAGGCATAAATGAGATTTCTTGGGGAAATTTCGTATCCATGAGGTTGTTAATATTAAAAGGGATGCCAATGAGTAAAATAAAAGAGAAATAAAAAGAAATCCTCAAAAAGGAATATTTAAATGAGAAATAAACAAGATAATGTGAAATAATGCATATAGATGCATCTAGAAGGATAATAAGTATACTTAAAAAGTAATTTCGAAATAATGGAGTATCTTGGGATCCAAGGAGTCCCAATAAAGAGGAAAGAAGGAGAAAATACTAAAAAGGCAAAATAAGAAGATAATATAATGCATTATTAAGGAATTATGATGTATTGTTAAAAAGAAAATAATTTCTATTAAAGGAAATAGAAATTTCGTGCTTATGGAGTAAAAATCAAGCATAAGAGAGAGAAATAGAAATGATTTTCGAAATCCTAGTTTTTAAAGAAAAAGAAATATCAAAAGGGTATAGAAGAGAGAGAAGGTTTGCTTATCCATGAAGGAATCAAATTCCTAGTAGGAAAGAGTGTTGTTTCTTCATGGGAAAATGTCTTAGGGTCTGGGCAACCACCCCTACATAAGGAGTTGATCTCTGGCCGAGTCCCAAAAGATCCCACACACCCCTCTCTCTCCTTCTTCTTGCTTCTAGCACTACAAACCCTAACGAGGGTGTGGACCTATCTCTGGAGCAACAAAGGTTGGGTTGGTGGTCCTGTTGGAGACTCTAAGGACCCACGACAACAACCAGTTGCTTGGTGGCCATCCTTCCGCCCTAACCGACGTGAATCTACAGCCGTGTTGCTGCTTGACGACCCGGTGTTGCAGACCTGTAGCTCTTGAACGAGCCACCTCTGCCGCGATCTGGGCGGCACCCCAGGGGCGCCAAGGTGCGGCGGAGCTATAGCACCCCATTGCGGAGTCCTCGAGTCTCCAGGAAGAGGAGGCAGGCCGCGGGAGGGCAGCTGCTGACGGCTAGGGCGACTGGCGCGAGCTTGAAGATGACGGAAGGGCGTTGGACCGTTCTGCCCCTTCGCGGGCTGAAGGACGCATTGGTTAAGTGGAGGGTATAATCGTAATTCAACTCTAATTCCAAACAGCAACGTTGCATGGAGAATGAGCGACGTGGCGCACTCTGATTGGCCGGGAAGGTATTTCCTATATTAATTCATAGTTAAAGATTCGTAACTCAGATCAAGACAAGTTATATATGTATTTTGATCAGAAAAATGCAAGGAACCCATTAAAAATAGTTTTATAGCCTGAATCAGATCATAGTTCGAAAAGTAATTTAAATCATCATCTTTAATGAATTAAAGATTAAGAAACCCTATTTTGATATGATTAATGTGTTTAATAAGGTTTAATGGATCTTTAGAGTTGATATTAGTCTGTTAAATGTAAAAAAGGAACATTGAGTACGAAAAGGAAGAACTTTGCACATGAATAGTCTAATTTAGGGTTTATGTGCTTAAATATGCATGCAATTTAAAAAGGGCATAAAGTTATCATCTTTAATGATTTAACTAAGGAAAAACCCTTAGATTTGATGATAGACGGATAATTCTAGCTGATATTAAAAACAGGTTAATTGCCGAACCTTTGATCCGGAAGTCATGGGTGCGGCTCAACCTCTTGGTCTCCCTTAATTGGGGTTTATCGGGAGGTGGGGTCGTAACATTTGGTATCAGAGCTTAGGTTCCTCAGTTAACCATTAATAATTATTAAATTTTACAAACTCCATAGAACCCAAGGGAGTTATTAGAGGAGTATCCGAAAGATGGAGGTATCTAGAAAGGGATCACGACCGGGGGCTGGCAAGATTTTCCTCTGCACCGCTAGTCGGAATACGAGGACTCCCGGACCCGTGTGACCGCCTGGCCAAAGTCTTAGGGTATAAATTGAAATAAGATACCTTTCGGACTTCTCATCTTATTCATCCTTTCTCATCACAAAATTCTGATAAGGACATAAAGGATTAGGGTTTTCTTTTTTCTCCTCACCCTCTTGAGGTATGGGTAAGGTTAATAAGGTTTAAGGAATCCTCCATCAAATTAATGAAAAGCATGTAAATAAGATGTCATGGACATAAGCTTAATAGATTAAGCGCAAATTAAAGAGTAGATACATGCTTAGGTCATATGACATAAGTTGTCATGTCCTCAGAGTAGACCTGAGAGTAGACCTTCTTGTCAGGAGGATAAGTTAGTCTTGGAGATAGAGATCTCCATTGCAAGTAGAGCCCTAGCACGTCCTCTGAGGATGATGCTAACCCTAACCCTAAGTGAAGGTTAGAAAGAGATGAGTTGGACCAGGTGTTTGACAGGACATGCCTTTGGGATGCCATATGATCCATGGGTGACCTAGCACCTTTGGCAACCCAACCCTGTGAAGGGTCGGGCATGATAGGGTAAAGGATAGCTCCTTAGATGATGATGTTAGTGAAGGACCATAGAAACCCTATGGGCTTGTGCAAGTAGGGCATAGCTGGCACCTAGGGCACGTCATAATGCTGACAGTAGGATGAAACCCTGGATAAGGAACTATGATGGAGCATAAAGGGTTATGGATGATCTCGAGCAACCATAAGTCTGAACCTAGGCTTCACCCATGTAGATCATGCTTTTGAGGTTGATCCTTCATGAAGAAGGGACCTCTAATGGTGAGGTTGGATGTGGGGTTAGCTCTAGAGAGAGTAGGAAACCCAGCAAGAAGGTTGGAAGCCTAAAACCCTGAACAATGGATGATAGTGGTTGCTTCATGATCAATCCCTGAAAGTTAATGATATCTTGGTTGCCTTTAGAGGGACCAAACCCTAGAGATAGAAGATGAAGCATCTGGTGCCTATGTGCCTACGGTATATGTGTTTACCTTCTGAGAAAGGAAGAAGATGTTCTGTTTACCCTGAAGAGGTTTAGTAGCAGGTTATGATGCCTTGTACCTTGTTGGTTGTCCTTGAGGAAAATCCAACTCTAAGTGTTGCTTGAGTTGAAGGATCACAGGAAGTGCACGTTATGCCTTTTGCAAGCTTGATTCATGGTTAAGGGATAGAGCATGCAATTGGACACCTAAAAGTGAACCTAGGGTTCCTAGGCCTAAGAGGGGAAGTGGTATACCTAATGCTCATGATGAGAATTTAGTTGCTATAGTTTCGAGCACGGTACTCCTCATGCATAACAGAAAGTGAAACCCCCCTTAGGTTTAAAGGTATGTTTGATCCCTCACAATATAGTTGATGATAAAGGAAGGTACGATCTCGATCCAGCATTGAGGAAAGAGGATAAGTATGACCTAGCATGGTACAGTAAGTGATCTGCCCGTGCCTTAATGGCTTGCTAGGGTTAAGTAGGCTCGTGTGGATGTAAACCCTAGACCTAAGAGCTTTTGTGACCTTAGAGATAGTTTTCCTCCCATCCTGGGAGAGGGACCCCTTTGGTAGGGTGTATATCAGTTTTGTTGGTTTAAGGCAACCTGAAGAGGTCTCATAGGATCTTGAGAAGCTAAGTGAAAAGTACATGGTATGAGGATGAACCTATAGACCCATAGATATACATCTCTATGTGCATGCGGATGTGTTACCATGGAGGTAACCGGTATGGGGCTTGACCAAAGTAGGCAGGTTGCCATGATCCCTATGAAAGGATGAGAGCCAGCCCATGAATACACAAAGAGAGATGATGAAGACTTGGGTAAGGTTCTAAGTGAACATGTACTATAATGGAGAATCCTAAGTCTATCCTAGGGTCATGTAGGGATAAGACCGATAAAAGTAGGAGTTGCCTAATTACCCAGTTGCACAGGACCACAGGGTCAGGAGGTAACAACTATCATTGTCTGAGGGCCATGGGTTAGGAGATTGATCACCTTCATGAACTCATGGGACCCAAAGGGCAGATGAGTAGGGCACTCTCTTGATGCATGAGGGAAGAGGGATGACCCCAAAAGAGTCGGTACCCTATAGACCTAGAGGAGATGACCAATGATATAAACCCCAGTAGGTTCAAGACTAGTTTGATATCATGATGGTTGTGATGTAGAGACATATGTGGAACGTTGCAACTTAGATGTAAAGGTGTATGGGCAAGGTGGGATGTACCATCTCTACTCTTGGAACAGGAAGAACTCTGTATTTGGACTGCAGCCAAATGCTTATTTCCTCTTGTTATGGGGGTGAGAGATAGGATATTACGCATGCCATACACCAAGGATAAGAGATGATATAGATTGGAACGTTGCCACGAGAAATGGGGATAGAGAAGATAACCTACCCTGGTAAAGTGAATGATACATGGAAGGTTTACTAACACTAAGAGGAATGAGGTAGTCCCCTTATGAGGAAGTTTCTATGATGAGCTATGTAGAACTTACAAGTATACCAGGTTGAGTTTGAGCACCATGATGATGAAATCAGAGAGTGTTCTTAATTGAAGATAGACATAAAGTTTGAGGTGAGATGATAAATGAAATACATGAAAATGTATTTTTCAATGTTACCTGATTACCTAAGGATGTGAAGTGGTAATAGGTGCTCTGGTTGAGATACATCTGACTTGTTTGATTAGAAGCTAGAAGAGGTTATTTGGCTAACCCTAAGTTTGAAAAGGAGAGGTGTTTGGGTAACACTCATACGTAACAAGATGTGTTGAAAAGTTAAAGGTTGTTTGGTTATCCAGTCTAGTCTTCGATGCGATGAAAGAATGGTGGTAGAACCCCATATGCACTTCTTTGGAAGAGAAGGTGACGAAACCCTGACTAGAGTGGTTTAGGGTTTCAGAGGATTTGATCTTGAAAGGATCATGACATACAGGAAATCATGGTTGAAGATCATCATACACCGTGGAAAATGGCAATAGCACGTTAGATGTTTAAGATGAGGTTGCATGTGGTTTATGGCCATGCAAGCCAGAAGGTAAAAGACGAACCCCAGTAACCCAGTGTATCGATATGGAGGACAAAAGAATACCTGAGAGGGAATGAGAGCTCAACACTATGGATGTTGTGATAAGTCTCCCCTGGATCGAGGAAGGTCGAGATGCAATATGGGTTATGGTAAGTTGCCTTACCTAATTGACATGAGAAAGAAAGAGTTCTGTTAAGGGACAGATCTAGTTGAACTACCCAGGAGAAAGATGGTTCAATTACACAATGAAGCAAGTTCAAAGGATTCTTGAGTTTGACCTAAAGGTTCTCTTCCATAAAGTGGAAGTAGGCACATGAAAAACTCAATGTTAGTATAGTTTATCACCCCTAACTATGGTTAGTAAGATCCAGACTAAAGGGTCTGATGAGAGCATGTGTGCTCGTTCAGGGTGATATCTAGGGACAGTTCTTGTCCTGTGAAAGATGTGACATTGATCACCATAGCCAGTATCGGTTTTTATATGAAGCTATGTAAGGGAGGTTGTGTCGGTCACCACTTCAGTAAGGTGATGTTGGTGAAAGTACCACATGTTGGTTAGAAAAAGGGACCCCAGTACGTGTAGATGAAGTCACTTTGATTGTGCAAGGGCTGAAAGGAGCCTAGAGACGATGAGAGTCGTGAGCAGATGCAAAGTAGACTGACATACAAGTTACTGTGGGAGAAAATGTGACATGAAAATACGACCCCTATAAGTTATAACTAAGAGAGCTGAGTCCCCGATACATGGGTCCATTAGAGATGGATGGGTGGAGAAGGTTAGGTTTGACCCTACCCCTCAAGATAGAGTAATGGGAGATGTTTTCCATGTGTCCAATTTAGAGCGCTATGTGAGGTACCCCGACCATGTGCTAAGCAATGAACCCAGTGAGCCCCAAGGGAGGCTGAAATGGCCTGAGTCACCTGTGTAGTTTATAGATGCCAGGATGAAAGAACTCAGAGAAAAGAATATGTGATAATAAAGGTTCTTTGGAAACGCCATGAGTACGGCAAAGCCACATAGGGGCCAATGATGGACATGGAAAAGTCTTATCCTGAATTGTTTGTTTGCTTGTTTGAATTTTGAGGACAAAATTCCTATAAGAGGGGAAGGATGTTATAACCCCAAATTTTGGGTACAATTAGTGAGAAATGTGATATCTCATATTAAAGATAATTGAACAAATAATGATATGATTTGTTTTGAATAAATGGATTTCCTTTCACAATAGCCTTGATTGGTTGCTTTGTGGGCTGTATTGGCTATTGGGCCCAATAACAAGGAAATTCAAATAGTAAATGGATAATTGAATTTTTGAGAAAAGAAATATGTGGAAACCTCTAGAAGGCAAATCCAAAGAGGATTTCATGCCTCTTGGGTTCCTTGGGTACCAAGGAGTCCAAGGTTGCAAAAAGAAAGCAATAGGAAAAGAAAAGATTAATTAAGTATTTCTTTATGAAGAAAGAAATTGGGAAATAATTATATAATGTGGAAAATGAATGAAAAGAGGCATAAATGAGATTTCTTGGGGAAATTTCGTATCCATGAGGTTGTTAATATTAAAAAGGATGCCAATGAGGAAAATAAAAGAGAAATAAAAAGAAATCCTCAAAAAGGAATATTTAAATGAGAAATAAACAAGATAATGTGAAATAATGCATATAGATGCATCTAGAAGGATAATAAGTATCCTTAAAAAGTAATTTCAAAATAATGGAGTATCTTGGGATCCAAGGAGTCCCAATAAGGAGGAAAGAAGGAGAAAATACTAAAAAGGCAAAATAAGAAGATAATATAATGCATTATTAAGGAATTATGATGTATTGTTAAAAAGAAAACAATTTCTATTAAAGGAAATAGAAATTTCGTGCTTATGGAGTAAAAATCAAGCATAAGAGAGAGAAATAGAAAGGATTTTCGAAATCCTAGTTTTTAAAGAAAAAGGAATATCAAAAGGGTATAGAAGAGAGAGAAGGTTTGCTTATCCTGAAGGAATCAAATTCCTAGTAGGAAAGAGTGTTGTTTCTTCATGGGAAAACGTCTTAGGGTCTGGGCAACCACCCCTATATAAGGAGTTGATCTCTGGCCGAGTCCCAAAAGATCCCACACACCCCTCTCTCTCCTTCTTCTTGCTTCTAGCACTACAAACCCTAACGAGGGTGTGGACCTATCTCTGGAGCAACAAAGGTTGGGTTGGTGGTCCTGTTGGAGACTCTAAGGACCCACGACAACAACCAGTTGCTTGGTGGCCATCCTTCCGCCCTAACCAATGCGAATCTACAGCCGCGTTGTTGCTTGACGACCCGGTGTTGCAGACCTGTAGCTCTTGAACGAGCCGCCTCTACCGCGATCTGGGCGGCGCCCCAGGGGCGCCAAGGTGCGGCGGAGCTATAGCACCCCATTGCGGATGTCCTCGAGTCTCCAAGAAGAGGAGGTAGGCCGCGGGAGGGCAGCTGCTGACGGCTAGGGCGGCTGGCGCGAGTTTGAAGATGACGGAAGGGCGTTGGACTGTTCTGCCCCTTCACGGGCTGAAGGACACATTGGTTAAGTGGAGGGTATAATCGTAATTCAATTCTAATTCCAAACAGCAACGTTGCATGGAGAATGAGCGACGTGGCGCGCTCTGATTGGCCGGGAAGGTATTTCCTTTATTAATTCATAGTTAAAGATTCATAACTCTGATCAAGACAAGTTATATATGTATTTTGATCAGAAAAATGCAAGGAACCCATTAAAAATAGTTTTATAGCCTGAATCAGATCATAGTTCGAAAAGTAGTTTAAATCATCATCTTTAATGAATTAAAGATTAAGAAACCCTATTTTGATATGATTAATGTGTTTAATAGGGTTTAATGGATCTTTAGAGTTGATATTAGTCTGTTAAATGTAAAAAAAGAACATAGAGTACGAAAAAGAAGAACTTTGCACATGAATAGTCTAATTTAGGGTTTATGTGCTTAAATATGCATGCAATTTAAAAAGGGCATAAAGTTATCATCTTTAATGATTTAACTAAGGAAAAACCCTTAGATTTGATGATAGACGGATAATTCAAGCTGATATTAACCTGTTGTTAATAAAAGTGAAAATAGGATATAAAAGATGATCTTTTTATATAGTTGGTTTAATTTAGGGTTCTATGTACGTGAATATGCCTTAATGGGATTAGAAACCCTAATTTATGTTGATATGAATTCTAATGGTTTTAATTGTACAAATAGAAGAATAAAATGGAGATATGATGATTCGAAGATAAATTGAGTACCAAAGATCTTTAATGTGAATTATTTGGATAATTAGTGTTTCCTAGTGTATAAAGGTGGAAATAATAATGAATAAGGTTCATATATGTGAGTTGAACTATAATGAAATATGATTTGTCAATTTGAAAGAAATCGAAGGTGATAATTAGCCTTAATGTTTTGGATATGACCTAAAAGGATAAATATAATAGTTTTAGTGTAAAAGAAACATATTAGACTTATTTGACATTCAATTGTGCCTATGATGCAGAAATTAGGGTTTGTGAACTAAAAGAGCATTAAAAGTGATAAATGCATAATGAAGGCTAAAATACTAATAACACCCTAAAGTTGGCCTAGAAATCATAAGGTGGAATCCAAGTTGATCTTGAGGATGTTTGAATAAAACAATGACACTTGAATGTTATGCATTATTTTCAGGATATTGATTGCTTGTTGATTGTGTTGAATGTTAATGCATGGACATCAAGTTACTATGGATCAGGTATGTGGTTACACTTATGACTATACCGATTAGTTTTCTGAGGTTTGTATCGACGTTTCCCTCAATGCATGAAATAACTGTTGGATGTTTTAATTCATGCAACTATAAAGTGACTATGGCTATCACTATGAGTATACATGTATAACTAGCTAGATCCGAGTCCACCCCTGTGGCTATGCAAAGGATAAGGATAACCTAGAGCAAGGTCTAGGGTATCATGAGTTAGAAAATGGTCTACACATGAGTAGTGCCATGAGACTCTTAGCATACCATGAGTTAAGGAGTGGGATACCTACGGGTAGTGCCATGTGACTCAGCCCTAGAAATTGATTCACCTATTAGGTGAAGTCATGAGGGGTAAAATGGGAATCTACCACATGGGAGGTAGTATCCAGGTCCACTGTAGGGACAGCGCAGGGGATAGGGTACACATGGATCGCGTAGTTATACTTAAAACGTAAACTTGTTTGTTAAATGATAATTGAATGCGATACATTGTTATATATAATTGAATGATTATTGTTTCCCCCACATACCAGCTTCGGCTGACCGACGTTTTGTTTGTCGGAATTTTAGGTACAAGCCAAAAGGACAAACAGTAAATCGTCACATTGTGAAATACATGAAGAATAATACAAGGAGGATTAGTTAGCGTAGAATCATTAAGTGGATAGAAGTTAGAAATCTAAAATTTCAAAAGGTATGTAAAGTTTATTTTCTTACAGCTTTTCAGTTTAGTATGTTAAAATTTGATAATTATTCTTGGTTAATTGCCGAACCTTTGATCCGGAAGTCATGGGTGCGGCTCAACCTCTTGGTCTCCCTTAATTGGGGTTTATCGGGAGGTGGGGTCGTAACAAATATTCTTGGGGATGTGTTGGTGACACAGCCTAAAAGTTTTATAAGACCATTGATTCAAATAAAGTTTGTAAGCTACAAAGGTCAATCTATGAATTCTAAGAATTCTGTCTCTTCCACTCTCAGATTGATTGGAAACCCTAACCTTGACCCTCTTATAAATAGAGGGGTACTGGGGGCTTCCCAGACACAATAATAAGTTCTTACAATTCTTGTCCCCTTTGGTTGTGGTAACCAAGAGAGTCTGAGCAAGTCCTACCCATAAAAGGGAGGGATGACAAGGGAGAGACAGTTGAGAGAGCAAGTCAGTGCTAGCACCATGACGTTCGAAGGCACACATTCTTCTTGTTTGCTCTGGTAGCACAACGTGATGTTCCCGGTGGTCCACATGGATTACTAAATAGGCAAGGAGGTTGTTACCTATCTCTAGGAGGATGTCGTCAACTGTTGTTTGTGGTGATCAACCATGAGGCTGTTGCTGACGACTGCTCGAGTTCTGCTTGAAGAAGAAGCATGTTGCTGCAAGAGTTGTCATTGGACTTGCTCTAGGACCAAGTTTAACTCTTGTTACCTTCTTTCCTAGATACATCAATGTTGACACGATCTTGCTGATTAGAAAATCGGGCATTACAATTTTTGTTTCTTCTACCTTATCTATCGCTCCAATTTCCCTACAAGGAATAGCAAGATGATTTGAAAAATGGAATATTTTTGGTGTTTCAAATAATTCTACATATATTTCTAGGATGAATACAAATCAAGCTATAGTTATAGAGGGGTTTTTGTTGCTATATTTTTTAGTGCAGTAGGCATTGAAGCTCATAGTCCATTTACACAATATCTATAAATTTTCTTAACAAAACATTATTAATCAAGCCCTGGTCCATTTAAATGATAAATTCCAATCAAAATGGCAACAATTATGTCTCATAGTATGTTAATATGGTCAATTTTCATGTATAAAACAAAAATGTGTTCTTTTTATGTGTCATTTCTTATCCAAACATGAACAATGGATAATACCAGTATTTTCCCAATGAATTTCTAAAAAAATAATTTGTATTTTGGTATATTTGTATGCTGCTTTGTGGTCATGACAATGGCTTATAATGTATATTATGCTATAGAGTTCTATTTGTGTCAGAAAAAAATAGTATATAAGGTTGTGTTGCCAATTCTAATTCAGTAGAATATTGTGGTACATTTGATGTTTGAGGAGGTAACATCATAAATTGTACTAAATCATATTATTTCTAAGCCATGCACAATCTTTGGATTTGGAAAGTGAGTTATATCATGATCTACATGCCCTTTGATGGATTTGGAGTTTATATCACTTGCAAATTTGTAGTCTGGATCTACGTGCCTTTTGGTAGATTTTGATTTTATGTCACTTACAAATTTGTGGTTTGCTTACTAGCATATCATTGATTCTTCTTCCCTACTTTTCACTTATCATAAACTTACAACTATTGGTAGTATCATCCTAATGGAATTCATCACATACCAATCTCATGCTTTTTAGTGACCATCAGAAGTTGAGCTCCTAGTCAATAAGAAAATGGGATGGTGTGAAAGCAAGTCGTTGCATGATCATGAAAGCAAATAAACTAGTATGCAATTTTGTATTATGGTTGATGTCTCTTATATATATATATATATATATATATATATATATATATATATATATATATTTCTATGTACCTTTGTGTGTGTGTGTCTGTGTATATGTGCACGCGTGCACGTGTGTGCTCCTTTTTAATTGAGTAGAAGAGAACACCTTATTGTTGAACAGAAAAAATCCCATCTTGCCTTGATTTTGATGTAAACATAGACTAGTGGACTTTCTAAAGGAAGTCAAAGTCTACCAATTTTTTTTCAAACACTAGAAAAAAGGCTACATTTTCATCAATATTTCCAACAACATACATATTCTCTTCATTTTATTAGTCACTCGCTATAAACCAAAGTATCTCAATCATGGTCAATTTATCAAGTAATGCGGAATCAAATAGGTATGTTTGTTTCCACATACATATTGACACATAATAAATTTTTCATACAATATATAATTCATAACGTAAGGTCAAATTTATCCAGATATGTCATGATTTATTTATTTTCTAAGTTGTTCATTTCTAATAGTAAAATTTAGAATCATTGTTATGTCACACATGTTAAATAGAGTATCTATCTATCTATCTATCTATCTATCTATCTATCTATCTATCTATTTATCTCTCTCTCTCTCTCTGTATATATATATATATATATATATATATATATATATATATATATATATATATATACTTTAATAAGTTGTTTGACTTGTTGGATAATGATGGTTATTATTCATGGCTTTATTTTGAAGGGGAAATCTATCAATGATAAAAATAAGTTGAATAAAGATGATACCATCTGCTGGCTAAACAGACAAAGCTCCATTATACTTTTAAAAAAGCTTTAGAAGATAATGAATATTTTTGTGTTGTATGACTTGTGTTTATGTGACATCAACAAACCAATGTATGTCATTGTGTCATTGAATTGTTTAAAATATGAAATATATGGGATTTTGCTTCATCTATAGTATCATGCTTATGTTTTTTTTGGGTTTCATCCCTATTGGTAGCACTCCTACAAGGCTAAATAGGTTCAATGTGATGTCCATCTTGTGATATACCTTGGATGTGATTGTAGTTGGAAGTGAATTTTTTTTAATTATATAACCCATAAAAATGTAATGATTTTCAAATAGGCAACATATACCAACAAGTTTAGCAAAAAGGATATATTTCCCAACTTTCATGGAAACCAATATTTTGTCAGCATCGTTAATATTTTGGTATGTGTTTTCCACTATATTGCCAAAAAAAACTCTATGGTGATGGTTATAGTTTATATTGATGGTTTCTCTATGTTAGCATAGAGGTCCCAAATTGGGTATTTTGGCACCAATGGTGCATATGCCACCAACCCTGCAATTGTTTTGGCACTAAGTAAGTGACTTCTTAGAGGAAAAATGGATGATGGGAGCTAACCTGACACACCTATATCGACGATCACAAGTATTACCATAGATTGGAAATTATGGCAAAAGACTATGTAGCATTTGTTGAATAGTGATATGATATACATCAACATCTAGTGAGTGTGTACTAGCATTTATTGGCTACTGATATCGACCAATTAATGTAGTGTCTTGAAAGCTTTACTGATGCTGCTTTTTCTCATTCTAAATTTCTATCATAGGGCATGGGTAAAAATTGGTTTTGACATGAGCTTACCCTCTAGCCACACACTTGGTTTCTATGGGATATGAGCCATTTGGCAATGTCCAATTTGGATACATCAACCCAGGTAGGAATTTTGTTGATGCTTTGTCTAGATTTATATGTTTTTAAGAAATGATCAAAAGTATTTTCCGTATTTTTATTGGTTCAAATCATTACAAAGTCATTATAAATTCATTTAACGTCAGAAAATGTGTAAAATTAAGCACTAGAAAGATATGGAATATGATTTTTATACCATGTTTTAACAAAGATAAGACTTACATTTAGAAATACACAAAATTAGGGTTTGTGGTGAATTTTAATAGAGAAATTAATATGAACAATTTCATTGTTAGTATATTCAAATTTTGATAAAGATTATAATGTTACATTTTGGGATATTTAACTAACATAATAAATACACACTATTAGGGTTTAGAATGAAATCTAGAATGAAGCTCGCTACCACCCAACTTCTCTTTGTCAACATCCTGCCCTACCCAATCACACCCCTCACTATTTATGTAGATGCTTTCTCTTTCTCCTGATGCAACTTCTTACTCTTATCTTGATCCTCTCCCCTCCCTACCTTCACCTTTTCTTCTCTACAATGATGTCTCTAGTTCATGTAGGTATATTTTATTTCTTTTCTTCTCTTGATCGTAATTTGACCTATCTTGTTGCATTTAACATGTATATCTAGACATTGCTTTTGATTTAGATACATGTTTTTAATAGTTATTATGATTCTAGAGTTATATGCCTAGTTGTAATTCTATTCTTTTGATGAATGAGTTAATACAAATGGATGAATGAATAAACCTAAATTATGTTATATGTATGTTTGATATTTAAGCATATGCACGTTTATGGATGAAAGAATTAGCCCAAATTACTAATTTTGAATTAAATTATATGAATTAAACCTAAATTATATATGTATTTGATAATTATACATGTGTTTTGTTGGCTTTGAAACTCATCTAAAGATTTACATATCATGAGTATATCTTAGATAGTCTCTGGTTTGGGACTATTAATGAACAATTAATCTCACTTATAATGTGAATGTATAACATGCATTTGGTTTTTAAGATATTTCTATAGTTGTTTTCATGTTTTCTTTCTGAGTACATATGTAAGTGTTGTCCATCTACATCAGTATGTCAGGAGAACTATAGAGAAATAAATATTCTTGAATTACAAATACACATTATATAGTTACTAGTGAGATTAAGTGTTCAATAAAGGGATAGATGACACACATTCACCAATATGCATTCTAAATACATGTATACATTTGTCCTAGAAACATGTCCAAAACTTACCCATATCAGATAGTACTTGATTTGGGACTATTCTTGACACTTAATATGTGAGTATATAATGTGTGTTTGGTTTTCAAGAATATTTATCATTTGTTTAGTGTGTACATAACTAGGTGGGCATTTTCCCATCTACATTGGTGTACTTGGAAAATTGTGCAAAAATATTGTCAAAATATTTTTAAAAAGAAAACAAACATTATACAGTTACTAGTGAGTTTAAGCATTTGGAACGGGATAGGTGGTATACATTCATCTATATGCACACTAAATACTATTGTAAAAGACTAATAAATTTGGTCTCAATTCTAACATATATTATTCTATAATTGACTTAGTTGACACCAAATTGATTACCAATTATCTACCTTGTGATTATAGAATGGATTTGTTGGGTTTTGTGGAGAAAACATGTGCGGCGGAAGAAAAAAAAAATCCACGCAACCCAAAATAGGATCTCGTCGACAACAACATATTCAGAAAGAGTGTTTGCGGTATATACTTTATCGCGGAGCAAGTCCTGAGATTTCCCAATGCACGATGGTGTGCAACGATGCTGGCCTACATGGATGGAACTTCTCTCCCATTTGTTAAGTGCGTCACATGAAGATCTGACGGTGCACCTTTCGTGCGGTGATGTACAGTGCTCGTAGCATGTACAGATGGTCGTAGATGTCCTCTGAACGCAGACGTCTCAGCGTTTGCGTATCTACTTTGTCCATGCGGATGGACTGGAACTCCACGTCGTGCTTCCTAAGCCGGCGGGAAGGAGTTGTCTCTGTGCGGCAGTGTGCTAGCATCGCAGTACTCTCCTTTCTCTCCTGAGGACGGCGACGGATAGGGTTTACGTACGTGAGTGTAAATTGAAAAGCCTCTCTCAATATATTATATAGATATCGGCCATCAAGCTCCTTTAAATATGAGACGAAGGGAAGTAGGGTTTCCTAAACCCATCGGTAAACAGAAACACTCCGTTAATTAGAATGCTCATGGATTAATTAGAATATTCTGGAATTCATTAATTAACTAAATAATCACATTAATTGATTAGTTAACATATGACTCCATGCAATCGCTTGGTATGACTCTATGGGCATATATACCAACATGATTGACATTGGATGTTCATTCCAAATTGTCAAACTCTGGATTTTATAAGCGGTCTAGATGAGTTTTAACGATTTGTAGATCAATGTAGGAGACAACATAGAGATATGTTTTATTGACCCTATATGAATTACAAAAAATAACTTGAAAGTCAATATTGTCGAGGAAATAAAAAGTCATGTCATGTGCAATAGGATTTCACAAGGCTATACAAAATGGTATTGGCATGGAGAGACTCATATATTTCAGATTAATAACTCTCGATAGTTGAACTTGAGTGGAAGAAGAAATGGTGAATGATGTTCATGTAAACAAACTAGTTTAGAAGCATATGGTTGATGTGATGATAGATAGTTGTGGGATAAATATTACTGATCCACCTTTCTTATTTAGAAACATTATGCATGATACTTAGAAAACATTATATTTAGGTTGTACTAAGTCTATGAGGCTAAGTGTTGTGTTGAGGTTGTATACTCTAAAGGATAACAATAGGTGAAGTGATAAATCTTCATTTTCTAATGTCTCTGTTAAAGAAATTCTTCCTAAAGGCAACAATCTTACAATATCGACACAAAGTAAAGAAAATGTTGTGCCAATGGGAATGGAGGCTAAGAAGATACATCTATACCCGAGTGATTGTCTATTATTTCAAAAGGACAATGGTAATTTTAAATACTGTTCAAAATATGGGGTGTTAGAGTACTAAATGACTACTTTGGGTAAGACCAAGAATGACTCTCCTACCAAGTTGATGTGGTATCTACCCATAACACCACAATTTCATTACTTATTTTTTGAGTTAAAAGATGCATAAAATTATCTTGGCATGTAAAGGTAAAGGAAAACAATGATGGGATCCTATGACATGTATCTGATTCACCATAATAGAAGAAACTTAATTTATTGTACCCTCAATTCGGAAAAGAAGTGAGGGATCTAAGACTTGGACTTTGTATTGATGGGATGAATTCATACAATACATTGAGCATCATGATGTTAATATTAATATTAGGGCCCAAACAGCATGGAAATGATATTTATGTTTCCCTTCAGCCTCTAATTGATGACTTTAAGAAACCCGCATAAGAAGGTGTCACGACTCATGATGCATCATGTAGAGAGACCTTTACTGTGCATTCTATGTAGTTTTGCATGATTAATGACTTTGCATTATATGGGAATTTATCTGGATATAGCATAAAAGGATCCAAAGAATGCCCTATATGAGAGGAAAATCGTAATTCAATATAGCTAAAATATGACAAAAAGATAGTATATCTTAGTCTTGAAGATTTATATCAAAATTACATCCTTATCAAAAGTTGAACAAATCATTTAATGTCTCGATTAAGGAACGAAGTGCCCCTAAACCTATATCAGAAAATGATGTTTAGGAAAGTGTAAAAGGCATTATACGATAAGGTGAGTTTTCAAAAATTCAATCTTGTATCTTCTAATCCCTTAATCCTTGACAATAAACTTCACTTTATCATCCTTTGATCATTTGACAACTTTGGTGACTCCTAATTGGGGATTTGATGCATATTTATGCTTTCTGTACATATAAATACACATTTGATGATGACTGTAACATACTAAAACTAGATCCCTACCCTAAAACTTTGACCTTTTTTGACTTAGCCAAAAAAAGTTAAACCCTAATAAGATAATGCATGTAATTAAGCCAATAATGTAACATAAAAGGTGTTGCAATAGTATACGGTGGAAAACATGACACATAGTGCTTAATAATCATATGTGACACATATGGTGGTAATAAGAAGATAAATAACTTAATTGGATGACTAATTTCATTAATGGGCCATTAGTGGTCCAAGTGACATAACTCATATAATAAAGTCACAAAAGTGAAAATAAACTTCAAATTCGTAATCTACACATCAAAATAAGCATATGTGTCAATTTTCATCTAATTTGGACAACCTTGAAATATTAGGTTAAGTTTAGGAGAGAGAAAATGTATAAAAGACATAAGTGATAAATAAATATGATATATGACACCAAAATTTGGAAATTAAGGCCAACTCATATTCAACATACTTAAGTTAACTTGAGGGTGAAGTTTCACTTAATCTGGATGATCCTAATGTCATTAATGCATGAGGAAAGAGAAATTAAGATTTGGTTAATTAATGCATCAAAAATCTTCAAAATGAAAATCTAAGTGGAGAATCAGAATCTACATACCTAATTTAATCGATGTACAAAGTTTCACTTAATTTGGATAAGGTTTGGACCTCCAATTAAGGAAAGAGAAAAATGAAATCAATTTGACCTCACTTTATTTGAAATTTAATTCTATTTGTATTATTTTGTCATGCATTTCACGGATGTATTTCCAGTTTATTTTTAGGTTCATTTTGGTTTGACACATAGCTCTTTCCTTTTCTCTTCACATCTCAGAATCTACATCTATCATTTGATTGTTTTGATCCAACAGTCGTGCCTTTGTCTTCTTCCTTTCTCTTTTCTTTCTCGTTTGCTATAGTAGCTTTGAGTTCCCCTCTCTCCTATCTCTCTTTCCTTTAATCTTTTGCCTCTATTTCTCCCTTACTTTCCTCATCCATTTTCGATCTGTTTGATCTCTACTTTCTTATTATTTCATCCTTTCTACTTCTCAGACGATGAATCTCTCTTTCCCTCTCCTCTGTTATATGTTCCCGCGAGGAACCAAATCCTTCTATTCTACCTCATCTACAAATACATACATTCCCACCATCTTTGAACCCCAACTAAGGCCTTCGATCACCCTTTCCATCCCTAGCGTCATCAGAGAGTACCTGACCTAGACCGACCAACACGTTGTGACCACTTCGACTTCGAAGGCGAGCTTTAGACCTTCAGGCTCCTCTCAAACCATTCCAACTTTGTCGTATTGACCCCTTAGAGCTCTGGACACTATCAATTGGACCAAGGAGGTACAAACTTTGATTTCCCCTTTTCTAATCCTCTTTGTGCGAGTTTTGACATTGTGATCTATCTTGTCGGAGCTTGCCTTTCTTCTGCAATCAACGAGCCCTTTGTCTCTGCCTATTTCCTTTGAGGCATTCTTCTTCGTCCCACATGATTTTTCCCCTGGGTTGTTATTTTCCCCTTCAGCAGTAGGTGTTGCCTTGTTGCTTCAGAGCAATGACGATCACGATTTGGGGGGGGGAGATAACTCCTGGTCAGAATACTAATTTGCCCTGTTGTGTCCCCTTCACACTTTGTTTTCCGCAAAGGGTATTAGCATCTTTCGACCTCAATTTTGGTTCTTTGACTTAATACTATGCTGGTCGTTGACGATGCCAGCTGGTTGCCAAGGATTGGGCCACCTCAGCGGGCCCAATCTGGATTTTATTTTTCCCACGTGGAATTTTTAGATTTCCTTATTGGTCTATTTTGCAAAAACGATAGCTAATTATCTGTTGATAAAAAATGGGTAAAAATAGCCAATAAAATGAGAAAAATTAGACCTATCTAATGATCCCAAATTTAAAGATTAAATCTAATGTTTAATAACATGTGATTCCAATGGATCTAATTAAATAGGAATTAACTTGTAAAAATAATAACTAAGTATCCATAAGTCAGAAAAATATAATAAAATATGTTTTAGACTCCTAATAACATAAACTAAAATGTGACATAGTTTTTACAACCTAATTCATATAAAAGGAAAAGGTGGTTTTTAGGGTTTAATAATCAATGTGATATTAACTCAAAATCTACCTATATGTGTAATAGGTTCTTCAAAGGCTTAGGTTTGGACCTAGTTGGACTTTGGATCAGTTTGACTCTGAAGTTGAGGTATGATTTCATCCCACATTATTTCTATATTGAGCAATTTCTAATTCTTCTCTCTAAATGTATGCTTTCATCCCATATTATTTCTATATTGAGCAATTTCTCTCTCTTAATTTATGGTTTGCATCACCTATTCTTCTATATTGAGCAATAGCCTATCTTTATCATTCTCTTGGTCCTATGGACATTAGCATACAACACATTAGCATACACCATGTCTTGTTCTTTTGATAATAATGCTTCATGTGAAGTACCCTACTTGTTACTGATCTTGTGATCATGGATATTCTTTTGGACTCTTTTCGTATGCTTTGTTCATGTTGGAACTCTATATGATGACGTGTGATGTCTTTTGCCCACTTGTGAGGTGGATGTATATGTTGGTCACTTTTGTGGTGAGAAGTTTGCATAATCTGACTATACTTTCTACTTGCCTCTACATTAAACATGTTATGTGATTTAGTAGCATTGGAGTAGTATAATTGCATTAGTTTTGGGTTATGTTCCCTTTATGCTTTTAGGATGGAGGTTATGCGCTCCATACCTGAGTTTAAAATTTATGAGGTATGGCCCACATTTATATATATTTGGGAGTTTGGTTATGTGCCATTCTCTACCAGGTTTTAAGTTTAGGAGGCCCTGCCGCCATTGTCTTTATATGTTCTAGGGCTATGTTTATCTCACATGCATGTAGGATGATGATAATTGATTATGGGTTATGTGCCCTAATCTCATAATATGTGCTTATAAGGCACAACTTTATTGTTTATTTATGGCAAGTAATTCCTTTTGTTATCTGTTGTTTGCAAATCTAGTTCTTTTATGCCCAATTGGGTAGTCCTTATCTTTTCTATGGGAAGCTTTTATACTTGATGTCCTTATTGCCATATATTGCTCAATTTCCTATTTAGTATGCACATACCATCCTTTGCTAATGTTTTCCTTTTCTTCTCCTTTTGTGAGGTATGCTTCCAACCCCAGGTTTAGATCAAGGAGAGGATAACAAGGTGGACTTGGGCAAAAATCTTTGTAGTTGAGCTTTTAGGAGACGTGAAAGAGGCGGTTAAATGACCCTCAGCTGGATCATTGTTTGTTTAACATAGTTTTCCTTTAACTCACCCATGTGTGGTGTAGTGATGTATAAAGATATCAAGCTTTGTAATAGTTAGATAATTTCTCTTTCACTGCTACTTAGTGTGTTATGATACATACATGTTGAATGAATTGGTTATCATCCCTTGTTGAAAAATTTTATGTGGTGTTTGGTTTAAGGGATGTTGCCTTTTTATTTCTAGTAGGGAATGGTTCCCCTCTGGGATCCCACTCCTTACAACATGGTATCAGAGCCACTAGCAGTCAGTTATCTAACTATTTCAATCTCGTCTCCCTTAGGATGTTTACCTTTATCTTAGGTTACTTATACCTAGTACCTTGCCTTGTGCAGGCAAAACCCAAATGGTGGGAGATAACTCAACTGTTGACAACCAGTATGGTTATGAGACTCCCCAGAACCCTAGGTTTGGGATGCCAAGGATGGATCCACCCTTTACTACTCTAGTGACACAAGGAACTCCTCCAACTGGAAGTGGACCATTAGTAGGACAACAAACCCCAGCCTCTGATGATGCTAATTTGGGAATCGTCATCACTCTTGAATAAGAGTTGACCATGTTGAGGCAACTTCTCTCCACATCCATGGTAGGGAAGTTAGGCAACCCACATGTGTCTGAAAAACCTAAGGAGTAATCAATCATGGAGTTCATGAAGATGCAACCACCCTACTTCAAGGGTGAAGGAGAGCTAGAGATGGTGGACAAAGATGATGATTTGGTGTTAGACATAGAGAGGACTTTTGATGGTATGGCATGTCCTCCACAGCAGAAGGTCAAATTTGCTGCCTATGTTCTTGATGGACCAACTAGAGTTTGGTGGAATGGAATTGCAAGAACTTGTGACATCTCAACCATGACCCGGGAGTAGTTTCTGGTGCTTTTCCGTGGGAAGTACATCTGCACTGCTGCTCTAGAGAAGAAGGAAGCTGAGTTCTACAGTTTGAAGCAATGTTCCCTATCCATTTATACTTTTGTACAAACGTTTCTATTGTTGGATCATTATGCAGTTGGTTTAAGTGAAGAATGTAGGGTTGACGTATTCCTTCAAGTACTTAACTACAATGTGGGTCGTGCTATTATTCTGCAACTACCCTTAGCCTTTCAATAAATGGTGAATAAGGCCTTAGATGTGGAATCATATCATGGATTCCAATCCCACAAAGAAAACAATCACAAGAGCAAGAACCCTGATGGTGATCGTCAATCTGAGAACCATGTTACATGAAAATAGGATAGGCTACCGATATGTCGTCACTGCAATGAACCTAGACATGTATGCCCTTATTGCCCCCATCTTGGTAAAGGACAAGCACCTTCTCAACAACAAGCACCTCCTCAAAATAATGGCAACAATAATGGAAATAATGGTAAAAGACATGTGGAAAGAAGAGCTAGAAGAGTTTATGCTTTGGATACAGAAGAGGTTCGTGAGGATGACCAAGGATAAGAACAAGTCAACCCATAGTTCCATAGTTAGTCTTTACAAGTTATGTTTCCTTTTTGCATGATGCTTGTATAGTTGGATGTAAGGAAGTGTAGTTGAACCTTTTATACCTAAAGAGTAGTTTGACGTAATAAGATGAATCCTTTAAGGGGTGGTGAATAGTTGGTTGCTTATGGATGTTTTGTTTCTAGGACAAAATCCCTTTAAGGGGTGGTGTGTTGTAACATACTAGAACTAGATCCCTATCCTAGAACTTTGACCTTTTTGGACTTAGCCAAACAAAGTTAAACCCTAACAAGATAATGCATGTAATTAAGCCAATAATGTAACATAAAAGTTGTCACAAGAGTATATGGTGGAAAACATGACACATATTGCTTAATAATCATATACGACACATATGGTGGTAATAAGAAGATAAAGAACTTAATTGGATGACTAATTTCATTAATGGCCATTAGTGGGCCAAGTGACATAACTCATATAAGAAATTTGCTAAAGTGAAAATAAACTTCAAATTCGTAATCTACACATCAAAATAAGCCTACATGTCAATTTTCATCTAATTTGGACAACCTTGAAATATTAGGTTATGTTTAGGAGATAGAAAATGTATAAAAGACATAAGTGATAAATAAATATGATATATGACACCAAAAGTTGGAAATTAAGGCCAATTCGTATTCAACACACTTCAGTTAACTTGAGGGTGAAGTTTCACTTAATTTGGATGATCCTAATGTCATTAACGTATGGGGAAAGAGAAATTAAGATTTGGTTAATTAATGCATCAACAATCTTCAAAAGGAAAATATAAGTACATAATCAAAATCTACATACCTAATTTAACCTATGTGCAAAGTTTCAATTAATTTGGATAAGGTTTGGACCTCCAATTAAGGAAAGAGCAAAATGAAATCAATTTGACCTCACTTTATTTGAAATTGAATTCTATTTGTATTATTCTGTCACACGGTTCACAGATGTATTTCTGGTTTATTTTTCAGTTCATTTTGGTTTGACACACGATTCTTTCCTTTTCTCTTTACAACTTAGAATATACAACTACCGTTCGATTGTTTTGATCCAACGGTCGTGCCTTTGTCTTCTTCCTTTCTCTTTTCTTTCTCATTTGCTACAGTAGCTTCAAGTTCCCCTCTATGCTATCTATCTTTACTTTACTCTTTTGCCTCTAATTCCTTCTCCTCACTTTTCTCATCCGTTTTTTATCTGTTTGATCCCTACTTTCCTATTCTTTCATCCTCTCTACTTCTCAGACAATGAATCTCTCTTTCCTGCTCTCCTATTTTATGTTCTGACAAGGAACCAAATCCTTATGTTCTACCTCATCTATAAATACCTACCTTCCTACCATCTTTGAACCCCAACTAAGGCCTTTGATCACCCCTTCCATCCCCAACATCATCAGAGAGTACCTGACCTAGACCGGCCGACGCGTTGTTACCACTTCGACTTCGACATCAAGCTACAGACCTTCAGGCTCCTCTCAAACCATCCCAACTCCGTTGTGTTGACCTCTCAGAGCTTTGGATACTGTCAATTGGACCAAGGAGGTACACACTTTGATTTCCCCTTTTTAATCCTCTTTGTGTGAGTTTTGACATTGTGATCTATCTCGCCGGAGCTTGCCTTTCTTCTGCAATCAACGATTCCTTTGTCTCTGCCTATTTCCTTCGAGGCGTTTTGCTTTGTCCGACGCAAGTTTTCCCCCCTGGGTTCTCATTTTCCCCTTTGGCAGTAGGTGTCGCTTTGCTGCTTTGCATCAGTGGCGAGCACTTTTTTTTTTTGGGGGGGGGGATAACCCCTGGTCAGAATACTATTTTGTCCTTTTATGTCCCTTTCACACTTTGTTTTCTGCGAAGGGTATTAGCATCTTTCGACCCTGGTCTTGGTTCTTTGACTTAGCACTGCACTGGTCGTTGACAATGCAAGCTAGCCGCCGAGGATTGGGCCACCTCAACGGGCCCGTTGTGGATTTTATTTTGCCCACATGGAATTTTCAGATTTCCTAATTGGTCTGTTTTGTAAAAATGATAATTAATTATCTGTTGACTCAAAAAATGTGTAAAAATAGCCAATAAAATGAGAAAAATGAGACCTATCTATTGATACCCATTTTAAAGACTAAATCTAATGTTTAATACTTGTAAAAATTATAACTAAATATCTGTAAGGATAAACATGCGATGGTAGGGTTCGGGATTTCTGGGCGAGCCGGCCGTGGGGGAGGAGGAGGCCGGGGGCATCGACCACCGGATGGATGGAACCCAGGAAGAGTAGCGGAGCAACAAGACCAAGGCCAAGACACTATGCTAATGGATAGCGATGCCAGTACCATGGAGAACTTACTGCAAGGCAATGCAGGGGGAAACCACGGCGACCAGATGACATTTGCTACCAGAGTGCTCCATAGCGCGGGCATCTATTTACAATATGCTTCGTATGCGGCAACGCAATCTCAACAACAGCAGCACTACCAATCGGCGACCTCCATGGAGTTTGAGGGAGCAACCCTAGGCGTGGCGGAATTCCCAGATCTGCAAGGAAACAAGGTGTCGAGTGTCCCGGGGCCATCCACACAGGCACGCCCAGATACAAGAGTCCCGATATCATACAGTGACATCACACTAGGCACCTGCAAATCGATCATGGGATTTAAGGACACAGAAGTTATACTGAACAAGGAGGATATAAGGATTGAAGTGCAGAACGACACACCTCATATGGAGATTGAATCAAATGAATATGACATGTTAATGAAGCCATGGTGTTACACGGTCATCGTGAAAGTATTAGGGAAGGAGGTAGGATTCATGGCGTTGCAGACATGCATTAAGGCTATGTGGAATCCGATTGGCAACATGCGATTGATCGATCTGGAGAGCAATTACTGTCTAGTGCAGTTATTGCGCGAAGATGACTACGTGTAGGCCTTGACCGGAGGGCCATGGCCAATGATGGGCTCGTACCTATCCATCCAACCATAAGACCCAGAATTCATTCCTTCATATGATAACCCGAGATACGTGGTTGCCTGGGTTAGGATTCCAAAACTGCCCATATTTCTGTACCAGCAAAGGATTTTAGAGGAGATAGGGGACACTCTTAGATCCATTGTTAAAGTCGACAACAATACTTATCTAAAAAGGCGAGGCAAATTTGCTAGAGTTGCGGTGAAACTGGATACTACAAGACCCCTCATCCCATCAATCATCATCCAGGATGAGAGATACTTCCTAGAGTACGAGAACTTACCCACCATCTGTATGTATTGCGACAGAATCGGCCACAAGGAGGAAAATTGCAAGGTACGGGAGGAGGTGGAGGCAGCTGCTAATTGCCCGCCTACGGAAGGAGACTCGCAAACCCCGATAATTCCAATTACTACTGGAAACTTCACCATTGCAATGCATGCGAAGCCCATCCAGCGCCGTCAGCACAAACCTCCAGTGATGCAGCAGGGACGGGCGGCTACTAGCAACATATTTTCACAACTACCGGAAGAGGAAGAGGGTCAAGTAAACCAGGTGAATCAACAACAAGTAGCGGATAGAATTACTAGCATTGACTGGAGGGCGAGGAAGGAGGCGACAAGAAGAAATTACCAACAACATGAGACGCAGCCGAAGAGACAACACATCGGCCGGATCACTACACCAACAAATAATGCAGACTCCAATGCGCGTACTGGGCGTCAATCAGGCGGAAAGGATAACAACCATCAGGCTACCAATATACATGAGGACACTATTGCGGTTATCGAAACTGAAGAAAAGACGGCACCAAATCTGACATTTTGCTTCGGGCAATACACTGCAAAACCCGGCAGCAATAGACACAGAGGTGGTACAACTAACCCTCCCCAAGGTGGAGGTTCGGTTGGCATTCATCTCAGAAATCGGAAAGTACATAATGCGGCCTGGCACTAGGAAAAGAGGCAAACAACACCACCCGGAACAGGAAATTCAGATGGAGGAGGGTGAAGCCAACCCCTTCGTCTCCAAAACTTCTATTTAATGATTTGTGCATCATGGAATGTCCAAGGGATAGGCAAAGAGGACATTCAAAATTCTATTCGTCACTACAAAAATAGTCTCAACATTGATATACTGGAAATTGTGGAACCACGAACTAGCGGATCAATGGCGGACCGCATCATCAGAAAACTCAATTTTGACGAATCTCACAGAGTAGAAGCTATCGACTTCTCCAGAGGTATCTGGATTCTTTAGAGACGGAGTATAGGAAGTGTGGAAATCTTGGCGCTACATCGCCAATTCGTCCACTGCCTCATAAACAACATTCAGTTGGTTACTTTTGTCTACGCTAGCCCTCAACAACATAGAAGAAGATTTCTCTGGAATCACTTGAGCACACTCGCGGCAACCTCCTCCTTGTCGTGGATGGTGCTTGGTGACTTCAACGCGACTCTAATAGCTGATGAGAAAAGTGGTAGCAATCGGGTCCATCTGACGAGCTGTCGTGAATTTACAGAGGCTCTAGCCCTTGCCGGGTTAGAGGACCTGGGGGCCTCAGGCCCTAGGACGATGCTCAAACGAGGCTGCCTCCAGGAATGCCTAGACCGAGCAGTAGTAAATAGGGAGTGGATCACAACTTTTCCCAACACGATAGTGGAGGTTTTGCCCAAGACGCATCATACCATGCACCCATCCTGGTTAAAACGAATCGACAAAATGGTAACTATCCCCAACACCTCAAAACAAGCACTATTTGGACGACTCAGAAATCTTTTCTAACGTTGGTCCAACAAGCTTGGAATACCAATGAGGATTTCACCACGGTAGCTAAGAGCTTCATGACGACTGCAGCAACATGGGACAGGGAGGAGCGAAAGAAGGAAAGGAAACATAAAAATCTCTTACTAGAAACTCTATCTAGGAAACAAACTAAATTAAGTGACCATTATTCCGTGGAGCTGGATAATCATATAGGGGATATCCAGTGTGAATACATGGATATCCTCGCAAAAGAAGAGGCAGAATGACAACAGAAAGCAAGATGTGACTGGATGAAGCTGGGTGATTCCAATACGTCTTATTTCCAAGTACTGGTGAAGTCAAAGAGAAGAAGAAACACAATTTCAAAGTTAGAAGATGAACATGGTGTATGGGTTGAGAACGACGAGGAGCTTGAGATTCTTATTAAAGAGCATTTTCAGAAGCTGTTCACAGACGATCGACCTGCTGAGGCACATCTCGCCATTACTCATTATCCTAGAGAGTTCCTACCATGGTCGCTGGAAACAACACAACATGTTGGTCGACTACCTAATGAAGAAGAAATAAGGGAGACCTTGGGCCGGATGAACCCGGTGAAGGCCCCTGGCCCGGACGACATTGATGTTGGGTTCTTGCAAAAGAACTGGCATAACATCAAGAACTCTTTAATACTAACCATTCTCAAGTATTTTGCAGGGCACCAAATTCCAAACCAAATGGCAAAATCTATTTTAGTCTTAATTCCAAAGACGAATACTCCTGAACACTGCAATCATCTCCGTCCTATTGCATTAAACAATGTGAGTATGAAGCTATTATCAAAGATTATTGTGCAAAGGATAAAGCCTTTCCTCAGTGACTAGATCTCCCCAAGTCAGACTAGTTTTGTGCCAGGCCGCTGGATTTCGAATAACACCATCCTTCTCTAGGAGGTGATTCACACTATGAGCACACACAGAGCGGGACAAAAGTGTATGACTTTGAAGCTGGACCTGGCGAAGGCCTACGACCAGATGAGATGGGACTTTATTCATGATACACTAAGAAGAACTCCCATTCTTCCACCGCTTATCACAGTGATCATGAATATAGTTACGAGTAGTGAAATAGCCATCTCATGGAAGGGCCAGATGTTTCCACCCTTCAAGACGTCACAGGGAGTACACCAGGGAGACCCATTGTCTCCGTATTTATTCGTAATGTGCTTGGAGTGCCTGAGCCAAGACATTAGAAGGTTGGAGAATGAAGGCAGCTGGAAACCACTGCTTGTCACGAGAAGGGGTCCAAGCCTGACCCATCTTTGTTTCACATATGATATCACCTTCTTCGGTGAAGCATCGGTGAAGCAAGCAAAAGAAATCATTAAATGTATCAGGAGATTCGGCAAGGCATCTGGTCAGATGTTATCCCTGGAGAAATCCTCAGTCCACTTCTCAAAGAATACAAACAAATCCCTGAGAAGATAGATTTGTAGAGAACTACAGATGAATGAAACGGAGGATCTGGACAGACATCTTGGTGTCCCCGTTCTCCATAAGCGAGCAAACAAAATAATCTATCTAAATCTCCTAAACTCATTAGACCAGCGTATAAGCTCATGGACGACCCACACACTATCACTAGTTGGCAGAGTCACCCTGGCTCGATCAGTCCTAAATACTATGCTAACATATATCATGCAATCGAGCCACCTCCCAGTTTTGGTTTGTGACAACATTGACAGGAGTATTCACAACTTCCTATGGGGAGGTCTTAATGCCATCAAGAGCATTAGTCTAGTCTCTTGGAAGAAGATGATAACATCCAAGCATGTTGGAGGGTTGAATATTAAGTCGGCCAGGCTACTGAACAAAGCCCTTCTTTCCAGGACTATTTGGGATTTTGCTACATCTAGAAACAACATATGGAGCGAGGTCATGACAAAGAAGTACATGCATTGCCGGGAAGCAGGCAGATCCACTGGATCTAGGCTATGGAAATATATTGTGGACAAAAAAGAAACTGTAACAGATAGAATAGCCAAAGTAGTGGTTAGTGGTAAAACCACCTCCGCCTGGTATGATAAATGGGTGGAGGAACGGATTTCACCAATGCTAAAACCTAACCTCATAATCTCTGAAGACCTGCAGGACCTGAAGGTCAGCTCTATGGCTCCAGATGGAGAGTGGGATATCAAATTTATCATGCATTGGTTTACAAATGATTATGTAAGAACTTTTCTAAATATGCTTCCCCCTATCCCAACTGGCGATGAAGACGAATGGTGCCATCTTGATGATACACATGGCCTCTTCAGAACTCAGAACTATTACAAAATGCTGCTCAACAATACCTCCATTCGCACTTTAGGCAACTAGACTACTATTTGGAAACTTGTTGTGCCACAACATACCAAGATTTTTCTATGGAAGTCTCTCCATGAATGCCTGATGACGAATATCAACCAAACCAGTCGTGGTTTTACCGAGGATAATAGATGTCCTAGATGCGGACAGGTTGCCAAATCCACTTTGCATGTACTCAAAGAATGTCACTACTCACAACAAGTGTGGAGAGGCATTATGAACTTCTACAAAATCCAGTTTGAAACGGGGAACACTATGGTGGAATGGTTTTCCTGTAATCTCAAGCACACACCAAGTGGTCGGGCCAGGTCTGCATGGTTTACTACTACAACTAAAAGCATATGGCAACAAAGAAATGAGCTAGTATTCAATGGAACACATGGTAATCCAATGGGGACGGTAAGATCAATCTCAACAAAAGTTACAAGCGTCTTGGTTGCATTTCAAACCTCAACACACACCCAGCAGCCATCTATAACTGATAGTTGGACGCCGCCTCCTTCAAACACCATCAAAGTTAATGTTGATGGCTCAGTCCAGAAATGTACCAAACAGGAAGCCACTTGCTACATTGTGAGGGACACACAACAACGCACGGTGGATCACTGCAGGGGCACAACCTATTAGCGGGCACTATATCCTTGAGATGGAACTACTCGCAATATGCAGAGGCATCGAAGCGTTGATCCATAGACCGGAGAATATATGGATTGAAACTGATAGCAAGCTCACGTGCTCCATCTTGAATTCCAAGGCGACCTACATGTCGAAGTTCAAGATCTTTGCAGCAAGATTTGAAGCTCTCAATGCACTGAAGCCGGCCATCCAAATCAATTTTGTTAGAAGAGATACCAATGTACTAGCTGACATGCTTGTTAAATGGGCAGTAAGGAATCTTAACAACTTCATTATATGGCATCAATGTCTCGAGTTCATTCTAGCTGAGATATGGGGTGAACAAGGGGCAAACCATACCTTATTAGCACCTTCTAGTTTGCCTACAGGCCGAGAGCATGATGAATAAAAGAATCTCGGTGATCCCAAAAAAAATATCTATAAGTAAAAAAATATTATAAAATATGTTTTGACTCCTAATAACATAAACTAAAATGTAGCATAGTTTTTACAACCTAATTCATATAAAAGGAAAAAGGTGGTTTTTAGGGTTTAATAATCAATGTGATATTAACTCAAAATCTACCTATATGTGTAATATGTTCTTCAAAGGCTTAGGTTTGGACCTAGTTGGACTTTGATTAGTTTGACTCTGAAGTTGAGGTATGATTGCATCCCACATTATTTCTGTATTGAGAAATTTGTAATTCTTCTCTCTAAACGTATGCTTGCATCCCATATTATTTCTATATTGAGCAATTTCTCTCTCTTAATGTATGTTTTGCATCACCTATTCTTCTATATTGAGAAATAACCTATCTTTATCATTCTCTTGATCCTATGGACATTAGCATACACCATGTCTTGTTGTTTTGAAAATAATGCTTCATGTGAAGTACCCTACTTGTTACTGATCTTGTGATCATGGATATTCTTTTGGACTCTTTTTATGCTTTGTTCATGTTGGAACTCTATATGATGACATGCGATGTCTTTTGCCCACTTGTGAGGTGGATGTATATGTTGGTCACTTTTGTGGTGACTAGTTTGTATAATCTAACTATACATTCTACTTGCCTCTACATTAAACATGATATGTGATTCAGTAGCACTAGAGTAGTATAATTGCATTGGTTTTGGGTTATGTGCCCTTTATTCTTTTGGGATGGAGGTAATGCGCCCCATAACCGGGTTTCAAATTTATGAGGTTTGACCTACATTTATATATATTTGGGAGTTTGGTTATGTGCCATTCTCTATCAGGTTTCAAGTTTATGAGGCTTGGCCACCATTGCCTTTATATTATTCTAGGGCTATGTTTATCTCACATGCATGTAGGATGATGATAATTGATTATGGGTTATGTGCCGTAATCTCATAATATGTGTTTATGTGGCACAACTTTATTGTTTATTTATAGCAAGTAATTCTTTTTGTTATCTCTTGTTTACAAATCTAGTTCTTTTACGACTGATTGGGTAGTCCTTATCTTTTCTATGGGAAGATTTTATATTTGATGTCCTTATTGCCATATATTTCTCAATTTCCTTTTAGGATGCACATACTAGCCTTTGCTGATGTTTTCTTTTTCTTCTCCTTTTGTGGGGGTATGCTTCCAACCCCAAGTTTAGATCAAGGAGAGGATATCAAGGTGGACTTGGGCAAAAATATTTGTAGCTGAGCTTTTGGGAGACGTGAAAGAGGTGGTTAGATGAACCTCAGCTGGATCCTTGTTTTTTAAGATAGTTTCCTTTGACTCACCCATGTGTGGTGTAGTGATGTATAAAGATATCAAGCTTTGTAATAGTTAGATAATTTCTCTTCTGCTGCTACTTATTGTGTTATGATGCATACATGTTGAATGAATTGGTTATCATCCCTTGTTGAAAAATTTTATGTGGTGTTTGGTTCAAGGGATGTTGCCTTTTTATTTCTAGTAGGGAGTGGTTCCCCTCTGGGAACCCACTCCTTACAATGACTCTTAATCTTCTGTATCATTCCCATACATATCTTCATTCTATGGATCCCAAATTTATTTTAATATTGTAGGCCATATGGTGAGAGTTGGTTACAAATTTCATTCCAAACAAAGCTTCCTAACTCTATTTTTCTCTTTCAAAAATTGCATATAAAGAACCTATTTCTTAGCCTTTTTCTCTTATTGAGCCATTTGATCCTATTCGGCATGGGTTGTGCCAACCCACTTGGGTAGGGGTTGTCCCCTACCTCAGGTTGGGATGGCAACGAATGCCCTATTTGTTGCATCTAGTTGGATTTCCCCCTTCCTCCTCCTTTCTTATTGCTTTTTGCTCCATTTTCACCCACTTCACTTCCTATCTCAAATCCATCCATCTCATACCAGTTTTTTGGCCAAAATAGATGAAACAAATATAAGTTTTGTGGACCAACTTCATGTCCGCTGCCATGGTGGGTTTGCCTCCAAATTTGCACCCTAAACTCTAGATCTAAACCTATAAATTGACCCTTGTTGACTTTGGTTTGCCATCACGAGCACAATCCTATCCTCATATTATTCTCTCATGCTCCCTAGAATTTTTCACCATCTTGGATCTAAGTTGCACAACCTTTTTTTTGTACTCCTACTTCTTCTTCTGTGCATTTATCGCCCTCTCTCTCTGGAATCATATTTTAACCATAACTCCTACATACAATATCAAAAATTGTTGAATTTATAGTTTATTTTTATCATGAGAGTGATCTAGACACAATGAAACCACTTATAACATCTAAATCAATTTATATTCTAAAAGTCCCTTTACATTAAATTTAGTGGTGATTATGGAATCAAATATCTAGAATCAGTATTGGACCTATTGTTATCTCAAACTTTGGAATATAAACTTGAAACTTGATAAAGATTGAGGGTTTTGTCATTTTTATGACCTAATGAAATCATCCATCTATATGCATAAACGTGACAATCATTATTCTTAAATTGTAAAATCATGTTAGTTGTTGAGGATGAATAATTACCATTATGGTCATGTGGATCAAGTACCCTAGATCATGAGTTTTGGATACCAAAGTTCTTGAATTACAAAACCTAACATGACCTACTCACCTTGACCATGTCTTGACCCTATAGCTTGATCCCTCATTTGTCTTGGAACTTGTGATTTTGAGATTTTTTTTGAAAGGTATGTGTATTATATACTCTTGATAGTGGCTTATGTAATGTAATATATGCATACATATTTATAATTAAAACACTTGGCTAATTACTTGCATGGGCTACCATGTTCCCTACAGAGTATTGTTTTTATTTTCTATATATAGATTGTTCTTCTTGTCTTTTTTTCATTAATTGGATTTGTGATGTACTCCCTTGTTCCTTGCTGTCGATTGTTTATGCCTTTCCCTTCATCATTTATAGAGTTTAAGTGGCAATTTTTGCCTCTCCCTTAGGGTTAAATGGCAATTCAGCCTTTTCCATAGGGTTAAGTGGTGACTTGTTGGTCTTACCACCTACTTTCATGTGTGGGAGGAGATCGACCTTGTTTTTTGGAGTACATTGCAAAATATTTTGGAAACTTTTGTTTATTGAACATTTGAAGTTTTCTTCATTGTTACTATTTTGTAAAATCAATGCCAAGTGGTTATTTATTTTGAATTACACATATATGCTTAAATTGTTTCATGCAATTGGTAATCATACTCAGTGTCTTTACATTGTCTTTGAGTCATGATTTTTATTTAGGAAAACAATGAAGACTCTACTCATGGTCGTTGTGTGTTGACTCAGTTAGAAGATTAGAATCTACACCAAATGAACATACCAAATAGGGGTGATTAATTTGGAAATCTAGTTATAGCACTAGCTTTTTAGGTAGTTCCTTTTCTGTTAAGTTCTTTCACTTTGCCCTATGCCCCCCTATGTATAAACATTATGTTTCAAATAAATGAAATGTTACTTTATTTTATACATACTATTGTTAGAGATTAATCAAGCTAATGAGGGGTTAGTGCTTCAATCCATTTACCACTATCTAAGAAGTCGGATCGGGATTTAGGTAATAATGGGTTTGTGACATTTGGTATCAGATCCTACACACTCTCTTATGCATTTATAAAATAAATTATCCAAACCCTGAAACCTAGGAAACCATGAAAAATCCTCAATGGTAAAAGTTGAGGTGTTTAGGCTCGAGTTTCTTGCTAGTAACCACCTCCTATCTGTCTCACAACAGTGGCTAAGGTTCCCTGCTCTACCTGGATTCAGTTGATCCAGAAAAGGGCCAAAGGGATTTCCTATAGACATAGAGAGTCATCTTGCTTCTCATATTTTCCTTTAAAATCTATCCAAACCATCTATTAGAAAGTAGCATGGTTACTTCTCCTCTTTTCATCTTTGATAGGGTGTTTTGACTTAATATGCACACTCCCTATTTTTAGGCTGCCTAAAGACCCATAGGACTAAAATTCAAAATGATTTGTAAAAATTGGAATGAATTTATACTTATTTCCATGATATCAATATCTTGAATTGAAACTTGCATTATGAGAAGGCTTATGATTTAGCACATTGCATATGCTCCCAGGACCAAAAAAACATAGGAGAAAAGAACCCAAAGGGACAGGAGGTGACAAAGGTGATAAGAGTAAAAAGGGTGATAATAGCAAAAAGAACAATAGAAATGAGAAGGAAAATGTTGGTGGGTCGCCTTTAAAGAAGGTTGTGCATGTTGAAGAGTGGGAAAAACAATGCAAAGTCCTTATGGATGTTATGCATGATTTGGCACTCCATGCCATTACCTTAACCCCTAAGGCAACTAATTAGAACCCAAAGCCCATTATTATCCAAGATTTTCTAAATTTGAACCCTGAGGCTTTTTATGAGGAATAGCTGGAGATGTCCTGGACAAAGTTGATACATGGACAATCTCTATGGAGAATTTTTTTGAGGTCTTAGGTTGCCTCGAGAAGAATAAAGTCACTTTTCCCACTTACCAACTTAAAGGGGTAGCTAAGATAATGATGGGAAAAGTTCACTCACTCCCAACAAGATATTCCCCAGACTCAGACTGCATTGACCATCTTCACCACTTGTTTCATGCCCTCTTCTAAGTTCAAAGTGAGGAAGATGTATTTCCTTTGTCTCAACTAGGGAAATTAAACTACTTTTGGATACAATAGGTAGTACCGTATTTTGAAACGTCATGCCACTAATATGACCCCTGAAGAGAAATTAGACTATTGGAATTATAAACTCTGGTTGCCTCCTCTAGGCATGCTAGTTTCCAAGATGCTTTTAACCATGCTCTGAAGATGGACAAGGTTGTGGCTATGAGTCAAGCAAGACAAACTACCCTAGCATTCTTGGTACTGACTGATGTGGTGACTAATAAGCATGAGCAGAAAGGCAATACAAACAAGAAGTGGAACAATGGGCTCACCCCCCCCCCCATAAAATATAACCACAGACCTGATCACTACAACAACTAGGGTAATCATGGGTAGAACCAATATAACAACTAGGGACAAAATCAGAATACAAAAAGGTCCCTAGACAAAATGTAAAGTTGGGACAAGGTTAGAAACCTAACACCTTTAGGTGCCACAACTGCTATAACCGCCATGTTGGACAACCATGCCCTTTTCGAGACCTAGTCTGTCACTTCTACAAAAAGGAAGGCCATGTTAGGGCCAATTGTCTCCTCCCTCCTCCTAATTGGGCTAAGTAAGATGAGCATCAAATTCCCATGTGTTTGTCATGAACGATGATGAGATGATCGTCAACATAAACAAGTTTATGGAAGGTTAATTTTCATTTAAGCTTCCTCATAATGCCAATATTTACATAAGATTGTCTTGCAAATTCCTTATGTCTATTATATGCACATATAGGTACAATTTTTATTCATGATCATTTTGTTGTTACAATCTTTTATTCTGATTCAAAAAGTAGATTCATCTCTAGAAATCTTGCTTTCGTGCTAAATCTATATATATGGAACTTAACATATGTACTGGATGTAACTACTTCTAGTGGAAGATTGCAAACCTCTAATTGCATTGCTGAAAAGGACCCTATTTCTTATGGTAGATATCATTTGGAATCTAATTTTATCCTCCTAGACATGGAAGACTTTGATCTTATACTTGGTATGGGTTTGGTGTATAGATATCATGATATTCTCCATTTTCATGCCAAGAAAATTATCATCTCCATGTCCAACCTCTCAATGTTTGTAATTCCCATAAGGAACCATTGTAATTGAAATATCATTATCTCCTCAGTTAAATCCCAATTCTTGTTCACCAAAGGGTGCAAATCATACCTAGAAATTGTACCCATTCTTAATCCAGATACTAGTGCTCTATAGAATATTGACATAGTGTGTGAGTACCCAGATGTTTTTCTTGAAGAGCTACTTGGATTACCACCCTATCGTGATATTGAATTATCAATTGATCTTTCCCGGGTACCATGTCTATTTCTAGATCACTCTATCCTATGGCTCATGTTGAAATTACCAACTCAATAAATAGCTGTTGGTACGGTTTGATAAGGGATTCATCTGCCCTAGTTCCTCCCCTTGGGGAACACCTGTTCTATTTGTTAAGAAATGGGTTCCTCCACATGTGCATCGATTATCATATGATAAATCTAGCCACTATGAAGAATAAATATCCACAGCCATGAATCAATGATCACTTTGACCAACTTTTCTCTGCTTTTGTTTTCTCAAAAACCGACCTTCATTATATATGTCACCTACTCAAAGTTAATGAAAAAGACATCCCAAATAATGCCTTTAAAACTAGGTATGGGAACTGTGAGTTCTTGGTCATGCCATTTGGGTTGATCAATACCCCTAACATGTTTATTGACTTGATGAATGGATTCTTTCCACCCTTCCTAGTTGAATTCATTGATGTCTTCATCAATGATATCCTCATTTACACTAATGATATTGAATCTCGTTGTAGGCACCTTTGTAAGGTCCTTAATGTCCTCCAATCTTGGAAGTTTTATGCTAGATTGTCAAACTATTAATTTTGGATCTTTGAAGTCGTGTTTTTTAGTCACGTCATCTCAGGCTGAAAAACTCATGTTGACCCCGCCAAGGTATCGGTCATTCTAGAGTGGAAAGCCCCTAAGAATGTTTCTAAAATTTAGGTTTTTTCTTGATCTGGCTAGATATTATTGATATTTCATATCTAACTTCAGTAAGAAAACCTTGCCTCTCACTAAGATAACCAGAAAAGGAGAACAACTTGTATGCTAGAAAGAGTGTGAATCTAGATTTTAGGAGTTGAAGATGAAGTTGACATTCGAACCTGTCTTGACACTTACTTTAGGAAATGATTGGGTTTGTCATTTTCACTAATGTATCAAGGTCAAATATGGCTTTGTGTCCTGATGCAAGATCAAATGGTGATACCATATGCCTCTTGATAGTTGAAACCTAATGAGGTTAATTACCCGACCCATGACCTTGAGTTGGCTGCCATTATTTATGACTTGAAAATATGGCAACACTACCTTTATGGTTTTGCCTTTGACATTATGATTGAACACAAGATCCTAAAATACATCTTGATGCAGAAAGACATGAACCTTAGATAGAGGAGATGATTAGAATACCTCAACGAATATGGCTTTAAGATTTCTTACCAACTCGGGAAAGCGAATGTCATAGTTGATGCTCTTAGAAGGAAGCAAGTGTGTTGTTGTGTTCACCATTGAATGGAATAACTTAGAGGTTTATCTCCTTGGGCCTCAAGACGTATGGGAGATAGAGTTCATTTGACTGGCATCAATGTAAAACTAGGTCTTCATTACGAGATTCTAACAACACAAAAGGATAGTCAAAATGTTGAGGAAATGATGAAGTTGCTAAAGAAACCCCAAACCCATCTCTCAGCAAGTGTTATTGGTGGGATTCAATATAAACAAAGCATCTGGGTTTCACATGATATTTTTGGTAGAAAAAACATTGTAAGAAGCCCATATATCAAAAATATATAGTGCACCCTGGATCAACTAAGATGTATAAGGATCTTCAGAGCCACTTTTGGTGGAAGAATATAAAGGGTGATATAGTTGTTTTCATCTCAAAATGCCTAACTTGCCAGCAAATCTAGGCATGAACAGTAGAGGCCAGGAGGTCTTCTTCAATCCTTACCAATACCTAAATGGAAGTGGTAGAATATCACCATGGATTGTGTGGTGGGTTTATCTACAACTAAGAAAGAAAGTATGCCATATGGGTTGTAGTTGACCAACTAACCAAATCATCCCATTTTATCCCGATAAAGACAATGACTAAAGTTCCAGAACTGGAAAAGCACTACATTTGAGTAATTTTTAGGCTCCATGGAATCCCTATATCAATTATATCTGATCATGATGCTAAATTCACTTCCCAATTGTGGCGATAAGTTCAAAAATGATTGGAAACTCAGTCGAGTTTCATCACGACCTCACACCCACAGACTTATGGTCAATCTAAGAGAACAATTCAAGTATTGAAAGATATGTTGAGATCGTGCATGCTTGATTGGGGTGGTTATTGGGACCACTACCTCCCTTTAGTAGAATTTTCCTACAATAATTGCTACCAGTCAACTATTGGTATGCCTCCATATGAATCTCTATATAGAAGACTGTATAGATCACCCCTTTATTGGGATGAAGTAGGCAAAAGAATGATCTCAGATTCTAAAGAGTTGTAACTTTATTCTGATAATGTCAACTTGATTAGGCATATATTAAAGAGAGACTGGGATTGCCAAAAAAATTATGTTGATGCACATAGGATAGATGTCCAGTTTCTAGTGGGTGACCATGTTTTCTTAAAGATTAGACCGACTCGAGCAATTGTAAAGAAAATTAAGAAAAGTTGACTCCTAGATATGTGGGTTCTTTTAAGGTGTTGGACCACATCAATAAATGTGCATATAAGCCAGTTATACCTCCTCAATGTAGTATGATGCATAACATCTTCCATGTCTTATCTTGAATATGAAACAGTACATCAAAGATCCCACCCATGTCCTCAACCATGAGTCTATTGAATTAAAAGACTATTGTGTACCAAGAAGACCAGTGAAGATACTTGATAGTCATATGAAAGAACTAAGAAATTATAATATATAAATGGTGAAAGAATTATGGAAAAATCATGACAGTGATAGTTCTACTTAAGAATTAAAGTCGGACCTATAAGGGAGATTCTTGAATCTTTTTAAGGAAGTATGAATTTTGGAGACAATATTCCTCTGAAGGAGGGAAGGATGTGATAAAGTGAGTTCAAAAAAATCCCATCTTTCATATTCTAATCCCTTATTCATTTACATTAAACTTCCTTTATCAACCTTGGATCATTTGACAATTTTGGTAACTCATAATCTGGCATTCGATGCATATTTATGCTTTATGTACATAGAAATACACCTAAATGATGATTGTTAATCTTTTAAATCATTCCTCTACTTACCCTCATCCTATGGTTTCCAATTTATTTGTGTGAATATTGTAGGCCATTGACCATTATTGGATGCAAAATTCATCCCAAATGGAGCTTCCTATATCCCCCTAAAAAATCCTATAAGATTGCATAAAAAATCACCCTTTTAGCATGTTTCTCTTATTTGGGCCATTTTGACCCTATTGGGCCTAGAATGCACACTGCACTAGCCCATCTGGGAGGGGTCATCCCTTACTTTGTGTAGGTATGGTAACATCCACCCTAGCTATTGCATTTAACCTGATCTGCCCTCTTCCTCCCCCTTTTTTTTAATCAATTTTAGCTCTATTTTTGCCCATTTTGCCTCCTCTCTCAAAATTTGCCCACATTGCACCAGTTTTTGGACCAAAATAAAGATGTTTCAAGGACTGACTCCATGGTCATTGTCATGGGGGTTTGCCTCCAAATTTGCACCTTAAACCCAAGATCTAGACCTATAAATAAACCCTTATTGACTATGTTTTCCCTTAAGAACATAACCATACCCTCAGATTATTCTCTCATGCTCCCTAGTATTTTTCCTCATCTTGAATCTAAGGCGCACAACCACTGTTGCGGCCTGCTAGTTCTTCTTACGCACATGTATCATCCTCTCTCTCTAGCTCTCTCTCTATAATCATATTTTAACGATAACTTCTACATACAATATCAAAAGGGATCAAATCTATAGTCCATTGTGATCGTGAGAGCAAGTCAAACACAATGAAACTACTTTTAACATCTAAATCAAATTCCTATTATAAACATCCCCTTATAATGAACCTTAGTGGTGATTATAAAAGCAAAGATTTTGCCTTTATGAGAATTTGACTTTGATGTCATTAGATCTCTCGAATTAGCATCAGATCTATTGTTATCTCAAACTTTAGAATACAAACTTGAAAATTGATAAATATTAAGGGCATGTTTTCATTCTAATGACCCAATGAAATCATTCATCCATATGTACAAACTTGATGCTTATTATTGTTAAATATATAAATCAAGTTATTTGTGGAGGATGAATGATTATCATTATGGTCATGTGCAACAAGTACCCTAGACCTTGAATTTTAAATAAAAAAGTTCCCAAACACCAAAACTTTACATGATCTACTCACCTTGACCAAGTCTTGACCCTATATCGTGATCCCTCTTTTCACTTGGAACTTGTGATTTTGAGATCATTTTGAAAGGTATATGTACAGTCATGTGCAACAACTACCCTAGACCTTAAATTTTGGATACAAAAGTTCCCAAACACCAAAACTTTATATGATCTACTCACCTTGACCAAGTCTTGACCCTATATCATGTTCCCTCCTTTGACTTGGAACTTGGGATTCTGAGATCATTTTGAAAGGTATATGTATTATATCCTCTTGAAATTGGTTGATGTGATGTAATGTATCTGTACATGTTTATAACTAAAAGACTGGGCAAATTCCTTGCATCAACTACAATTTTCCCTACACATTAGTGTTTCAATTTACTATATATAGATTGTTCTCCTTTTCTTTCTTTTGTTAACTAGATTGTGGTGTACTCCCTTGTTCCTTGCGATCGATCATCTATGTATTTCCCTTATCATTGTTAGGGATTAAGTGGGAATTTCCCCTTTCCCTTAGGGTTAATTGGCATTTATACCTTTCCCATATGGTTAAGTGGTGACTTGATGGTGTTACCACCCACTTTCGTGTATGTGAGGTGATCGACCTTGTTGTTCAGAGTACATGACACATTATTTTGTAAACTTTTTCTTATTCATCGTTTAAATTTTTCTTCATTGTTTCTATTTCTTTTATTTAATGCTAAGTGATTATTTCTTATGAATTATACATATATCCTTAAACTACTTCATGTATTTCACAACCATACTCAATTTCTTTGCATTGACTTTGAGTCATCATTTTGATTTAGAAAAACAATGAAGACTCTACTCATGCTTATTATCTTGTGAATTCAGTTAGAAAACTAGAAGCTACATCAAACAGACTTACAAAACATGGGAGAATGATTTAATAATTTGGTTGTGGCACTCATCTAGTTTTTTAGTTAGTTCCTTTTTTATTAAGTTCTTTCTTGTTGCCCTATGGGCCCCTATGTAAAAACATTATTTTCCTAATTAATACGATGTTATTTTATGTTATATATATGATTGTGTGAGATTAGCCAAGCCAATCAAGAACATGTTCTTCAATTCCTTAACCACTATTTATAAAGTGGTATTATGAGGTAATAATAGTTTTGTAACACATTATCAACATATTTGGTAAGAGACCGTGTTACAATCCATATCTTAGTTTTCTATAATTAGAGAGTTTGAAATAATCATGGAGCTAATTTTACCTTTAATAATGCTTTGAATCATTAGTTAGTTGATTATGTTTTAATCCACTTTGGATTTGTTACTTGATAATAAATGATATGTGTTAACCAAGAGATATCACTCCTGATGAAGAGTAAGTCTTAAATATAATTAAAGAAAATAATTATAGAAAATCACCATGTGAGATCTTTCTTTTTTTATATAAAAATATAGAGAATTCAATTATGATTCAGATACAAAAACAATGAATCAAATAAAAGTTAAAACGAAGGAGTTATGGTGTTTTGAAGTTTTCTTATAGAACAACCACCAGTTGATTAACCGAATGATTCACCATCAGTTTTCAACTAACAATACAATAGGTTTCACCTAGGAGAACCATCAATTGATCAACCAACAATATTATCTATGGGTTGTCAATTAACAGTTTAGATGAAAGTCGCTACCGATGGTTTCACTAGAGGTAGCCTTCTGAGGGTTTAACATGGTTGATGCCTACCAAAAGAGTTATACCAACCGATGGTGGTGCATACTGTGGTTCACGACTAGCGGCAGCTTCTCTGGAACCTATATACTGATTGATGGTCTAGTGAAGGTGACAACCAATGCTTTATATTTTTAAGGTTCTTAGCAAAGAGATAACAACTAATGGAGTGTCAGTTGAAGGTTTGCCTTCCGATGGTTCCTCTGCAATGTCATTCAATTTTACCAATAGTAAAAGATGCTTTGATCTATTAATATAGTTGATGGAATCTAAGGAAAAAAAGTGTGCTAACTTATTTTTTAGATTCTTCACCCTCCTCAAACTCTAGACCAACAAAAAAGGTGACACAGAGATAATTCTTAGGGTGACGGTCTTCTCCTTGTGTTTCCTTGCTCAAAACTCTTTGATTCATCAAAGAAAGGTTTTGAAGGCCTTCCTTATTCATCTTTTACCACACATGTGTCATCTAGGTCTGTATACCTAATTGACTGGTTGTTTGGAACAAGTTTTAAGGTCTGTATCTCCAATCCAAACTATATAAGCTAGAATTTGAGCTTATCTGGTTGAAGATTGTGAAATCAAGCTAGATCACATATATGTGAGTGGAAATCACCTTCAAACCTTGATTTATATATCAAGAACCATTATTTGCATGTACTATTTCATTTGATATTCGATTGATTTCAACTTTTTGAGATTGAACGTGAAATTACAATTGGACGATTGAAAAATAAGTATAATGATGGTGTTTCCTTTGAAAAATTTACTCCATGATTAAATTAGTTACGGGTTAGTGGTAACTAAATTGTAGAATTAGATGCACTAGAGTTCTGGGTTTGCCCTAATTTCTACATTCATGATATGTGTTACTAATATGTGGCTTGATTGATAGACGTTGCTAGGCAAAGCATATGAAGTTTAATGAATAGTTTATATTTAATGGTTATTAATACTCCCAGTTATAAGCTAAAGTAGATTCTATATTTGAAGTCTATGAATTACTCTTTATCAAAATTTAGGAAGTGAAAGTGGGAAACCCTAAGCATAGAGAAAAGTTAAGAGTAGAAAGATGAAAATTATATTTGTTGGTTCCTCTCTGGGATCCCACTCCTTACAGCATGGTATCAGAGCCCATGGTAGTCAGAATCTGACTATTTCAATTTTGTCTCCCATATTAGAAACCTTGACTTAGATAGTTACCTTTAGATGAGATGTTCATCCTAGAATTGATCTATGTTTTTCACGAGATAATGATATGTTGATGTTTAGTGAACCCTAATGTGATGATGATTAAATGATCATACCCTACCAAAAAGTTTTTGGCGACATAAATCTTTATATTCAATGGGGTTTGACTTGAGGATGAAATTAGATTTTATGGATGAGTATTAAGTAGGATGAGGAGATCTTATTATGGAAAGTTGTGACTTGGTTTCATAGTAGATTTTGGATCCATATTTTGTTTCACCTTGAATAGATTTCATCACCAAAAAATTATTTTCAAGCATACTACTATATGTACAAAATTTCTCAAATTTTTGGAAGTTTTCTTGAACTAATTCACAATAAATATTTGAGAAGTTTTTGTAGCAAAACCCTAAACCTAATGCTAACCCTAGATTGTCTTTGTGATGTGACTTGGAATATGTGGAGTGATCTAGGTGTGGTCGACCTACCTTTTTTGGATCTTAGGGTTGATAGGTTAAGACATGAGGACGTAAAGATCAACCCTAGATGGTATGATTATTTAGTTGGATACATGAGAAATATAAATCTAAAAAACATACCAACTAAAAGTTATGTGGGTAACCCTAAATGATGTTTAGTTTGACTTGTTAGGTTAAACATCTTAAGGGGTGGAGAGTAGTTAGTTGTTGATGTTTGGATCAATAGATTTTGAGGACAAAATCTTTTTAAGGGGCGGAGTGTGGTAACATACCGGATCTTGGACCCTACCCTAGAACTTTGACCTTTTAGGTTTCACCAAACAAGGTTGAGGGTTAGACCAGAAAAAGATGTTTTGTAAAATCCTAATGAGCTAATGCACGAATATATCACCCTAATGTAACCTAATGTTTTCACATTAGCCATAGGCTAATAATGGACACATAAAATATGTCACATAACTCATTTTGTGGTAACATGAAGATAAGAGACCTAATTGGATGAATAATATGGACAATGGGCCATTAATGGGCCATAAGACGTATCTCATAAAAATAAGTCATAAAAGTGGAAACAAACTTCAAATTCGTAGTCTACATATCAAAATAAGCCTACATATCAATTTTCATCTAATTTGGACAACCTTGAAATGTTAGGGTAAGTTTAAGAGAGAGAAGATGAATAAAAAGCATTAATGCTCAATAATGTGATATATAACTCCAAAAGATGTAAATAATAACAAATTCGTATTCAACACACTTAAGTTAACTTGAGGATGAAGTTTCATCTAATTTGGAAAATCCTAATGCCATTAATGCATAAGGAAAGAGAAACTAAGATTTGCATAATTAATGCATCTAAAGTATTCAAAAGGAAAATCTAATTGAAGAATCAGAATCTACATATCAAATATAGCCTCTGTGCAAATTTTCACTTAATTTGGAACAAGATTGAACCCTTAATTGAAGAAAGAGAATAAGGAAAGAAATTGTGAATATCACTTTATAAAAAGCACGCAATTAAATGTCACACACTATTTTATCGATTTTTCTCTATAGTCACCTGTCACGCATGTTTCCCAACTTTGTGTCCTTTCTTGACCCTTAGATTACGATCTGACGACTGTGGTTCATATCCTACCTCGGGTAGGACTCTTACCATCCATGAACAGTAGGTGTGATTTTCCTCTTTGCCGTTCTCCCTCCTCCGACCACCGTTTCCCTCGATTTTTCTTCCATTGGTTTCCTTTTTCAATTCCGATCCTAATGATCCTAAGATTGGACCCTAACACCCTATATATAAGAAACCCCCAAATACATTTTCTCCATCGATCTTCACAGTTGAGTGTTCATCACTCCCCCTCATTGTGTGGTTGCTCATAAACCCTTTTCATATCCTCAATGTTTCTCCTACACCGTTAATTGGGACTTTGAAGCACTCTACACCCAGGGTCCGGTCATCTTCTACACTGGGTTCCTGCGATTGCTGTAGTTGATAGGAGGCTTCAAGATCCAATTAGTTATGCTCACACGATCACGATAACCTACTCTTATGTTTTCCTTTCTTTCTCGGTCATGTGAAGGTCTAGTTTGATGGGTCCTATAGGGTACCTATCGAGGTTGTTGCCCTCAAGTGACCTTTGTGCTTTCTTTTGTGTCTTTGGACATGTGGTTCTGGTTTTGGGTCGTTTGACTTCGATGGCGTCACGCGTAGTCATTCAGGTGCTTTCTTTGTTGTATTCTTGTATCCAAGTCTATGTTTAGATCGAGGTGTCTGTAGTTGTATACAGGTTGTTGACCCATGGTTTTGGTGCGGTGGTGACCATGTTTTCCAGCTTGGTGTTTTTGGTTTGGTGCCACGAATCTTGTGAAGCTCTCGATTGGGGCAAAGCTTGCCTAAGGAGCAAGCTGCGCCCCCCTATTCAGCAGCAAGGCAGTCATGGTAGGCTCATCGCAGGGGGAACTATCCCTGTGGTTGATTCCCCGATCTACCCTCCTCTTTCTCTCACATTTGTTTTTTGCTGGCAGGGGCATTTTGGTCTTTTCCTCTAGTTTTTGTTTTCTTCCTTTGTGCTTGGTTCAACTGAGTTGGATGAGAGATCGGTCGAGTTGGCCATCCCTGATTGGGCCAACTCAGAGCCACGTCCCTCTCCCTCTCCCTCTTCTCTTTCACAATCAATTTGCTGACTTGGAATTTTCCTATTGGTCAGATTTGTAAAATAGATAACTAATTATCTACTTATAAAAAAAATATGGATAAATAGTCAATAAAATGAGAAAAATAAGGTCTGTCTTTTGGTACTAATCTTGTTACCTAAATCAATGTTTAATTTGAAGGTGAATATTAATGGATTAATCTAATTAGATAATAACTTGTAAAATTCATAACTAAATATTTTTAAGTCAGAAAAATATAATAATATATGTTTTGGACTCAGAATAATATAAATTAAAATATGGCATGGTTGTGATAACCTAAATTGCATATAAAGAAAAAAGGTAATTTTTAGGGTTTGAATAATCTATATGAAATTGACTCAAAATCTACCTATATGTTAATAGGTTCTTGGAGGCCTAGACTTGGATCTAGAAGTGAATTTGGCCTGTTAGACTATGAATTTGAGGTATGCTTGCATCCCATATTATTTCTATATTGAGAAATTTCCCTCTCTTAATGTATGTTGTATCCCGTATTACTCCATGTTGAACAATTCACCGATATTATTTTTTCTCTTGGTCCTATGGACAATAGCCTATACACATTGATCTTATCTTCTGATATCATGGTTCTTGTGAACTATCTTATTTGTGGTAATCTTGGATATTCTCTTGACTCTTATCTTGTGCCTCGGTGCATGTTGGACTTTTGATGATATGTGCCCACGATGATGTGGATGTTTATTTGTAGATATGTGATATCTTGTTCCCACTTGCATGTGGATGTATGTGTTGTCCATTAGTATGATGACAACTTTTGTAAAATTTGACAATACTTTTTACTTGCCTCTACATTTTAAATGCTATGTGATTCAGTAGCACTAGAGTAGTGTAATTGCATTGGTTTTATTCATGGGCAGATGTGTAATTGCGATGGAGGTGGCCCCATACCCCGGGTTTCAAATTTGTGAAGTTTGGCCCATGTCATATATTAGGAGTTTGGCAGTACATCATTCTCTATCGGGTTTCAAGTTTGTGAGACTTGGCTGACTTTGTTGTTATATTGCTCTAGGGCTATGCTTATCTCACATGCATGCAGGTTATTGATGATGATTGTGGGGTGTGTGCCCTAATTTCTTGATATATGTGCTTCATTTCCCACCATGGTAGTGGATGTATATATGGCACAATCTTTTTAAGTTGTTTTATGTCAAGTATCTTCTTTATTGTGATTCTTTTCTTTTAATACCCATTTGGGTGGTACTTTTCTCTTCTATGGGAAGCTTCATTTTATTTGATCTCCTTTATTCCATATATTGCTCAATTTTCTTATTCAGTATGCACATACCAGCCTTTGTTGATGTCATCTATTTTCTCTTCTTGCTGGGGTATGCTTCCAACCCTAGGTGATGGACTTGGATAATTTGGAATGAAGTCATGGACATAGATTAAGGATTAAAGCTTGGAGACAAAGTTGTTATGGTTTAGATTTCCCTCTATCTTACATCATTATGTTGTATCATACATTTAAACCCTATGTGGGAGATTTAGATATACTTCTGTAATCTTAATGAGAAATTGTTTATAGTCATTATTTTCTTCCGCTTCTACACTTCGGTTGTTTTGATTACCATTAATAAGATTTGAAAATGTTACACCCACTCCAAGATACCTTAAGGGTGTGTTTAGACTGGAGGTTCTATTGTTCAAATTTTTAGTAGGGAGTGGTTCCCCTCTGGGATCCCAGTCCTTACATCTTCACCATTTGAGGATTGACATCATCTCTAACTGGAGCTGGAGTAGGAGGAGGAGTAGCCCAGTTCCTGTCACAGTGCTCCCCCTTGCTTGAAGCTCGGTGGTGTGAGTTTTTAATAAGGTGATAAAAAAGTGGCCAAGACTCCTCTGGAGGTCTAGCCATGAATGTTTTTTTTGGTTCGAATCTAGCCATGAATGTTCCACTACATGAAGAATCAACTATAGTATGTCTCAGTTCAATAAGTCCAGTGTAGAAGATTGCACTAGATGCCATAGAGGAACTTCATGGTGGGGGCAGTCTCGCATGAGCTCTTGGAATATCTCCCAGGATTCATGGAAAGGCTCATTTTCTTTTTGTGTGAAGGAGGTGATGCATCTCCTCATTTGAGTCAGCTTGGAGATTGGATATAACTTATTTAAGAACTCATTCTTCACTGCCATCCAGGTCACCACTTCAAGATTAGACATTTACCACTCCTTGGCCTTTTCTTTGAGGGAGAAAGAGAAGAGGGTTCTTCTTATGGAATTGTTAGTGGCTGTAGGCGTGCAGGTGGAGCAGGTCTCTAGAAAAGCATCAATGTGGTGGTATGGGTTCTCATTCTCCATCCCATAGAAAGTGGGCAGGAGTCCAAGAAGGACTGGTGGGATGGAAAATTGTTGACCCGAAATTTGGTCAAGAAGGGCGGCAATGGGGGAGGTGTAGTTCCCTAGAGTGAAGTACTCATGGAGGGGGCGGTTGGGTGGTTGTGGGACACCTCCAGAAGGGTTTTGTGGAGAACCCCCATGAGGGATTTGGGAATTTGGACCTTCCTCAACCATCTCAGCTTCTTGGTGTTGTTTGTGTTGGTGTTGACGTCTCTTGTTACCTGTTGGTTGATTGTTTACAATAATGATGCAAGCAATTGAAAGTAAGAAAGAAAACTACAATATGAGAAACCGTAAGTTAACCGTAAGAAAGAAATTCTAGTTAATAAAGAAGGAGACCACAACTAAGTTATGCTAGCAATGTAAGTTAACACTAAAGAGACAAGTTAATCACTAGAGCAATTAATGACTTAGGCTATCACTGACTAGCAAGATTAACACTAGCAAGCTCAATTGATAACTAACTACTCAAGCAAGGCCTAAATATCCAAACCTAAGCAATTGACTAAGAGGCAATGAACACAATCAACTAAACTAGAATAAGCAAGCTAAGCAAACAAGATGGGTTTTAGAAAGTTATGGGGAGAGTGGGCCCTTTGGGGGAATGTCACAAGAATCCAAGTTAGGGGTTGATATAACATGCAAATTCTATATTTTTATTCTAGTTTTCCAAACCAAACAATATTGTCAAATGTAATGAAATAACCCTAGTCTATTGGTCAGCCATGGATAGAATAGAGTGTGGGAGGGGAACTACACCCTTTCACACCCTATCTAGCCTTACGAGGCTCAATTGGATCAAGATCTAGGTGGGATTTCTATTGGATTCAACTAATCTAGGATTCTAGGGTAAGGGATATTATGGAAATTGAGAGCCAAGGATAGGAAGGTAGAGTAGAGATGAGGGTGTTTCACCTCATGTTACTCACCATCTAGCCTTGAGAAAACTCGACAATTGCACTAATCACTCTTACACTAGCTACTTAGATCTCACACTTAGTTGTGGGAGAGGATATTTATATGTAGGAAGATAGGGTGCTATATAGGGATCCACTAGTTGGACCTAGAAGAAATTCCTAAGATAGTCACATACAATTTGTTTTCCCCTAGAGTCTAAGTGTTTCAAGCATCAAACCACAAGCAATCCATGTTTAGAAGCACAAACCACAAGTATAATGGGAAATGAAATAGAAGCAAGAGACATCATTCTAGAATGGAAATATGTTTATTACAAGTTATATTCTGCCAACATGGTATCAAGTAACATTTTGTTCCCCAAACATCCCACCAAGGGGTCTTAGCTACTCATAATCAAACAAAAGAGCAAAAAGGAAAGAAGAAAGATGTAGAAGGACATGGTAGCTCATGGAAGATCCTCCTTCTTCACCTCCTTGCTATAAAATACGAAGCACCTCCTTACAAGGTTGGAAATGGTATGAATGTGTGAGGTTTGGTGGTGAAAACCCTAGAAAACTAGGGTTTTTGGGTGGAAATGAGGTGGATATGGAGTGAGGAAGGTAGGTGGAGCTCTTGTACGCAAAGAGGGATGGAAATGAATGCTAAAGGTATCTAACCTAGTTTCATGGCCTCCACTATGGTATATATAGGTGGTGGGGGAGCCACGAGGGTATGTGGGGGTAAAATTAGCAAAATAGTGCATAAAAACTAGGGTTTTAGGTGACAACACGACTATGGTGGGTAGAGGGTAACACGACTCTGGTGGTAGGGAATGGCTATGCTGGGTGGTGGTAAAGTTATAGTGTGAAAGTGGGGAAATGGAGGTTGGTAACAAGGTCGTGCTGGGCAGCACATCCGTGGTGGGGGCTAGGTAGCACGATCGTGGTGGGCGAGTTGGGTTGGAGGTTGTTCTGCACGAAATGACCATTTTGATCTTCGGTAACATGGTGAATGTAACATCCCATTTTTCTTATCACATGAGCGGAAGCCCATTTTTTTTAGTGGAGAGTGTTACTAACATGATATGCATTACAATAATGTTAGAAAATAACCATTAAATACTGTTTACAAAATAAATTCTCATAATTATTAGGAAAAGGGACATGGTTACATAAAACCTTATAAGAAAACCATAACATGTTATATAAAACATTATACTTCTATCATAAGCTTTGGAATCGTGTAGATGGTGCCCCACCAAGCAAACCTCTTAAAGTTGTCTCTACATCATCTTGTCATGACTATCTCCTGGAGTTCTATACCTGCAAACTTCTTGTCCCTAGCCATGCACAAAGGAAAACCTAGGTTAGAGTAAGTGGCATTGAATTCTAATAAGATAAAAATGAATATTCCATACTGAAAATTGAACTAATATCTGAAAGATGTAACTCATATCGAATCATATGTCTCTTTACATCTTTTATCTGATTTGTGGCCACCATTATACAAGAAATCCTCCTGAATTGGCGTATCTATGCCCTGAAATGGTACCGAAGTACCTTTGAATTGGCACTACATGCCTCTGAATGACACCAAGGTATCTCTGAATTGACATGGCTACACCCTGAATTGGTACCAATGTACCTCTGAATTGGAGTAAACACTCCTCTGAATTGGAAACACATGCCTCTGAATCATCCCAGGACTAACTGAATGAGGACTTATCTTATAATATATTATGTGAAGGTTCTGAATTAATTATCTTAAATCTAACTTTATTGGTTTCTAAATCTAAACTTATCTTATTCTGAAATTGAATACTAATATCTAGACTGAATTTTAATTCTGAAATTATGTTCTTAAATTCTAAATTGAATCTAAATATAAATCTGAGATTTGATATACTTATAAACCAAATTGATCTTGTTTAGAAGTTCTTATTACACTGAAATCTTAAAAGCTGACTTAATATGATCTTTCATTCAAATAACAAATATTTGAAATCTGAGTCTAAAGGCTTGATATAAATGAATTGAACTGAATGTAGAAATACTATCTAAATGTATCTTAAGTTCCAAAATTCTAAATTATGATGACCTCAAAACATACTTAATCTGAATAAAGTTTGATTACTCAAATTATCATTGAACATGAAATAAGCATGAAATATTGAACATAACTTAATCTCTAAGTTATTTTGCATATGGGTAGGCTCAATCATAATAATAATGAAATTCAATGGACATGGCCAACTTACCTTGTTTGAGGAGATCCTTACATAGTCTCCATTCCTTGATTCACACCATATCCACCTGGACATTAACAACATTCTATAAGTCCATGTGTATTCTCCTCTCTTCGTTTCTAGATTTCAAACCCCATCATCCTAATCTACTAAACTGGATTAGGGATCATATTTAACTAAGACTAATTCTAATTTAAATTACATTTAATATATAAATATTAAATTAAATTTGATTCCCACATTATAAAACATACACATACTGATATATCCATTATACCAAAAAGTATCATATGTAGTAATATATAAATACTACCTCATATACCAAGAGTAAACTCCAAACATGGTCACATATGCTACTCTTACTGACTTATTTATAAAATTAGAAGAAAGTATAATTAGAATAATTTTCCATACTAATTAGGCACATAAAATAAATGTTGTCGCACAAATAATCATGAATCATCTTACATAATGGCCACTTAGGCTCAAAAACTAAATACCAATCCAATTATATATGACACCCTATCATAATTTTTGAAATAGTAAGAACATTGTATATTAAGTATGGGGAAAAATCACATATTGTTTCATTGCCAATCATTGGGTGAAACACCCAAAATACCCTTATTAGGGTTTATATCAAAAAAATAGACAAGACTTCAAATTAGATATATTGGGCTCTATGATCTTATTGAGCATATAAAAATATACCTTAAGTAAAATACTCATTAATTTTGGAAGTTGTTTGCTATTTTTAATGTTTAAGAGATTGAAATTATATAGTTCTTAGTAAATAAAATAATGTCTGATTAAACATCAAAATCATATATTGAGGATATTTTTAGGACATAGAATGCTCAAAATTCTTTCTATCAATACCTTGTACACCCAAAACGGATAATCGAAGCCTGAGATATCATTTATCCAAAATTATTACCTTTTTGAGGAGTTGTGGCCATTCAAACTAGATTCAATAACTGTGTATGGGCCATGTTGTGGCCAACAGTTGGCACCCTGCTCCTAGATCTCAGTCGGATCCATCTCCTACTCTGCCCATGAACCTAAAGAAGGGGAGATCCCCTATTTCTGTAGGGCAAGCGGCCGTAGTCGTGTGGGTTGCCTCTACTTCCCTGATCTTGTTGCACAGGCCCGGTCAGCTCATTCCTCAGTCTCCATCACACAAGGAAAGAATGACTTCAGTCGACCTTCTTTGACTATGGCTGCACTATCTCCATTATTGGGGTGGTTTCCATGCTGTAGACTTCACAACTGTCACCAACTCTCTATCTCCTCTCTTTTTTTCAACCTCCTCTCTCTCCGTCGGTTTCAACCAAAACCCTAGAATGGACTTCGGACCACCCTTACGCTCTGAGATATAAGGCTTTTATAGCCTCTACTCCATCTGATCTTGGATGCGACCCACTCATCCAAGGACTATGCTCATGCCCTATCAAACAAGGGTCGCGACACTCCCAGTCTACACGGACTGGTCGCTCCCCTTTTTTAATTTATTTTTTATTATTTTAATAAAAGTCCAAGTTAAAGAAATAATTATATAACCCACATACTAATCCCATTGAATCCCAAATTTTGGAATAAAGATTATTTCTCCTACACCTATCTTTAGAAAAGATATTAGGGTAAAAATAAATGGATAAACACTTCAAATATACCTTTTTGAGTAAAAATCGAATAATGACTAAATTAATTACCTAGACCACCAGATAATTTATAATTATTTGAAACTTCTCCTATAATTTTATATTCTAATTATCCATCTATTAAAAATATCTCCAATATTTATTATGACTCTAAAATACTTCATTCCTAATTTTGTACTCTAGTGACCCATGAGAAAACCTTAATTTGCCTTATTGGGCTTGAATTGGGTCCTAGGGCCAATGGCCATTTTCTATATCTACAAAAGGATTCTTAAGATTAATCACACCCTCAATTAAAAAATTAAATTGTTGAAAATACATAATTTCTCCATTGAAGTTTCCTTATGATACATTAAATGATTATGACTTTACTTACTTAATATGAAGACCTAAACTACGTCTAAGACTCAAACCATCACTATAGTCATTATTTTTCCTTGGTTGTCACCTCATATCATCAAAGTAAATATGAAGTTCCCAAACTTTGAAGAAATTGCCTAAGCAGTCACAATTTGCATAAAAGACACCCTCCACATTCTTTTTCCTTAAATTCTAAATATCATTAAAATTGGATTGGAACATTATTAGCATAAATCAACCCTACGTTGTATCATCAATAAGTGAATCATGTACTTTATAGGTTCCAAAGATTAGGGTGTGACAGTCGTGATGGCTAGCATGGTCGTTCTGGGAGTTTCTTGGCACGACCATGCTGGCTAGCATGGCCATTCTGGGGTTGTTGTTGTATCATGTTGATGTTTGCATTGACTATGTGATTTTGGCATTAGTGAGCATGACTGTTCCTTGGCACCATGGATGTGTTGGGGTCTTCAAAGGCACTTTGAGCTTTAATCTTCATGATCCATGGACTTCTTTACTTGGGATTGACCCTTGACCACTATGGGTATGTTGGGGGAGCTTTGGGATCTTCTTTGGGGCCCCTATCTCTCTCATTCATCCAAACATGGTCCAAGTACCTGAAAAACATGCAAATAAAGTCCATACGTGAATTTGATAGAAAAATACATATAACTTGCAATCTAACATGTTTAAATGTGATTAAGATGCAAAAAGATACAAGTTGGAACCCTTAAATAGGGTTGCAACAACATGATATTTTAGATACATGATGTTAATAAGTTTTATACCTCAGAAGAAATAAACATACATTTGAAGTCTATAACCACACAACTTCACAAGAGTTCTCAAAATAATTGTATAACAACACAATTAAGCGTGTTCTCTTTAAATCCTTTTATTGTATGCCCCAAACCCATATGACTTGTACCAAAACATGAAGAAGCATCACATCAAGTTATAATATCACTATACAAGACCTAGAGTAGACTCATGACTCTAAGTCTACAATTAATAGCTACCCCATCTACAACATGCCTTGTCATATATGGCCTTGGTGGCTAATGTCAGAAGCTAGATAAAATAAACTCCTCCTCTAAACTTGGGTACCTAGGTGAAGAGTCAAAGTACTTTGACTTAATTGTCTGCCTCAATGGTTCCACAAGGGTTGACCAACTGAGTGTTATCTGAACTATATGTACAACAATGGGCACCACCAAAATCTCCAATTAATGTTGGATGCCTCACTATTTTAAGGAGTTTGTCCTCATTGGGATCAAACTCTTGTACCCCTCTAGTATGCTCAAGCTACCTCATCCTAGACTCTACCAGTCAGTAAGCATGTTTTCTTTTTCACGATGCATACCTTCATGATGGATTCTAAAGTGTTCAGGGCATCTAACGTCTAGTTATTTTGTAGTCTCCACAAGTAATATATTCATAGTGCTAATCTTAGCTTTTACTTGTTCTTAGGATTTCCCAATTTCTATTCTTGAATTCTGATAAAGAACAATTCATTGATAGTTTCCACAAGTAATATGTTCATCATACTAGTCTCAACTTTTCTTTGTGCTTAGGATTCCAACTTTCACTTCTTGAATCATGAGAACGAATAATTTACTAAATTCAAATAGAGAATATAGTTTGATTGATAGCTAGGTGTATAATCAAACACTAATTTAAATTATTAATTGGACTTCATTTTTGTTGCCTAGCAATATCTATCAATCAAAAGACGTAATAGTAACCCATATCATTAATGTAGAAATTAGGACATGACCACAACTTTGGTGCCTCTAATTCTACTATTTAGTTTCCACCAATCATTAACTATTTTAATCATGGATTAAATTGCATAAAGGAAACACCATAAGTATACTATCCATCAATTGTCCAACTACAATTTCATTTTCAATCTATACAAATTAAATCAATCAATTTCAAACAAAATAGAACATGTAAATAATGACTCTTGGTTTGTTTTCTATATAAATCAAGGTTTGAAGATGATTTTCCACTCAAAAATTTGTGTTATATCTCAATGTTTACAAGCTTGAGATAGATAAGCTCGAATTTCAGTTTATACAATTTTGATTTTAGCTCCAAACCTCAAAACCAAAATGCCAAACAACATGTCAATAGGTATATAAGCCTAAATGATTCCTTCGAGAGGTATAAGATGAAGAAGGTCAACAAAAACCTTTGATTGATGAGTTAAAGATTTTTGAGTAAGAAATAATTAAAAAGAAGCAAAAATATGTGAATAAAACTTTACTAAATAATATCTAAGTTGAAGTAGTCTGTTTCCGTCACTTCCCACTTTGTATTCATCATTGTCATAAGAATCACCTCTAATATTTCCCTTTTTTATTAGTCAAGGGTTTTAAGAGGGCAGAGGATTTAAATAAGAAGCTAGAACACTTTGTTTTGTCAAAGTTCATAAAAATATATTATTATATATAAACATCTTTTGTGATTGGTAGAGTTGGACGACATCATAGAGGAACCATTAGAAAACAAGCCTTTGACTAATGCTTTGTCAGTTGTTATCTCTTTGATAAGAACCTTGGATAAACAAACCATCAGTTGTCACTTTTGGTAAATGAGCTATTTGTAGATGAATGGTAGCTAAATTGTTGGTAGTTGTGACCATAGCCTGCACCACCATCAGTTGGTAGAACTATCGATATGTGTCTACCATGCTAAACCATCAGAAGGCTACCCCTAGAGAAACTATTTGTATATGACTTCCCCCTGAATTGTCAATTGACAATGAACAAATAATACCATCAGTTGAACAATCAATAATTCTCATGGGTTAAACCGACTGATCCGTCAGTTGAAAACCGTTGGTGAATTTGTCAATTGATCAACTAGTGGTTGCTCTATAAGTGAGCTCCAAAACACCATAACCCCTTCATTTTAACTCAGATTTGATTGATTTTTTTGTTGGATTCATAATTGAATTATTTATATTTTTATAGAAAAAACTTGGCAAGATCTCACGTGATGATTTTCTTTATAATCACTTTCTTTAATTATCTTCAAAGCTTGCTCTTCATCATGAGTTGGTTATCTCTCCATTAACACATATCATTTCTTATCTAGAAAAAAATCCATACTAGTTTAGAACATGATCATTTAGCAAATGATTCAAAGCCTTGTTAAAGATAAAATTATCTTTGTATTATTTTTAATCCTCTAATTAAAAAAAATCAAGATATGAGTTGTAACAATCTCCCATTCTAATAATTTGTTTCAAAATTCTTAGAAGATAAAGGCATACTTGTCACACATCTCATACTCTAGATCCCATCTAGCTTCCTCCACACCATGGTTTCTCCAAAGAACTTCTATCAGAGTTATCCCCCTCTTTTTGAGAATTCATATTTTGTGATTGAGAATCTGTATAAGGCCTTCTACATAAGAGACATATTCTCATAGATGTAGTGGTTATGTATATGATCTACTCTGCATCTGGATGATACTTACTTCAACATGGATACGTCAAGCACATGATATAAGTTAGCTAGATCGGGTGGAAACTGTAGTTTGTATGACACATGTCCAATCTTATGTATTCTTAAATAGGGACCCAAGAATGTAGGAGTTAGTTTGCCTCACTTTCCAAACCTCCATAAACCTTTCCATGGTGATACTTTCAAGTAGAGCTCATCCCCAACCTCAAATTGAAGTGGTTCACACCTTGGCTCTACATAGATTTTCTATATGTCTTGTGTAGCTTTCAACTATTGTATGATCAAATATATATTTTGTATTGTCTTTTCCACCAACTCCGGACCTAGAATCCGCCTTTCACCAACTTAATATAAAAATATAGGATATATACACTTTCTCCCATGTAGAGCTTCATAATGGGCCATGTCTGGACTCAAATGATAACTATTTTATAGGCTAACTCTACAAGATAATTATCCCAACTGTCACTAAACTATAATACACATGCTATCAACATATCTTCTTAAGTGGCGATTGTTTGTTCTGATTGTCCATATATTTGGGGATGAAAGCTTGAGCTAAACCTCAAACATGTTCCCGAAGCATGATGTAACTGAGTATAGATTCTAGATTTGAACTTCAAATATCTGTAAGATATAATAGAAACTAATATTTCATGTGATTTGACTATCTCATGTATATAGACTTTGTCTAGCTCAGAAGCATCCCAAGTTAACTTCTTATGGAGAAAATGAGAAGACTTAGTCAACCTATTCACAAATGTAGAATCAAAACCATGTGATGTCCTTAGAAATCCTACTAGAAGTCCATAGTGATATGTTCCCAATTGATATAGGAATAGGGAGTGGTTCTAGGGTACCTGTCAGCTTTTGGTGTTCAACTTTTACTTGCTAATGTACAACACACCTAGATACATACTCTGCCACATCTCTCTTCATAAGCGACAACCAATACAACTCTTCAAGGTTCATGTACACCTTATAATTGCCTGGATGCATAACATACATAGAAGAGTGTGCTTATTCAAGATTCTACTCCCTTAACTTAATTTTTTTTGGCATACACATTTTGTTCTACTGATACAACATCCCATCATCTGAATATTTGAAATTTGTCCTATTACCTTATATGATATCAGACATTATCTATTTCAGTTCACTGTCTATCCGTTGAAGATCCTTAATATGTTGATAAAACATAGGTCCAATCAACATTTATGTAATCAACCCACTTTTCTCTAATACATTCAAAATTAAATTTGTCTCTCTCATTTTGACCAGTAAGTCTCTTTTTATACATGACATAGAAAGCAATTATGTAGGTGATATAGACTTCTACTTGGAGCATTTGCCACAACATTGGCCTTTTCAAGGTGACAATCAATGGTAACATTATAGTCCTTTATAATCTCTATCTGTATGTGTCTCAGATTAAGATCCTTTTGTGTAAATATTTTATTTAGACTCTTATGTCCAATAAAAACCTGACATGACTCACCATAAAAATAATGACACCATGTCTTGAAGGCATGTAGTAATGTTACTAGTTCTTTGTCATGTGTTGGATAATTCTCTTCATTCTTGTTGAGCCGTCCATAAGCACATGCTACCACCTTTCCTTATTGTATAAGGACATATTGTAATCCTCTCCTAGATGCATCATAGAAAACTATGTAACCTTTGTCTGCTTCTGGTAAGATCATAACATGTGTTGAAGTGAATTATTATTTTAATATTTAGAAACTTTTCTCACATGTTGCAGGTGAAACAAAAGGTACATATTTCCTCATTAATTATGTAAGAGGTGATGCTAGAGCACTCTTGTGTTTTATGAACTTCTATAATATCTTGAAAACCCTACAAAATGTATGATCCCAATAGGAGTTGTAGGTTGATCCCACTAAAAAACAAGTAGCACTTTATTAGGGTTCATACTTACTACTTTCCCTGATGTGATATGTCCAAGAAAGAAGCCTCAAAGAACCAGATCTCGCATTTGCTGAAGTTAGCATATAATTGACATTGTCAGAACAACTACACGGATGTTCTCATATGCTTCTCATATTGATCTACATCTCTAGAATATATAAGAATATTGTGTATTAATATTATTACAAACTTATCTAAGTATGGATCAAAAATATGTTCATTATATTCATAAAAGTTGTAGGGACATTTGTTAGTCCAAAAGACATAACTACAAACACAAAATGTTCATATCCTGTTCTGGAGGTTGATTTAGGTACATCTGACGCCTTTACCCTCAAATGATGATAACCTGACATAAGATCTATCTTTGAGAATATTGTTGCTCCAAGAAAATAATCAAATAGATCATCAATCATAGACAAAGGATATATGTTCTTAATGGCAATTTTATTCATTTGTATGTAATCTATACACAACCGCATAGTTCCATCCTTATTTTTCACAAATAATAATGTGTCTCCCTAAGGTTATGTACTAGGTTGGATGAAACCTTTATCCAGTAACTCATGTAACTGAATTTTAACTCCTTTAATTCTACATGTGTCATTCTATAGACTTGTATGCTACAAGGAAACTACTATATAGAATTTTATATCAAAGTCAACACCACTCTCATGAGGTAAACCTGGTAACTCATCATGAAAGAAATTTGAGAACTTTCATATTATGGAACATCCTCTATATTAACTATTCCTTTATTAAAATTTGCATCTATCACATGTGCAAAAAAGGCCTCACACCCTTTTCTCATCATCTTATCAACTACAATAGTTGATACTATGCACATGGATAATACTTTTCTATCTCCATTGAAGATACAGGAAAAACCACCTTGTTGAAAGATAGCCTCTTTCTTCCAACCATCTAATTAGACATGGTATGTCTCAAGTCATTATATACCCAAGTTATTGAAAAGAATACTATCTGAGGGTATGAGATTAATCCAGTAGTATACCCAAAAGAACTCAAAATACATTCAGAACATACTTTTGTTAAAGTTGTGGGTACTCTTAACAACAATTCATAAGATAAATACTGAGTTAAAAAATTAATCCATTAACTATTGATCTTTATATAAAAGAATATGTCACAACAACATCTATCAAGATTGTAACTGAAATGTTTCTGAAGAGAAGCATCTCACATGTAACAACTCTAGGTGAGACTACTCCTCTTGGTTGAGTCATTGAAATAAATGGCATGCAGCTCTCCCTCTGCCACTGTGTCCTTGTTGTCGACTATTGATACTAGGGGCTCCCCATGTAGAGCTTGAAGCCATACGAACTTGCTCCTCTAGTTAGAGCCTTGTTATGAGGTTTGAAAATGAGATTGTGAATTATGTGTGGGTTTCAAATAAATATTTGGATAATCTCTCTTAAAATGTCCCATCAGTCCATAGTAATGGCATCCTAGAAATTTAGTTCCCCAACACTGACCAGACTGTGCCCTGCCACAAGTGTCACATGCGGTCTTGTCTTGTATTTATGGACCTATCACTATTGTTGATGACCCTAAAGGCCTTGATGATAATGCCCACATTGGTGGTGTGTTCCATCGGCTAGGGCTACATCTTCCCCAGCTATGACAAGATACAACATCCTTGTCTTCTAAGACAACCAAGACCTCATCCTATTATGAAAAATAATCCACCGCCTCCCTTGTATCCTCCACTACTCTATCCTCATCTACCAAAATATCTATATCTTTTTATATCCTCATAATGTTTATTAGAATTAACTAACTCTTCAATACATCTTGCTTCCTCCACAAACTCTACAAAGTTCTCTCTATCTCTTCTACCAACAACTGATAAGGTATGTCTGATGTAAGACCCTTGACCTAGACTAAAACCCAATGATGATTAATTTACCTAATTGGATGCTTATATTCTTAATTAAACTATTGATTATGATTTTATATCTGTTAATTAATCCATGTTTCAAGTTTGGTCTGATTTGGACACTGTTTGTGCAAGTTATGTAATTGTGTGCATGTTTTGGACTTCTATGGAATTTACCCATGTCTGAGGTTTTTCTTACAATATTTCACACGCTGGTTGTACTTGACATGTTTTCATATCAAACTAGATTTAGTTGTACCATGGGTCCACCTAGATGCACCTTGGTTTTGTGTGTGACATCTACCTAAGGTTGAACTTAGGATTGCCTCTCACAGATGGGATACCTTGTATAATAGATTCAATGGGTTTTCTTATAAGTTGGGTTGGTGGCTGACTAGGGAATCACGTTTCGGAGGGCCTCTTGACTTCCACTAATGATGGGCTTTTAGGTTGCATTGAAAAGATGCTCTTGACCATGGACGCTTGGCAAGTTTGGATTCTCTCCCCTTTAGCTTTTTATACTTCCCTCCTTGCATGAAAATGGATCCCTTACACACTACCTTCACTCTCTCTTCTTCCTTTCTGCCCAAATCTTACTTCCCCTTCTTGGTGGATAAGAAGGATCCCAAGGTGGATGAAGCTTGGTCGATCTACTTGCATGTGCACTTAGAGCTCGGATCTACCCTCCCTTCATGGTTTTAGAGCTTCCTTAGCTTGTTCTTGAACCAAGAAAGTAAGATCTTCTCTCTTTCCTTCATTCTCCTTGATGTCCTACCTTCCCCTTTCTCCTTATTGATTGGATCCATGGTTTCCATGGTGGATTTTGTGCTAGAACTCTTAAAGAACACCTATCTTCCTGCTTCCATGACCTAGGGTTGCTTGTTCTTAGAGAAAAGCTATCTTGGATGATGGGGAGCTCAAAGATAAGATTTTCTTCTCTCTTTCATCAATCCACCTTTTTTTTGGAGCCTCTTCTTCATCCTTGAGGCAAGTTATATAACTCTCTTCATGTTTATTGCTTACTTTTAACATGTCATGAACAAATCTTGCTCTAAAACATAGTAAAATTTGAATCCTTAGTTAAGTTGTGCATATATATGATGATTCTCAAGTAGATAATCTTCTCGTTACTCTCCTTAATCTTGTGAACATTCTTTATTTTGAAAGATGAGCTTTAGACCTTTATTGACCATGAATCGATGGTGTTGTTGTGGTGAGAATCGACCATTGTCCTTGATATGTTTTGAACTGATTTCTACCTTTCCTCATGATCTGATGGTTAGTTTCTTGTATAGAATGATGGTTGTGCTTTGTTACTGATTTGGTGACCTTGTTAGAAGCCCATAAAACTGGCGGTTATATTAATCTTACCTTTGTATGGTCTATGGTTCCATAACTATAGCAAGTAATGGTTCTTGAGTGCTGAAACAATGGGTTTTCCTTGGTGCCTTGAACTGATTTCTCTTTTGTAGTGTGACCCGATGGTTTGGCTTTTTGAAAAAAACATTAATGGTACTTTAGTTCCTGTTTTGATGACCTTAGTGATCTCAAGAAACGTTGGTTATCCTGCCTTTATCACTGAATGATCGATGGTTATCTTAACTCTCACAAACAATGTTTTTTATTCCCAAGGATTTGAGTTGATTATTCCTCCTCGTGCTGCAACTCAATTATTTGGTTTTTGAAGTGTTTTGTTTGACCTTCTTGTGCCAACCAATGGCTTGTACGTAGCTTCTATTTTGGACCTTCTTATTCTTAAGAAATGATGGTGTTAGTGCTCTCACCAAGTGGTTCAAACGATGGTTTTATAAACCCCAACAAAAATTGGTTTTCCTTAGGTGTTATGGACTATTTTCCCTTCTCGCTTTAACACATGATGGTTTAGTTTCTTGTGAAAACTGATGGTTCACACCTTGTTGTTGTTTTGATGTCTTGATATTCTTAAGAACTAATGATCATGTTTCTCCTATATTTGTTTAAATGATGATTCTTTAAACCCTAGCCAAATGATTGTTTTTCCTCTCTAATGAATCAACAATTTTATTTGACATTTGAAGTTTGTTCTTCCATCAAGTGATGAGATTCAATGATCTCACTAGGTTCACAATCGATTTCTATCCTAATTGTTGATTTCTCTAAGTGTTAGATCAATCATACTCTTTAGTGTCACAATTGATGGTCATCTTAAAGTGTTATGGACTATTTTCTCTAAGTGTTAGAATGATGGTTCACTTAGTTGCTCGATTGATGGTTTACTTGGCTAAGACATATGATTGTTTCACTAATACCTAACATTATGAGTTTTCTTTCTCTTGAACCGATGATGAGCCCAAAGCTCACAACCGATGGTAAGCTTTGGGCTCACATCCAATGGTGATGCATGGTCCTTCTAGGTCATAACTCGATGGTTTTCCTAGATGTATGTCTCAAGGTTTTACATGTTTTGCATCCGATGGTTTTACCTATCTTACATTTAAAGGTATTTGGTGAGGATTTTGTACTTATAAGGTTTGGGTTTGATTCCCTAATCCGTTGGTTATGTTTTATGCAACTGTGATTCAATGGTGGTAATTCTTATATATAGACAATGCAATAGTTTTAATTGCCTTGAACCCGATGGTCAGATGTGTGGTTTATGTTTTGATGGGTTGTGTTTACTGCACTTGATCTGATGGTGGGGATTTGATGATTTAGGATCAATGGTTTTAAGCCCATGAGTTTTTAGTCTTACCTTTTCCCTCGAATAAATATAAACCTAAGGTTGTTATAAAGTGTTGATTTGTAATGTTAAGTTCAACTTGCATTGTTAATTCTAACCCTAGTACAAATAAATCATGATGGTTAATTATACCTAGTTTCTTTGCATATTGTTATGATAAAGGAATACCCTTAATGCTAAGATAACCTTACTATGTTATCATGTAAACATCTTTTAGTTCTTTATTGCAATGTTATGTTGAACATATGTATCACATATATGATGGTGGTTTGTTGATACTTTCGGAAGGCATGGAAATATAATGATGTTATTGCAAGAGATAATGTGATGGTCTGAATGATCTTTGGTCATGGTTGAACCCTATAGAGGTGTGATTCTTTTCATGATGTAATAAGGGTTGGTACCTTGTGATCATGTGATAAGGATCTATATACTGTGTTTGTGTGATGACAAGTAGAGTCTCATGAATGACAATGAAATAGCCCTATGATGTTGAAATAAGGATTATACCTCATAAATTTATATCTTCTGAAGTTGTTATGTATTAATGCTTGCTAGAAATGAATTAGGTTTTGTTTGTCCACTTGTTTGATTCATCCTTAATTCACCCAGTTGGCGATAACTAATCAAATTGAAACCCTAATCATGTAGTGCCTTGTGCCATAGAACCATTCTAGGGTCAGGACTTGTTCGATGGGGAAATGAGTGTTCCCAAGGGAAACTAGGAGTGCATATTGTTGAGTATGTAGGGTGCAAGAGAACATGTGTCCTTGTATCCTGATTTCAAGGTTTTGAGGATGGCTATGGCCATGCCTCAGTGTGAGAATGATTGCGGTCGTGTCTTAAAGATCTGTATGTGATATGTTTGAGGAAACTACAGTTGAACCTAAGTTGTAGGGTTTTGTATACCCTGGTGTATAGTGTCGTGACCTATATACCAAGGATGGACTAGGTGGTTTTGCAATTTGAATTTATATGTCACTGCGGCGGAGTCGTACTGACCAAGGACAGATGATATCTTAGGTTTCTAGCCATCCTAGATCTTATACTGAACTGATTTCAATTTAGCAGTGGTCAGTTGGAGTTTGAATGGCATATCTCAAAATCCCTAGGATTTAATAAAACATGTAAACAACCATGTAGCATATATGTTAGGGTTAAACATGTTTCACATTGGATGATAACCCTTGTTCGCTCTTTTCACATATAGATGATGTATAGTGCTATAAGAGAAGTAGCCATGTTTCTATTGTTAGAAATGTTGCTACTATTGGTTATGTTTATGATGAAAGTTATCTCATTTCATTCACTATGCTTATACTTCTAGCCATGCCTATGTAGTTAGCTATGCTTATATTACTAATCATGCTTATGTTGGTAGTTGTGTGCTTATGCTATTAACTCTACTATATATGCTCATGTTGTTAGATTTGCTCATCCTATTGGATATGCCTATGTTGTTAGATATGGTATAATGTTATATATGCTTATGCTATTAGTTTTGTTCGTGATTGTAGTCATGCTATATTGTTATACATGCTCCTATTGTTCAAATATGCTCATACTATTATAAATGTATATGATGCTAGTTAGGATCATGATGATGGTTATGCTCATAGTAATAGCTACATCTGGTAATTGAGAATAATGCTAGCTTCTAAGACTCTGATTATAATTGCTCTTAATGAATTCCGTATAAGTGATGATTCTATTTTTTCTTATTTATCGATCTATTTGTTTAATCGACTTAATATACTTAACTTGTTTAATTACATAACATGTTGTAGTCAGCAAGCATTGTTAAGAGTTATATCTCTTACTGGGACACGAGCCTCACATGTGAGTCACCAAAACCTTTTTCACTGATCCTCAGTAGCAGTAGCCAACCTATGGTAGCAAGGAGGAGTTGATGTGATGGAACATAGAAGGAGTTTATTATATGTCTAGCATGTCCTAGAGTCGTCCCAGTACTCTCAGGTTTGGGTGGGAAAGTTTGTATAAAGTGTTTTATTGACTCAATCTTTCATAGTAGCTTATGTTGTACATGTAGATGACATATCATGTGTATATGTTGTGGCTAAGGTCATGAAGCCTTTGTAAGAGACTTTTGATGAGATTAAAAAAATAATCTGAGATGTTGGGCTTTTGTGCAAATGTTGTTGTGTATGTTTGTGAAAATTTAATCAGTTTTAAGTAAGCCTCTTTTTAGATATGTGTTTTTACTAGAGATTTATTGTGTTTGAGTTTTGAGTAATCTCACTTTGTGTGACGGGTTGTCACATTTGGTGGTATCAAAGTTGTAGGTTCGCTGAGTCTATAGGGACACTAAGACTTAGGGCTAGGATGATAACTAAGTAATGAAAATGACATGAACATAATGCATAACCTGAGTTAATCTTAAACCCACTGCTATGTGCAAAAGGATGTTAATGTAAAGTTATCATGATATATAAAAGAAATTAAAGGGATATAATCCATGTTGGATGGATCAGAATGATATATGGTGACATAACCCCTAAAGGGTGAAAAATAAACATGGTAAATGAGAAGATACACAATAAGTATGATAAATGACTAGCATGAAATAGTAATGAGGTATGATAATCATGTTAATTCCTATGCAACTGGTAAGGAATCCAAGTGGAAAGTGAATAATACATACAAAGCAACTTGTTTGCTGACAGTAGGACCGGTAACCCCCTTTGTTAGAAACCCTTGGGATGGTATGTTGTGTTGTGAGAGGTATACCCTTCCTCTTATGCTCTTCCTTTATTGAGATGCGGCATTCAAGTGGGTCTTATGACACTTGGTGTGTGAGGATTTGATGTAATCCTAGGGATGGATATCTTGGTGCAACATGTGGGTATTTTGGACTATACTTCTAGGATCGTGATGTTTGTGAGAGGGACACATTTTGAGTTTTCCAGGAAGTTAGGAAGACCCTTCCAACATTTTGGGTGCTTGCTGTAATGGTAGAGGAGCTGATAAGATAATTATGTGAGGTCTTCTTGACACATGTAGTGAATACCAAGGTTATGAGTCCTAGTATCCAGGGTAGGGCTGTAAATGGGTACGGGTAGACCCGCGGACCGGCAAATCTGGACCCTTAAAAAACCCGTCACAGGTCTAATTTTTTATACCCGCATACCCTTGGACCCGTATACCCTTGGACCCGCATATAAGCAGGCCTAATAATGGGTATGCTTGGACCCAGACCTGCTAGACCCGTATACCCGCTATACATAAGTAACTATTTATATAATATGTTATATATATCATACTTTACTAGTCTAAATAATATAACTATTGATATTATATCCTACTCTAACCAAAATAAGGTTGAAACTAGTCATATAATTAAGAATTAGCTATTCTAGTTACAATAATGAACATCATATGTAAACTTAAAATCAAAATATCAACTAGTTTATATTGCTTTATACATAAGGTAAACATTATGATGATGACTACAAATATGTAAACTATTAACCCAATTAATGTTAGTGTATAAAATATGAAATTATCTAATATAACTATGGCATATTAATATACTATATAATAACAATATCTTATTGTATTAAAATATAGAGAGCATTGTCATTTTTCTTACATAAACAATATGATGTTTATAGAACTGCTTACCCGCATACCCGCTATTATTGCGGGTATGGGTATGGTGCGGGTCTAGGTTTTGTATTATGCAGGTCTAGAATCGGAACCAGACCCGCTAAATTAGATGGGTATGGGTATGGGTATGGCCAGACTCGCACCGTACCCGCACCGTTTACACCCCTAATCCAGGGTATATCAATGGTAAGTGAGTTGGAGACATTCATATGAGTTCTTGATGTTCATTTCCCTAGAGAGAGTCAGATCTTGAGGTGTTCCAATGACTCTTGAAGAAGAAGAAGAAGGATGATTCTATGATGATATAACTACTGACAGTAGGACAAGGTGTATAGATAGGTGACATCATGGCGTTGGATGTCAGATCATAGTGGTGCAGTGGAAGTGTGATGGTTACCATGAGATAGGTTAGTGATGGAACAATATGTTATAATAACCATACATGACACCATAAAGTTGTATGTAGTAGAAGATGCACGCCAATCTTTGTTTGGCATGAGAAGACAAGTATCAACTTGAGGGTATAGTGTTTCAACAACAATTGGAAGAAGTTCAAGATAGGAAAAATTACATGTTGGTAACCATGGTTAACCATTCAAGTTCCAATTTTGAGTCATTCCCCAAAAATTGCATGGGGTATACCATATTTCCATGTTCCATAATAGAAGAAGTGGCATCCCAATATTGAATGAGTTATGTAGATAATGGAGACAAAGTTAATGAGGGTGTTGGTGTGATGGATTCTATGTTGGTCCTAGATAACACATACAAGTTGGGGAGAATGTCATGATTTTAGTGGATATGTTGTGACATTACCATGAAATGGAAACCTTGTGGGATATAGAGGATACTATGCATAGAAGATAACCATCCTTGTTTGCTTCTGATTTTGGGGGAGAAATCTCGATCAAGGTTTATGGTTGTAAGACCCCTGACCTAACCTAAACCCTAATGATGCTTAATTTACCTAATCAGATTCTTAGATGCTTATAAAACTCTTGCATATACTTTGATATCAGTTAGTTGAGCCATGTTTCAAGTTTGGTCCAATTTGAACATTGCTTGTGCAAGTTATGTAATTTTGTGCACGTTTTGGACTTTTATGCAATTTACCCATATATGAGGTTTTTCTTGCAATATTTAACATGTTTATTGTGCCTCGCATGTTTTCATATCAAGTTGGAGTTATTTGTACGATGGGGAGCCTAGATGCACCTTGGTTTTATTTGTGACATCTACCTAAGGTTGAACTTTTAGGATTCCCTCTCATAGATGGACTACCTTGTGGAATAGATTCAATGAATTTCATATAAGTTGGGTTGGGGGATGACCTGGGAATCAAGTTTTAGTAGGCCTTTTGACTTCCAGTAACAATGGGTTTCTGGGTTGCATGGAAAAGATGCTCTTGACCATGGACAGTTCGCAAGTTTTGCTAAGACACCTTACCTCTTCATTCTCTCTCCCCTTTAGATTTTTATACTTCCCTCCTTGCATGCAAACGGATCCCTTACACACTCCCTTCACCCTCTCTTCTTCCTTGCTACATGGATCTCATTTCCCCTGCTTGGTGGAGAAGAAGGAGCCCAAGGTGGATGATGCTTGTCGATCTACTTGCATGTGCACTTAGAGCTCAGATCTACCCTCCCTTCAAGGTTTTAGAGCTTCCTTAGCTTGTTCTTGAACCAAAAAAGTAATATCTTCTCCCTTTACTTCATTCTCCTTTCTATCCTACCTTACCCTCTCTTCTTCATGATCGGATCCATGGTTTTCATGGTGGAGTTTGTGCTAGAACTATAGAAGAACACCTTTCTCCTTGCTTCCATGACCTAGAGTTGCTTGTTCTCATAGAAAATCTAGCTTGGACGAGTGGGGAGTTCACAGATAGGATTTTATTCTCTATTTCCTCGAGGGACATTTCTATTTGGATCCTCTTCTTCCTCCTTGAGGCGAGTTATATAACTCTCTTCATGTTTATTGTTTACTTTTAACTTGCCATGAACAAATCTTGCTCTAAAACATAGTAATGAGTAGAAACTTTGAATCCTTAGTTAAGTTGTGCATATACATGATGATTCTCGAGTCGATAATCTTCTTGTTACTTTTCTTAATCTTTTTCACGTTCTCTATTTTGGAAGATAAGCTTTAGACCTTGTTTGACCATCAATCGATGGTGTTGCTGTGGTGAGAATCGATGGCTGCCCTTGATATGTTTTGAATTGATTTCTAACTTGCCTCATGATCTGATGGTTAGTTTCTTATGCAGAATGATTGTTGTGCTTTGTTACTGATTTGGTGACCTTGTTATAAGATCATAAAACCTATGGTTATATTACTCTTACCTTTGTATGGTCGATGGTTTCCATAACCATAGCAAATAAGAATTCTTGAGTGTTGAAACAATAGGTTTTTGTTGGTGTCTTGAACTAATTTCTCTTTTGTTGTGTCACCCGATGGTTTGGCTTTTTGTAATAAACATTGGTGGTACCTTATTTATATTTTTATGACCTTAGTGAGATCAATAAATGATGGTTTTCCTTCCTTCATTACCGAATAATCGATGGTTATCTTAACTCTCATAAATGATGGTTTTTATTCCTAAGGATTTGAGTTGATTTCCCCTCCTTGTGTTGCAACTGATGATTTGGTTTTTGAGCTATTTTGTATGACCTTCTTCTTCCAACCGATGTCTTAGACTTAGATTATATTTTGGACCTTCTTATTCTTGAGAAATAATGGTCTTGGTGCTCTCACCAAGTGGTTCAATCGATGGTTTTATAAACCCCAACAATTGATGGTTTTCCTTAGGCGTTATGAAATGTTTTTCCTTCTTGCTTTAACATCCGATGGTTGAGCTTCTTATGACAATCGATGGTTCACATGTTGTTTCTATTTTGATGGCTTGATGTTCTCAAGAGCTGATGGTCATGTTTCTCCTATCTTTGTTTAAACGATGGTTCCTTGAACCCTAGCCAAACGACGAGTTTTCCCCTCTAATGGATCGATGGTTTTACTCGGCGTTTGAAGTATGTTCCTCCATCTAGTAATAAAATTCAGTGGTCTCACTAGGTTCACAATATATGGCTATCCTAATTTCTGATTTCTCTAAGTGTTAGATTGATGGTACTCTTTAGTTACCTAACCGATGGCCGTCCTAAAAGGTTATGGACTATTTTCTCTAAGTATTAGGGTTGACTTAGTTACTCAATTGATGGTTCACTTGGCTAAGACAAATGATGGTTTCACTAATATCTAACGTGATGGGTTTCCTTGCTCTTGAACTAATGATGAGCCTAGATATCACAATCGATGGTAAGATGAGGGCTCGTATCCGATGGTAATACATGGTCCTTCTAGATCATAACTCAGTTGTTTTCCTAGATGTATGTCTCAAGGTTTCACATGTTTTGCATCCGATGGTTTTACCTATCTGACATCTGAAAGTCTTGGGTGAGGATTTTATACTTATAAGGTTTGGGTTTGATGTCCTAATCCGTTGGTTATTCTTTATGCAATCGTGATTTAATGGTAGTAGTTCTTATACACGATGCAATGGTTTTAATTGTTTTGAACCTGATGGTCTGATGTGTGGTTTATGTTTTGAAGGGTTGTGTTTATTGCACTTGATCTGATGGTGGGGATTTTATGATTTAGGATTAATGGTTTTAAGCCCATGAGTTTGTAGTCTTACCTTTACCCTCAAATAAATATAAACTTAAGGTTGTTGCAAAGTTCTGATTTGTAATGTTAAGTTCAACTTGCGTTGTTAATTCTAACTGTAGTACAACTAAATCACGGTGGTTAATTATACCTAGTTTCCTTGCATATATTTATGATAAAGGAATGCCCTTAATGCTAAGATAACCTTACTATGTTATCATGTGAACATATTTTAGTTTTTTATTGTAATGTTATGTTGAACATATGTATCACAAATATGATGATGGTTGATTGGGCCTTTTGGAAGGCATGAAAAGATAATGATGTTCTTACAAAAGATAATGTGATGGTCTTGCTGATCTTTGGGCATGGTTGAACCCTTGTAGAGATGTAATTCTCTTCATGATGTGATAAGGGTTGGTACCCTGGGATGATATGATAAGGATCTATATCATGCGATGGTGTGATGACAAGTAGAATCTCATGAATTGCGATGAAATATTACCTTGTGATGTTGAAATAAGGATTATGCCTCATACGTTTCATATCTTTTGAAGTTGTTAAATATTAATGCTCGCTAGAAATGAATTAGGTTTTGTTTGTCCACTTGTTTGATTCAACCTTAATTCACCCAATTGGAAATATCTAATAAAAGTGAAACCCTAATCATGTAGTGCCCTATGGCTTAGAACTATTCTAGTGTCAGGACTTGCTGGATGGGGAAAGAGTGTTCCTAAGGGAAACTCATAGTGCATATCTTGAGTATGCGGGGTGTAAGAGACTGTGTGTCCTTATATCCTGATTTCAAGGTTTTGAGGATGGCTACAGTCATTCCTCAGTGTGAGAATGCTTACGGCCGTGTCTCGGAGATTTGTACATGTGATATGTTTGAGGACAACTATAGTTGTACCTTGGTGACAGGGTTTTGTATACCCTAGTGTCTAGTACCGTGACATATATACTAAGGGCAGACTAGGTGGTTTTTTAGTTTGACTTTATATGTCACTATGGCAGACTCATACTGACCGAGCGCAGATGAGATCTTAGGATTCCGGTCATCCTAATCTTGTACGGAACTAATTTCAACTTAGCAATGGTCAGTTGGAGTTTAAGTGGTATACCTCAAACTCCCCATGGCTTAATAAAATGTGTAAATAGTCATGTAGCATATCTATTAGGGTTAAACATGTTACACATTGGATGATAACATTTGTTTTCTCTTTTCACATATAGTTGATGTATAGTGCTATAAAAGAAGTAGCCATGCTTCTGTTGTTAGAAATACTGCTACTATTGATTATGTTTATGATGTAAGTTATCTCATGTTGTTAGCTATTCTTATACTTCTAGCATGCCTATGTAGTTATCTATGTTTATACTACTAGTCATACTTATGATGGAAGTTGTGCTCATGCTCTTAACTCTACTTAAGGTGTAGATATGCTTATCATGTTAGACATGATATTCTCTTAGGCATGCTCACATTGTTAGCTTTGCTCATCCTATTGGATATGCCTATGCTGTTAGATATGGTATACTGTTAGATATGCTTATGCTATTAGTTTTGTTTATGATTGTAGTCATGCTATATTGTCAGACATGGTCCTATTATTCAAATATGTTCATACTGTTATCGATGTTTATGATGCTAGTTAGGCTCATGATGGTGGTTATGCTCATAGTAATAGATACATCTAGTAATTGAGAATAATGCTAGCTTCTAAGACTCTTATTAGAATTTTTCTTAACAAAGTCCTTATAACTGATAATTCCGTTCTGGTTGATTTATCTATCTCTCTATTTAATCAACTTAATCTACTTAACATGTTTAATTACATAACTTGTTGTAATTAATAAGCGTTGTTGAGAGTTATATCTCTCAGAGGGACATGGGTCTCACCTGTGGGTCACCACTATATTTTTAGGTGATCGTTAGTAGCAGTAATAGACGTGTGGCAGCAAGGAGGAGTGATGTGATGGAACATAGAAGGAGTTGATTAGATGTTTAGTGTGTCCTAGAGTTGTCCTTGCACTCTCAGGTCCGGTGGAAAAGTTTGTATATAGTGTTTTATCAACTCGAGCTTTCATAGTATTTTGATGTTGTACATGCAAATGACATCTCATGTGTATATGTTGTGGATAAGGTCACAAAGCCTTTGTAAGAGAATTTTGATGATTATTTTGAAATAATCTAAGATGTTGGGATTTTGTGCAAATGTTGTTGAGTAAGCTTGTGAAATTTAATTGGTTTTTTTTGTGAACAAATTTAATTGGTTTTAATTAATCCTCTTTTTAGATTTGTGTTTTATTAGCAACTGACCATGTTTGAGTTTTGAGTAATCTTGCGTTGTGTGATAGGTTGTCATATCTGACCTCTGTTCTTAAACCTCACTGAAATCTCATGCATTTCTTTATATCATCTGATACCAACCGTGGATAAAAATTACACAACCATGTAAAGTTTTCCCCATTTTCACCAATTGTCTTATTACATTGTCTAATATTCTCCAATTGTTTAAGCTTGTCACTTAGGAAGGGTCTAATCATTTCCACTTATTTAATCTTGTCACTTAGGAAGGTAAGAGGAAAATACTTCAAGTGGAACTCATCCACAAAGTCCTCCTATGTCATAATTGTTTTTCACCTCTTATCTAATACTCCACACCAAAATTATCAACGTCTCTTTCGAGTAGATAAATAGCATGTTTTATCTATTTATCCTTTGATAACTCCACTAAGCAAAAAAACTTTTTCTGGTTGTCAAATCTAGTCATATGCCACATCCAGGCTTGTTGTCCCTGAGAACTCAGTTCCACCAAGCTTCTTTCGCAACTCATAAGCTCTCATCAGATCCTTATTGAAAGTTGTGGATCTCTTGTCCCTTTTATACTTCTCTTTTTTATTTGAGAAATATGCAATACATCCTTGCCGCCTCATCCATTTCTTCTCCACCTTCAGAAATTTCTCAAGGGTCAGGGCTATAATGACTCTCAGCTTGTTCCTCACCAAGTCCACATCCTCTTGCCATCTACACATTCATAACATAATACATATGCTAGAAAGTTATAGTTCTAATAGGAAAATATCATAATCTTGTTGATCTCTTATCACCTATGTCCCTAACCTAAGCTATGCCTAGGCTCACCCTCACTCTGATACCAAAGAGTTGATGCCAACCAAAACCTCTAGTCCAGGGTTTAGGCTCACTAAGGGGGGTTATACTAACCAATAACTTTTGATCTCTTACTGGAATTGTCTTAATTTTTTAATCACATTGGAAATTTCAAAACGTCAAATTAACTAAACTAATAGCATTGGATTTGAATATAAACATCATATGTTATAATAGAGTTTGACTTTTACATTAGATAAAAAGTCGTTCATAATATACATCAAGTACAACTTACTATAATTTGCTCTAATTCCTCATTCATTTATTCCCAAAATCTAGGAAGTATAAGAGACCATTTAAATAGTCTAACTATTCCTCTCAAAACCTTAGATGCCCTATCCTTGGTGAATCCTATCTTTGGATTCCTCTTGCAGTGTTGGGCCCTTGCCTGATAAAATTTCAATAGATTTCATGAGATACTGGCTCAACACGTAGAAAATCTACATGGATCCATGATATTTCAAATGTATGATGTTAATAAGCTTTATAACTCAAAAGAAACAAGCATGGTATTTGAAGTCTATAACCATACAACTTTGTAAGAGTTTTTATCATTACTACATAAGTACACAATTAAACTCATTCATAAACTCTTTAAATCCTTTAATCATATGACATGAACCCATATGAGGTGTACTAAAACATGTGAAAGCATCACAACAAGATACGGTCTCACTATACAAGAATTATAATATATCTCATATTCTAAGTCTATAATTACTAGCTACCCCATCTACAAATGGCCTTGCCACATCTGGCCCCAACGTCTAATGTCAATGGCCAGATAAATCAGACTCCTCTAAACTTGGGTACTCAGGCAAAGAGTCAAAGCACTCCGGCATAAGTTAGGCATGTTGTAAGATAGCTACATCCATGTTATCTTGTAATGCTCTCTTTCCTTCCATCTTCCCAATCCCCTTTCTCAAAGAGCAAATGTTGAAGTGAGCTTCTCCGAGTGAAGTTGAAGTTGATGTTCTTCTTGAAGTTGAAGAAGGCGTGAACATCTTCTCCAGGTGAAGGAGGAGGGCAAGGTGAAGATTCAAGAATAGTGGGTAATTCCTTCAAGGACAAAGACTTGATGAAAGTGTGGGTAAGTCCTTGGTGAATCCTGATGACATCTTGATCAAGTGGGTAAGTCCTTGTGTAGGTGAAAAACTCTTGTATTGAATAGGTAAGTCCTTGAATGTATGGTGGTCTCCTTGTATTTCTTATGATGGAATGTAAGTATACATGGGTTGCAAAGTCCTAGAGGTTGACCTCTCTAGGTAGTGGATTGACGGTCTCCTAGTTTGGAGATTGGAACCACTCTAACCACCTTATCCAACTGTATGTTTCAATCTCTCTCATACTTGCTATGATTGCTTAGATAGGACTTCAAATTATTCTCAAGCTTTTGATTTCAATTGATATAATTTGAAGGTATAACTATTCTGTGAAAATTTTGAAGCTCTATTCACCACCCCTCTAGATCCCTAGATCCAACACAACGTTCCTTGAGAATAAGGTTGAAGTTTAGCATAACATTTCATCCTCAGATAGATGGACAATCAGAGAGGACCATTCAAACACTAGAGGATATGTTGAGAGCATGTGTTTTACAGTTAGTGGTTGTTGGGATGATCATCTCAGTCTTATGGAGTTTTCCTATAACAATAGTCACCATTCGAGTTTAGGCATGGCCCCTTATGAAACTTTGTATGGGAGAAAGTGTAGATATCCTATTTGTTGGTATGAAGTTGGAGAAAGGCAGATTCTAGTTCTAGAGTTGATAGAAGAAATAACATAAAAGATATCTGTGATCAGACAATAGTTGAAGGTTGTACAGGGTAGACAAAAAACTATGTAGGAAAAAGGCAGAGAGCACTTAAATTTGAGGTTGGAGATGAGGTTTATTTGCCACCATGGAAAGGTCTGATGAGGTTTGGAAAGTAAGGAAAACTAACTCCTCGATACATGGGTCCCTATCCAATCATTCAGAGAATTGGACCAGTTACATAAAAATTGGAGTTGCCTTCAGAGTTAGTCAATTTACATAATGTGTTTCATGTATCTATGTTCAAGAAAGTGTCATCCCGGTACAAAAAGGATTCTAGACCTAGTCCTATATAGTTGAGAGAGGATATATTCTCTTTTGAAAGACCAATTCAAATTCTAGATCACAAAATTAGGAAGCTTAAAAAGAGGGAGATACCTTTAGTGAAAGTTCTTTGGAAGAATCATGATATAGAAGAAGGAAGTTGGAATTAGAGTCGGAGATGTGTAAAAAGTATCTGTTCCTCTGCTAGGAATTTCAAGACAAAATTTTTATAGAGGGGAAGAATTTTTACAACCCTCTTCTAGCTTTGTTGATAACTCTAGAGATTTATGTTAACTTTAATGCTTGTTGTTATTTTATTAGTAATATAGTATATTGTACCTTAAACTAACTTTGTTAATATTAAATACTTGTTTGGATAATTCATAATCATGACTTAATCATACCTCAAACATCTGAGTTGGAGTTGATATAGAATTAACCCATACATCTATGTAAGAGGAGAATCAATGAGACTTTAGGAAATAATTAATATTTTTTTTCAGAATTTATGAAATTGATACTTTAATATTATATAGAATTCAATTACCAATCCAACACAAAAAGAATCAACCAAATCAGAGTTAAAATGAGAGAGTTATGACCTTTTTAGTAACATATACAAGTTCCCAGTGAGCATTGAACCAACGAGCCAACGATCGCTGAGCGCCCAACAACTGCTAAGCACCCAGCGACCGCTAAAGTGGGCCGAGCGACCACCAAAAAATTTAGCGACAGCTGAGAGTGCCGCCCAGGATAGCCAATTGTAAAATGATCATAACTTAGGCTATACATATCCATTTTTAACAAAATGAAGTGCGTTAGAACCATGATTCGATCATCTATCATCTTAGACCCTTTGGTCGATGAAAAGATGACCTAGAGGGTGATTACTAGAGTATTTTTTGGGGAACAACACAAATAATGGTGGAAATCAAAGGGTTTGCTATAGATCGACTTGGTAAGTGGTTTTTAATCGTCGATCATTCCTTCTCTTCATGTTCCCTTACACAAAATCCCTGATCCAAAAACTGAAGGTTTGGGTTAACCTTTTTTCTTCATCTTCTACCTCCAACAACTCTTCTTTTAAGGCAGTAAACTTATTGAAAGGTTATTTGGATGAGATTTTCGAGGTCGAAAGCTTGAATCAGAGTAGGAAAGGGTAGACTTCGAGTTTATCTAGACCAGAGATGAGATCAGCGGGCTAAAATGTGTATTGTAGAGTGGAAAATCACCTTCTAACTCATATTTACTGCACATAAATTCAATTGATTCTTTCCAATAGTTAAATCTTATTCTATGACAATTGTGATGAATTTGATAATTATTTAGTGATTTTAAGCATTATAAATGCTTATTTGAACATACGTTAGTATAGTAATATCCAATCAAAAGCTGATATATGAGATTCTATGATCGGCATGTGATGAAATGGTATAATTAGAGGCACCAGGGAAGTCAGATTGCCCTAATTTAGAACTAAAGAATCGAATTATAGTTTATGAGAACTATGAAAGTTTCTAGATGATTTATGTATTTATTGTGAGATGCATAAATAATGAAAATAGGGTAATGATTAGTATACAATGATGAATCTTGTTAAATCAACTAAATATCAGTAGAGGATAGATGCCCTAGAACTGTAAAATCTTTACAGGAGGCCTTCATTGTGAGGAGAAAATGTGCTTTCTGACTGGAGGTCTCACGCAGGTCGAGGTAAGCTGGAGCGCACTAGTTGGGTGTGGGGGTCTCGGCCAGTAAGGGCAGACTCCTTAAAGATTGGTATCCAACACCAACTAGGGATGTCGTTGGTACCCGAGTTATGTGTTTTGTGATCAGTAGACATCTTCAGTAGGTCCACTGGTGTATAACAAGTCTGAGGATTTTGACTCCCTGTCTAAGTGCCAGGTTGAGGGGAGGAGTCTGAGATATCCAGCCACTATCATTAGCTACCGAGAGCTGGACGTGGCGATGTAAGCTGCAAATGTGGTATTAAGATGAAAAACTTCAAAAATCAGGCATGCTTCTAAGTCATGTACAGTGAGATCGTAGTTTGTTGTGATACTTTCACATATTGTGGTATACCTACTGTGGGTCCAATGGCATAATAAATAGACTAAAAATCATGTGAATAGATTAAGTTGTCCTTTTATTGATTTTAATATATGCTCAACTACGATGATGATTGTTTTACAGTATTAAATTGTCATGATTACACACTTTGTATTTAAGTTATGTTAATTGTAAACATCATAAATATCTTGGTTACTTGTTGATTTTCTACTCATTGAGCCAGTAGCTCATCAACCTATTGAACAATTTTTCAAGAAAAGGACTAGCTCTTCCTGAGGAGATAGAAGGCAGTTTTTATCAAGAGTAGAATAGAGATCCTAAAGAAGAAGTAGATAGATTAGATAGATGATCTCTTATCCTTCCTCTGGATCCTGGGAACAAGAGAGTGAGAAAAGAGAGTAGTTTGTAATAAAATGTACATGATGTATATTAAAGTGTGAAGCTTTTTCTTATATGTAGTAGTTGAGCTCTGTTGCATAAGTGAGATATTTTAAGTTGGATAAATGATGTTATGATATATATAACTAAAGAAAAAAAAGCTATGGCTGACTTTCTATAAGTGGTTAAAGGTTGATGGCTAGTAGTAATTCTTGTTTGGCTGGCCCTAACCCTGGTTAGTAAGTTTGGGTCGCGTCAGTGTCCACAAGAAAATTGGGTCTGTATATTCCACTACTAAAGGAAGGTTCATGCACAAGGTTTAGGGTCCATCCAAGAAAACTACTTAAGAACTATGACTTAAGCTTAAACCCTATGCAAAGATACTACCTTTCTACTTTAGAACTTCATTTTGAGAGAAAGATCTCGTGCATGCAAGTAAAGAGTAAGCAATAAACACGAAGAAAGTTTTATAGCTCGCCTCTAGGATGAAAATGAAGCTCAAAACATAAAGGTAGATTGAGAAAAAGAGGGAGAAACCCTATCTCAAGCACTCCACACAACCAAGCTAGATCTTTCTTCAAGCAAGGAAGCAAAACCCTAGGTCAAGGAAGCAAGAAAGAGGTGCTCTTCAAGCTCTAGCATAAGATATACCATAGAACACCATGGGCATGACCAAGAAGAATAAAGGATAAGGTAGGAAAGAAAATAAAATGAAGAAAATAAATGATAGCTCACATGCCTAGGCCAAGAAACCAAGTGAGGAGGAACCAAACAACCTCTACTAGGGAAGATATGAACCCTAGGTGCACATGCAAAAAGATCGGCCACCTTCTTCTACATTGGGCACCTTATTATACACCTAGCCAAGGAGGGATGAGATATAGACCGAAAGGAAGAAGAAAGAAAGTCCAAATGGTTCGTTTGCATGGGAGGGGGAAGATTTATAAAGTTATGGATGAGAGAGAAGAGAAGGTTAAGGTGTCCTACTAGGTTCGCCATGTGTCCACAGTCTAAAGAGTCACGTTAATGCAAAGTAGTATATCCATCAGTTGTGGGAGTCTATAGGTCCAATGTATCATGACTTTCTAGGGTGTCCATCGAGTTCTGAGGCATGGTGACCATCGATTGATTCACTATCAGTCACAAGGGTCAAAACCATCGGTTGCAACACCTTCCTAGGTGAACCACTAACCCAAGGAGCCTCAAGAGGGGAAACCATAGACCCTCACACCTCCAATGACCACCAAGGACCCACCATAGTATCCCAATACCATCAGATCCCATCAACCAAGGCATACCATCGAGTTTTGACCTCCAAGGTAGCAAAACCCTAACTCAAACCTAGATAGATGTCACCACCAAACCAAGGTGCATCTAGGTGCCCCAAGGCACAACTAACTTAAGAATGATCAGAAAACATGTAAGGAACAAAAATCATGTGACAAATTACAATAAAAAACATAGATATGGGTAAATTGCAGAAAAGTCCAAAACAAGCACAAAATTACATAACTTGCTCAAACAGTGTCCAAATTGGACCAAATTTGAAACTTAAGATTTTCACATGATATCAAAGCACATATTAGGGTTATATTAAGGTTTTATGATCCAATTAAGTAAATAATGTATGTTCAACTCTGAATCAAGGCTAGTGGCCTTACTCTCTCTCTCTCTCTCTATATATATATATATATATATATATATATATATATATATATATATATGTGTGTGTGTGTGTGTGTGTGTGTGTGTGTGTGTTTGTTTGTGTGTGTGTGTGTGTCTAAAACAATTGTGTTCAGGTACATGTATATTATTTGTGCCCATCTTCATTTATGATGATTGCACAACTCTACACAACAATCTAACCTTACTAATGTGATGTATAAACCTTAGATAACAAGTGTATCAAGTATCTTGTCAATTCAACATTCCTAGATCATCTAATGAAAAATATGTATATTTGCAAATCAACGATAAGTTGTAAAAATTGCAAAAATCGTTGGATGATATGTTGCTATATCTAGTGATACATGTGAGATGTGGTTGTGATTTTTGAAATACATCTAACTAATCAATGTTGATTCAATATGTATGGTTGGATTTATTTATCACATTACGCATATCCTATCTTAATACGTGATACACATACCTTACATGTACCGGTCGATACACACTTCCTAATCCATATATATATATATATATATATATATATATATATATATATGGCTATTTATTCATTACCCACATGGGTAATTTAGTTTCGCTACCCAGCGCACGTGGGACTTATCTCCTTGAATCTCCGTCTGTAGGCGGTGCTCCTCTTTGTCACCAGTCCATGCCAATCGATCTTTGTATGTGGTGGTCGATCTAGACTGTCAGAGGCCGATACAACAGACGCTTCCATCCAGGGTATTCCTCCGTCAAGCCATATCACCGTGCATCGCCCCCAACTACCTATTGACTGCTTCCTAAGCTACATTGGTGGCATGGCTATTGCATCTTATCCATCCTTCCCCTAGGGAAGTGCCCCGATCTGAAAGTCATGCTCGACCTAGAAGGGAACCATTCTCCACTATCCTTTTTCTCTCTCACCTATTCACGAAAACCTCCCCTACTCAACCTTGATTCGGCTACCTCCAGCATCCTGCAGTGATGCCCTAGGCACCTCAAAGGAGCGATGACACTCCAGGATAGTTCAAGCGAATGCCTGCAGAACTTGTCAAGCAGTAGTTTTGATCAATTCTTCTCTCTATTAAGGTACTCTATCATTAGCCCTTTTTCTACAGTTGTCGGCTTGTTTGAGAATTGCGCCTCTCTGGACCTTACCTGGCCTTGTTTTCTTACTTCATGCCTTCAACGAAATGTACCAGATGTGCCCAATGTAGTAGTTTTTTCAAATCCTTGCTCTTTTTTCTGTCGTTGTGAAGCTAACTTAGAAATCTACACATAACCTTATTTGTACAAGTTACCTTTCTGTATTTTCTTCTTTAATTCAAGTGTTTATGTCCAACTTGGAAATCTATTTTATTCTGATTTGTAATTTGGAATACAAATCTTCTTGCCGTTACTCATTTGTTGTGTTGGGTTACTCTTCAGCCTGATAGAGTTACTCTCTGCTATTTTAGGGTTATTCCTCTATCCTATTGAGTTACTCCCAGATGTTGTAATGGATCCCAGCCTTGATACAGATGCTGCTAATTCAAATGTCAGCCTTGATAATGATAATGCTAATTCTTATCCTTCTATTGGTGCTTCCACTCTGCCCCCAGCTGCAGTTCCTAAAATTGGTCTCCACTTTGGAAGTTTAGATGAAGCTATCTCATTCCATTCTAACTACGCTGGCATGATTGGTTTTAATATCAGGAAAGATGATAACAAGTATGAACGGGGAACTAAGATTCTCATTGCCAAAGATCTGGTTTGTGACAAGCAGGGTACAATGGGATGTTCTAAGAGGTCAAGAGGGTTTCTGAGCCCCGTTTGTGATAAAGTGGGTAAGTTGCAGGAAAATGTGTCTAAGAAGCACAAGCGATCTGTGAAGAGGTGTGGTTGTGGAGCCATGATTCGATTCACACTAGATAAGATCTCATCCATGTGGGTTGTGACTGCCTTTGTTGAGGAACACAACCACGATCTTGTTGATGATGCACATCTTCGTTACCTGAAGTGTAACTCATCTCTTGATGAAACTAAAAAAGATATCCTTTCTTCCATGAGCCAAGATAACATACCTGTATCGAGACAAATTGCATTGATGATATCTGAGTCTGGCGGCTATGAAAATCTAACATTTACCAGCAGACAAGCTCATGGACACATCAGTAGCAAGAAGAAAGAGTCGGCCAAGTATGATGTCGACATGGTCTTGGATAGGTTTGCCAAGTTTACGGTACTTGATCAGAAATTCTTCTATACATACCAAAACGATCCTGATTGTTGCTTGACTCATCTGTTTTGGGTTGATCATGTTTCTGTTGAAGACTGTGGGTTGTTTGGCGATGTGATTGTTTTTGACACCACCTACCGCACCAACAAGTATTCGATGGTTTTTGGAATGTTTGGTGGTGTTGATCACCATCGTAAGACGGTCTTGTTTGCTTCAGCTCTTATGTTTGATGAGAAGTACGAGTCATTTGTCTGGGTTTTCAACCAGTATCTACTTTGTTTTGGCAAAGAGTCAGTGTCCATCATAACCGATCAAGACCCGACTATGAATGCTGCTATCCTTACTATTTTTTCGAATTGCAAGCATCGCTTCTACAGCTGGCACATCCTACAAAAGCTTCCCTCTAAGCTTGGTGGTCTTCCTAACAAGGACCAGATCATAAGCTCCTTGAATGATTGTGTGTGGAATGTGGATGATGTCGATATATTTTAAGAGAGGTGGGATTTTGTTGTTGAGGAGTATTGTCTGTCATCCATTACTTGGTTGTCTGACATGTATGTGATGCACTCAGAGTGGGTTACGTGCTATATGCAGTCTTCCTTCTTTGTGGGCATGAGGACAACACAGAGGAGCGAGACCTTGAATGCGTTCATTAGAATCCATGTGAATAGTAAGAAGACTCTCTTTGAACTTGTATGTTCATTGGAGACTGCGTACTCTCATGTACGGGAGATTGAAAATTTCAAAGACTTTGAAGACAAGTATAGTAATCTCCCTTTGTCATCACTGTAGCCTCGGGAGGAGCAGATGAGAGGTATATACACCAAGTCAATCTTTAAGATCTTTCAGAGTGAGGTTCATGAAAGCATGATCTACAATGTAAAGGAAGCTTCAGAAGAAGGTGTGTTCGAAGTGTATCGTGTCGGTGGCCTTGGATCTGCCCGCATCTTGAAGAAAAAGTCATCGAGTGAGATTGTTTCTTGCAACTGTTGCATGTTGAAATTCAAAGGTATCCCTTGTAGGCACATCCTGTCTTATTTGAAGAGTCGTAACTTTTGCACTCTTCCCGAGCCATACATAATTAAGAGGTGGACCAAATACTACAGAGAACATCCTTTGATTTTTGGCAAAGCATCAGTTAGTCATCTATCCACTGGGTGGACTCTTAAGCTTGTTTCTGCCTGCAATTCAGTTGTGAGCATAGCGTGTAGGAGCAATGTTGTAGATCTTTGCCATGAAAAATTGCTAGCCTTGTGAAAGGAGCTGTTAGATTTGGATCTCACTGATACTGGTGCAGATGCATGTGCTGGTGTAACTGCTTCAAATACAACTTCTTCTTCCGCTGTCAAGGTTCATATCCCCAATGTTTGCAAAACTAAGGGGAGATCCAAATTCACAGATGCGGGGTTTAAATCTGGAGTTGATATTGCCCAGTCTAAAAGAGAGAGGCAGTGCAAGAATTGCTTAGAGTTTGGTGTTAACCATGAAAGCAAGAACTGTCCTAAGAAGTAGTCCATTCTACAGTGATTCTCTTTCTGGACTATTTGTTGTTGTTGTTTACTGCTCAACGACTATATCTGGTGCTGCTTGTGTTGTTTGTTTGTGTTTGATGTTTATATTTGTTATCTTATCCTGCTGCTGATCTATTCTGTTCTTCTCTTCCAGCTCCTGGTGCTGCTCGCTAAGCTTTATTTTCTGCTGCTATTGTTGATTTGTGGGGAGCATCCTGGTGCTGTTTATTGTGCTTTTGTTTGTTCTTTTATCATGCGATTGGGAGTTGTTGCTACTACTGCAATTCATGGATATGTGCTACTGCTAATGCTCTTGTGATGTGCTGCTGCTACTAGTGTTGTTGATGGTTATGTGCTACTGCTACTTCTAGTGTGATGAGATGCTGCTGCTACTGCTGTTAAGATCGTTCTTGTTTTTCTGATTGGGAGTTGCTGCTACTATTTCTACTACTCATGTTCTGGTGTTGTTGCTACTGTTATTGATGTATATGTGGTTCTATCTTTTTTAGTGGAGTTTGTAGTTGATCAGTGCGTCAGTGAGGCATGTTTAAATCTGTAATGCGGTTGTTCTTTTTGTGTAGTTTTATGAAAGTGATTTTGTAACCTTCTATGTACTTCACTTGTATTTGTAATATATCTTTGTGTTACCTTGTGCTCCAGCAGCTGTATGTATACTGTGAATATGTTACAAAGAATATGTTCTGATCAATTGTTATTCTTTTTGAAGAATATGTGTTTGTCTTTGTGTACAATGGATACTCTTAGTGTTGTCACATTTACTCTTACAAAATATAAGAGTAACTGAGTTTGAATCATAGTGTTTCTTTTCTAGGCTATCACAGTTACTCTTATTGCTGTTAGAGTTACTCGTAGTGCTCGTTCAGTTACTTGCAGGGTTGTCACAGTTACTCATAGTGCTTTTTCAGTTACTCATATTGTTTTCACAGTTACTCTAACTACTATTTGAGTTACTCGTAGTGCTCGTTCAGTTACTCACATTGTTGTCATAGTTGCTCGTAGTGTTTCACAGTTACTCACAGGTTTTTTTAGTTACTCGTAGGGTTTTTTCAGTTACTCGCAGGGTTTTTTCAGTTACTCGCGTGGTTTTTTCAATTACTCACAGTGTTTGTTCAATAACCTTCAAAAATACAAGTAACAGGAACATCTTGTAAAGTAACTGTACCAACATGAGAGCAAGTGTTTGATTCTAGAAAAAGGTAACTGTATCAGCACTAAGAGTAACAGTAGGAGCACAACGAGTAACTGTGACAACACTAAGAGTAACTGTAAAAATATAAAAAGTAACTCTAGCATTCAAAAAGTAACTTTTTTACTTTGCAAAGTAACTCTTGTGGAAATACTCCCCGATCCCTCCACCACCAACCCATCCCTCCCCACGAGGCCTGCTATCCTATTTTGGTGAATCATGCTCTATTTAGTGCATTATAAGAAAAGATATGTACAATGCACTGATTCTATTAAAGAAGGAACCAGAAAAGAAAAGAAAAGAAAAGAGAAGGTTGTACAATGTAAAAGCACAGAGCACTACTGTATCATCTAAACTGTAAAAGCATAGAGCACTACTGTATCATCAGAACAGTAGAATGTCTGCAAACTATACTGCCCATCTTTGCAACACCAAAAGCACAGAGCATTGTTGCCATCTTCTTTTAAGTTCCATTGCTCTCATCTTGCCCTTTCACTCACTTTTGAACATCCTACCTTCTTCACAACCTACATTCTTCACAACCTACCTTCTACATAGCCTACCTTCTTCTACCATTACTAGTTTTCTTACAACCCTCAACATAGCCTACCATGGAGCCGTTCATCCAGCCCATGAACTACACCCTTGACGACAAAACAATGGAATCCATTCAACTTCATATAGAATGGAAATATCTCCATTTTCACATTAAACCAGGCAAAACCACCTTCCATATCGGAAACCAAACATTTCAGATCACCCTTATTCAGAATGAAAACGGATCACTTTCAACTGGTAGGGGCTGGAAAAGGATGATCGCACAACTCAAGATTTACAAAGATTGGATCATCTTCCTCAAGCCAACTGATCACCAGACTATCACAGCATGGATCATAGATTATTTCTTAGAAACACCAACCGACCTTCTTCCGCTCTTCATAATGTCTGGTGAAGAAGTATTCTCTAGAACAGATGACTCTGCAGATCATTTGTTTGTTAGGGACAAATACCAAGCACCGTCGGGATCAGCTGTAAATCCTTTACAGGTTGACTCATCTACAACAGCTGACACCTCAACATCTACAGAAGACACTGCTTCTTCTTCTGTCCAACCTTCGTATCATAAATAGGTATGCACCGCCGCCCTTTTCTCCTTGCCTTTTGGTCGATAATCTTCCCCATCACCACCTATACTGCCCCCCAACCATCCTGGGCTCAAAACTGTGGTTGACTCATGGGTAAATTCTTTACAGGTTGACTCATCTACAACAACTATGAACTACTCAGATACGAATTTGTGTGGCTAGAAGTTTTTAGGATTCTGAATATGCTGTTTTGGTTTGCTGTCTCTGCTTTGCAATGGAGTGAATTGTGTGTATGATATCTCTCTCCAGGGATGGATATGACCCCCTGAGCTCTTTGATTTTTATGTTCAGTTGATGGACCCTCTTTATAGCTGATTTGGTTGTAGTTTTCTGTATTGTTTGTTCCAAAGAGTATGTATAATATATAACATTTTATGCTTTGAATGTTGTATTCTTGAATGTACAGATGCAGTGTTTTTGTCTGAATATATATACTTTCAGTTAACCTGTGAAAAAATAAACTAACTCAAGAGGAAGAGTGATGATGATATCAAAACTCACTAACAAATAATCGTTTGATATAGAAGAGTAACTGTTTGTATTAGAAGAGTAACTATAGGAATAAAAAGAGTACTTCAATATAGATTACTCGCATGGTTTTTTCAGTTACTCACAATGTTTGTTCTGTTACTCGTTGGGTTCTGACAGTTACTATACTCATAGTGTTTGTTCAGTTACTCGTAGGTTTGTGACAGTTACTCGCAGTGTTTGTTCAGTTAATCAACCATTACTTGCAGTGTTCAGTTACTCACATGCTTGTTTCAGTTACTCGCAGGCTTTTTTTGCAGGTTTGTGACAATTACTCGCAGTGTTTTTTCAGTTAATCAACCATTACTTGCAGTGTTCAGTTACTCGTAGGCTTGTTTCAGTTACTCGAAGGCTTTTTTCAGTTACTCACATGGTTTTTTCAGTTACTCGCATGTTTGTGATAGTTACTCGTAGTGTTTATTCAGTTACTCACATGGTTATTCAATTACTTACAAAGGGTTCAGTTACTCGCATGGTTGTCGCCAATCCATGGTTGTTGTTCAGTTACTCACAGTGTTTGTTTAGTTACTCGCAGTGTTTGTTCAGTTACTCGCAATGTTTGTTCAGTAACTCGCAGACTTTTTTCAGTTACTCGCATGGTTGTTTCAGTTACTCGCAGGTTTGTGATAGTTACTCGCAGTTTTTGTTCAATTAATCAACCATTACTTTTAGTGTTCAGTTACTCACAGGCTTGTTTCAGTTACTCGCAGGCTTTTTTCAGTTACTCGCATAGTTTTTTCAGTTACTCGCAGGGTTGTGACAGTTACTCGCAGTGTTTTTGCAGTTACTCTAACTGCTATTACAGTTACTCACATGGTTTTTTCAGTTACTCGCATGGTTGTGACAGTTACTCCAGTGTTTGTTCAGCTACTCGTAGTCCTTTTTTAGTTACTCGCAGTGTTTTTTCAGTTACTCCAGGGTTGTGATAGTTACTCGTAGGGGTTTTTCAGTTACTCAGCCATTACTCTCAGTTACTCAAGCATTACTCTCAGTTACTCAAGAATTAATTTCAGTTACTCAAGCATTACTTTTCAGTTACTCAAGCATTATGTTACTTTCAGTTCAGTTACTCGCATGGTTGTATCAGTTACTCGTAGTAGTTTCAGAGTTACTCTTACAACATTCAAAGCATAAAGGTATTTAAAACGTTCAAAGAACATAAGCGTTCACACCATAAATGTATTTGAAGCATTCAAGATTAGCTGTACATTCAGTCTTTTTGCAGAACACTAATAAATAATCCATTTTAATAAGCTGTACATTTAGCCAAAATATAAGGGAAAAATCAATATTGTTCAAGATGAGTTGTACATCAAGATAAGGGTCCACTGCCCCTAATTCCATCAATTTCTTGACCAGCACAGCCCACTTCTTTATCCTTGGCTTGGAGTCAAGGAATGTTGGCTTTTCCATCTTTGTCATCTCATATGCCCAAACCTGCATGTAACATATAGAAAATATAATCCATATGTAACTGCCCCCCCATAGTCAATATTGTAGATGAATATGATTTTATTCACTTATGCATAGGCACATGACACAGCCTGTTGTGTACAGGGTGTTCTTAGCCCCTTTCTCTCCTTTCCTTCTTAGCTGGACATTCTCCTTCAGCATCTTCATATTCTTGAAGATACTCCCATGCACCAGCTTTTCCCAATTCATCTGCCCAGTGGCAGTGACATCATCTAGGTAGTGGATAATGTAGATTGGTGTGCAATAACTAGTGTCTGGGATTAGGAATGTTGCTAGCTAGAAGGTGCAACATCCATGCACGACACATATTTTTATTGTCCGCTGGATTGTTGGTCTTGGCATATTCTTGCCAAAGTTTTGTTAGGTTGTCCTTATGCAGGACATCTTTTTCTCTCAACCTCTTTGAGGTCTCACCTTCATTTCTATTTTTACAAGTCGCCTTGGCAAACTCTTTCCATATTGAATTTACTATGTCATAATCTTTCCTTTGTTTTATTTCTATACCTTTGCTGGGGATACCTAGAATTATCCCCACGTCATCTACTGTCATCCTTCTCTCCTCTCCATTGGCCAGTAGAAATATGTCTTCATCGACATATCTATCTATTAAATCCTCTAACAAGCCTATGTCAACCGTAAGATTTGGCATCTTTACGAGGTTTGCAAAGGCTGTGGAGCTCAGCATCATAAGATGTTCTTTTATATACACCATGCTCTTATTGGTGTTGATGTAGCTCTTTAAGGAGCACCTGTGGTACAGTATATTTACTCCCACTGCAAACATATCAAAATTTATCGTTATAGCTCATTTTTTATTTTGTAAAAGCAATTTAATAAACTGCAAGTAACTGAAAATTAAAACAATTACAATTCCATACAATCTTACCTTTCTAGCTAGCCTTTTCTGTCTCTTTCTATTTCTGATTTGCATTTGTACTCTCCTCATCCACTTTGCTTTCTTCTCCTACATACGAATAGAGTTACTCCAAGAATGTAGTATTTAGCTTAACAATATTGTTTTATAGTTTAATTGATATGTCTAATGCGTGAGATACTATTTGTTACTCAAGCATTACTTTCAGAAATAAATACTCAAACATTACTTTCGGTTACTCAAGCATTCTGTGATAGTTACTCAAGAATTAATTTCAGTTACTCAAATATTCTGTAATAGTTACTCAAACTTTATATTCGGTTACTCAAGGATTCTGTAATAGTTACTCAAGCATTACTCTCAGTTACTCAAACATTAATCTCAGTTACTCAAGCATAAATTTCAGTTACTCAAACATTACTTTCAGTTACTCAAGCATTAATCTCAGTTACTAAAGTATTAATCTCGGTTACTCAAGCATTCTATAATAGTTACTCAAGCATAAATTTCAGTTACTCAAATATTACTTTTAGTTACTCGATCATTACTCTCAGTTACTCAAGCATTAATCTCGGTTACTCAAGCATTATGTAATAGTTACTCAAGCATAAATTTCAGTTACTCAAACATTACTTTCAGTTACTCAAGCATTACTCTCAGTTACTCAAGCATTAATCTCGGTTACTCAAACATTACTTTCAGTTACTCAAGCATTACTCTCAGTTACTCAAGCATTAATTTCATTTACTCGAGCATTACTCTTCCCATTATAACAGTTACTCGAGACTATCTCATAGTTAATCAGATATGTTGGTGTAGTTACTCTAGCTACATCGTCTAGTTTTAATATAGTAACTATTACACAACAGTAGTAGCCTGCATGAAAACACAAATTACCTTGTTGTTCTTCTTTTCCCGCTTTGTTGCGTGCAACTTCTTTCTTCTCAGTTGCTTTGTTGCCTCCACGACCAGCAGTAGCAACCTTACTGCGCTTTGCAATTTTTGATTGAGGTTTGATCCATGGGGGAGTTGTAACCCCTCTTTTTTTCCCTTTCTTTTGTGTCTGAGGTGTCGAAGAAGTAGCTTTCTTATCTCCTTCAGTAGCCATCGTAGCTCCTATTTTGACCTCTTTCTGTATTATCTGAGGAGTCTCAGTAGCAAACCCCTTCTCCATTTCCACAGCTTCTTCTTTCCCCTCTTCTTCCGTTTCTGTGGCCTTAGTAGCCTCTTTCTTATCCCCTTTTGGAGTTGTCGGAGTAGTCTGTTCTTGTAATTCCCTTTCCGCAACCGATGCTGCTTTTCCCTCTTCTTCTGCCTATTTTGCCATCTTCTCGTCGGCTTGAAACTGGTGCATTTCAAAGTCGTCGTAGCCTATTTTGACCATTATCGGTCTATTCTTTCTCCACATAGGCATTGTCAATGACTTCCGCGAGGCTTTCATCATCCTCGTCATCTCTGAGTATCTGACGAGTCAATGAAGGAGTGACTGGAGGAGATGATGACGGAGGAGGTGGTGATGGAGTGGTTGGGTGATGTCTTCATCGGTTAGATTGCGCGACAATGGGAGAAATCGCTGGGGAGGGCGATGAATTGGGGTTTTGCTTTGCTAGGGAGGGCGACGAATTGGGGTTCGCTAGCTGCTCTCTCCGCTCGAATGCTTTTTTTCCCACTTTTTTCCGCTCGGGGTTGCGGGAGTACTGTTGTCGGGTAGCGTAATTAAGTTACCCGCACAGGCAACTAAAAGTGTCTCTCTCTCTATATATATACATATATATACACACATATATATACATATATATATGTATATATATATATATATATAGAGAGAGAGAGAGAGAGAGGGAGAGAGTCAATCTAGAATACACTCAAGTAGTTTTTCATGATGTAATGTTGTTTTCAAAAATCTAATCCATTGATCTTCTTAAACATCTTGTGAATAGCTCATACGCAAAATTTGAGCATGTTTGGACATTTATAGGTCATGTTATAAAGACCGCAAAAATTATGTATTTCAAATTAGTTTTGTGCTTCGATTTTGTTGCCCTTGGATGAGTGACTGACACTCATCCAAATGGCCTCAAAATTTGTATATAGCCTAGGTATATTATGACGGTGAAGATCAATGGTTTATATTTTGCAAAAAATAGTCTTGATATGAAAACACACTTGAGTGTATTCGTGTGATCTATACACTCGAGTGTATTCTAGCATGACTCTCTCTCTCTCTCTATATATATATATATGTATATATGTATATATATGTTTATATATATATATATGTATATATGTATATATATGTGTATATATATATATATATATATATATATATATATATATATATATATATATGGCCCATCTTTATTGCCCGCGCGGGTAGCTACCCGCCCACCCTTCCGAACACTTTTTTTCAAAAAAAAATTGCAATTGTAGAGGACTATTTTGTCTAGCTCTCCAAAAAATTTTAGCCAAAAATAATATCATTTGCCCCTCCAAAATCAAAAAACTCGTCCTTATATATATCTGTTGTATATTTTGTACATAGTTACTTTTTTGGCCAGTAGAGTTACTTTTTTGACACCATAGTTACTTTTTTTACAACAGAGTTACTTTCTTAGCTAGGAGAGTTACTTTTTTGGCTGCAGGGTAGCGAAAATCCATGCTACCCGCGCGGGAAATGAATGAACACCCATATATATATTTGTATGTATGTTTATATATATATATATATATAGAGGCTAGGAACTGTGTATCGGCCGGTACATTTAACTTACGTGTACCGGTCATTAAAATGGAACATGTGGAGTATGTTAATAAAATCCAACCGTATGGATTGATTCAATATTATATAGATTACATGTGTTTAAAAATTCATAACCATATCTCATATAGATCATGAGATATAGCAATATATCATCCAACGATTTCTGCAATTTTTGCAACTTACCGTTGATTAGATAAGACACAAATTCTTTGATTGGGTGATCTATGCATATCATATTTTGGTGATTTTTGATACACATCTTATCCAAGTAGTTTACATCACATCCATAAGGTTGGGTAGTTCATTTTAATTTTACAATCATCATAAATGAAAGTAGGTACATGTAAGCTATATGTACTCGGGTACACAATTCTTTTTGCCATATATATATATATATCGGAATTAGGTAAATTTTATTCCAAAACCCTCAAGCAAATAGCTTTTGGGACAAAGGTACAATGTAGTACTCAACACTACATTACTCACACAAATAAAGAAAATACTATTCTATCTATCTATACATTGAATTCTATTGTATAGAACTTTGTTGATTTTACTAGCTAGCCCATCTACCTCCTTCTTCTGCACATTATGCTTCCTGCTATTCCTCTCCCTCCATATATGAAAGTAGAGAGCTGACAACACCATCTTTTCCATCTTGTTCTGAGTGGTGACCATTCTTTCTGCTTCAATCAACTGCATCGGCTTGAGATTTCTTTTATTTCCCATCAGTTCCCATACCTTTCTTGTGTATCTGCATGACTCAAAGATATGTGCCTTCGTCTCATGTTCCTCCTCGCAGAGATAGCAGGTATCATCTGTTCCAGGGTACCATTTTGTGATTTTGTCCAGGGTGCCAAGTGAATTATGCACTGCCCTATACAAGAACATGTCCCATTTGGGGATTCCAATGTCTGACCAGATATTCCTGGAGGTGTGTAGTATAGTCTTCAGTTGAATAAGCTCCCATATTTTATCTTGTTTCTCCTTCATCGTCCAGGATCCTCTTTCATCGTCAATGTTCTTGATATCTTGTCATACTTCTGGCATTCTGTTTATGACTCTAGAATAGCCTTCCCTGGTCCTCGATTTGAAATCCAAACCTTTAGGATAGCGTGTCCTCATCCATTTTGCCCACATGGATTCGTTCTGCAAGTATTTGAAGATTCATTTTGTTGTGCCCCAATCAGCTATGATTCTAGGGGTTTTCAGACCCACCCCTCCTTCCTCCTTAGGCCTCTCTATTCTGCTACACTTCATTGGGTGGATTGTACTAGCCCAAACAAAATTTGATATTGTAATCTCCATTCTGTCCAAGATCGCCCCTGGGATTTCTCCCTGTTGAGCCCAAAAGATTAACAAACCTTCAATTGCAGCCTTTGTCAAGGTAATTCTTCCTGCTATGGATGTTTTCATCACCGGCCATTTTCTAATCAGTTCATTGAGTTTGTCAGAACACTCCACGAAGTCACTGATTTTCAGATTGCCTCCAGCCAACGGGAAGCCGAGGTATTTGGTAGGGAGTTTGCTCACTGTGATGCCCATCGCCTCTTCCATCTCATCTGTTATTTTCTCACAATTCTTGGACAAGAATAATTGTGTCTTTTGTATATTTGTCTTCAGAACAGTGTCATCACCAAATGTCTTCAAGAGTTGCTTCAAGTGAGTCATGTATGTAGCCTTTTCCTGCAAAAAAGTAGCACATCGTCTGCAAATATGAGGTGACTTAACACCTTTGTGCCATGGACTGTGTAGGTAGCTACCTTCTTCGCCTGTTCCTCTTTGTCTATCAACCTTGTGAAATACACCATCACGATAGTGAATAATAATGGTGAGAGGGGGTCCCCCTGTCTCAATCCATTACTACCTTTGAAGATACCACATGGGGAGTCGTTAACAAGTACTGAGTAGCTTGTCGTTGTAACACATTGTTTCATCAAGTTTATCCATCTTTCTTGGAAACCCATCCTAGACATTATCCACCAGAGTGAGCTCCAATTGACACTGTCGTAGGCCTTCGAGACATCCAACTTCAAGCATGCCTTCTTGTGTCCCCTCAAGACATTGAAGTCTAACAGGAACTCTCCTACCAACAGTGCGCAATCACTTATATATGTATGTATGTATATATGTATGTATATATAAATGTATATATATATGTATGTATGTGTATATATATATATATATATATATATATATATATATATATATATGTGTGTGTGTGTGTGTGTGTGTGTGTGTGTGTGTGTGTGTGTGTGTCTATATATATATGTATGTATGTATATATATATATATACATATATATATATATATATATATATATATATATATATATATATATATATATATATATATAGAGAGAGAGAGAGAGAGAGGCTAGAATACACGGAAGTATTCAAATGTATTCAGCCCCCAATACAATCATGTTTGTAGCTGTTGGATTTAGATTAGATCACTTTGGAAAAAACTGAGACATTATCCACTTATAGGCATACATTGCATCCGTGACTTTGTTGATAACCCCACCCATCTTCTATCTCTTGATATCTCTCTCTATCTCTCTCTCTCTCTCTCTCTCTTTAGATGATCTACTTCTTTCCATTTTCTTCACATCTCTTCACTCCACCTCTCTTCTCCATGCATTTCTGCCACTTGGCCTCATCCCACGATGATGTCGACGTCTTCCTTGTCGTCGAAGAGCACTTGCGAGGACTGCATACAATTGAGATCATCACATCTTATGATCTTGCGTTTTCTGCCTCTATAGGCTTTTCTCCCTTCTCCTTCTCGGTCTCCTAGCCTTTTCGCTTCTTCTTCATGCACAACATCGAGCAAGGCCATCCACAACATCGAGCAAGGTTCCCATGCCCTTCCTTTCTCTAAAGAAACAACCATCAAGGACAACAATCGATTGAGGGCCTTCACTACAAAATCTATAGGAGGAGCTCAAGTTTCCTTTTCTTACATCTATTGAAGGACCATCAGTGGCAGCATCAAGCAAACCCAGTGTGCATTCTACATATCTTGTTGGTGGTTGCCAAACTCATAAACACACAATGCGTATTGTGGTAGTAGCAACAATTCGCTTGACTAGGTACGCCTCTTGTCGCTAACATTGTCAAGGACATAACGCAGAAGTAGAGCATTTCTTAACACGGTCAAGGGCTCAATGTTTTTATAATCCATTGACTATTCCCATAATAGGGCATTGCATACACTACGCGACACATACATACATTGTAACATGCAATTGATTTCTTGTCCATTGAAATGAATATTGCAGAATAGTTTGATTCTTGAAGAAAACTTCACTTGTTAATTTATTTCTCTGATTCTGGATCTTTACTCAGATTCATTTTATTTCTGTATCAAATTTCTTTAACCAATTACATTACTGATTTATTATGTTTGTGTCTGAATCACTTACCTAATTAGGATTGCTTAGTTGTTATATCTCTCAAATAGCATCACACTACATAATTTCATATTCATGTTGATTGCAACATGCGTCATAAAAAAGTTAGTTATGGTTGTCTTCTATATTGGATGCAACATAATAGTCCCTGCTCATAAATTGCAATGTTGCTCTTCGATGCACGGTTGACTTTACTTATTGATTTCATATGCAACTGCTCAGGCTAACAAAAATATTCAGGACTTCAAGAACTAGGTGTGTATGCATCAGTCGCGTGTAAGAACTTTGTATATATAAGACAAGGAATACCTGTGTTGGTGTCACACTTAAATAACAGAAATCCATGCGACCAAGTGTAAGGGTGCTAACTCCACAAGAGTCCAACATATTTTATTAAACAAGCTTATGTTGATTCAATTGATTCAGCTGAAACAAATGTTACCTTGTCGTGGTGATTTAATAACAAATAAATATTATCTATTCAGCAAAGTCACTAGCAACGCACAAGAAAATACGATCAAGGCATGACAATCATAAATCACCGAGCTGCAACAGGAAACCACGTCATTTATTTACCGCCTTGTGAGATCTCCCTGTCTGTAATTGACATATACCAACCGAACAGGCTTCTCTCTTAATCGAACAAAGATTTGCGTAGGCCAATGTAATGGTCATAAGGGGGAAGCAAGTTCGTAACTTGAAACATGATTGTTAGCCTTATCTTGGTAAAACACTATGACGGACCGTGTAGGAAAGACTGATGGCATCCACGATCTAGAACTGCAAAATCATTTAGAGTAGTTCAATAGCCTTGCGTATTGTAGTAGGGAGAGACCAAGATACACTTGGGGAATACAAATCAGCAGGACTGAAATTGGTATGTTTATTCATTATATCTTCCATCGACGATGAGTTGCATGGTTTTGTCTTTATAGGTGTGTATGCTTACTAGTATAGATGGGTATAATGTGCGAACGCTCATGGGTCGACCCGTTTAAGTTGGGTCTGAGTCACAAAATTTGTCATCCGTCGGAAAAAATCCAAACTCATACTCATCTATTTACTTAGTGGATTTCATAGGTAATCTGCGGACACCCGCGGGTGACCCGCTTAATTACACTGATTTTATTAATAGATAGAATATTTAGCTACTAATAAAAGATTTATAGATGCAGCGGCGGGATTGCATCCATGCGGCTTAGTAGTAAGAGGAAAATATTAAATCTGTCATATACTCATATCACAATTGTATATTAAGAGAGACTCCAAAATCAGATCGTAGGAACTTAAGTCTAGCAGCGATTGCTAGACTTAAGTTTCAGTCTGACTAGAACTGACTTAAATTTTAATCTTTTATTTAGTTTCCCAAATCTATCATTCGTCTCATTTGGATGTCACAATTCATACTAGATATTGTTGTATTGTTTTTTTAGTGCTTGATGTAGGTGGTCATTACTTAAGGCTGTATGAACGTCTAAAGTCTGTAGTACACTGATGTTTCAGTATTTATGTGATTCTAAAACTTAGGCTCTTCTTTGATAGACGTGTTGCAACCTTATTTATGTGTGTATTGCATTTTGATACTCTTATTGTAACACATTTTTATATATAAATAAATCTTACGTGATAATGTATGCAACGTGATTGTTTTGTGTCATATCTTATATAAACAAACACTAGCAACATATTTTTTAAAAAATTTAAGTGGGCACCCGCGGGCAACCCACAACCCACTGGGTCAGGTTTGGGTTTGTCTTAGTTCCACCCGTTTAGAACTACATCTGTTTACCCGCACCCGCGAGACCCAAACCCGCAACGACTCAACCCAAACTCAACCCACCCACCCGTTTGAGAGGTCTAGTATAGTCTATCTACTATGCTTCCTACGACCGCATTCAAGACACTGTCTTGCCTCAGTTGCTTCCACCGTTAACCGTAGATTTCTTTTTCGTATAAACTGCTCCTCTGTGTTGTTGGCTGGCTTAATGTCAGCGGCAACTATGCCTATGGGCAGTCTTTCAATCCTTGTCGACTACTCCCCGGCAACAATAAGTATTGCGCAGGCTTTGAGCACATGAAGGAGAGGAGTGAGAGGGAGGGAGTCTACGCAGGAGCATTGGTACACCTAATGTGGATCCAGTGGCATAATAAATAGACTAAAAATCATATGAATAGATTAAGTTGTCATTTTCTTGATTTTAATATATGTTCGACTGTCATGACGAGTGATTTACCATTTTAAATTGTCATGACTACACACTTTGCAATTAAGTTTTGTTAATTATAAACATCATAAATATCTTGGTTACATGTTGATTTTCTACTCACTGAGTCATTAGCTCATCAACCTACTAAATAATTTTTCAGAAAAATGACTAGCTCTTCCTGAGACAGAAGTTAGTTTTTATCTGGATTTGAATAAAAGTCTTGAAGAAGAAGCACATATATTAGATAGATGGTCTCTTATCCTTCTTCTGGATCCTGAGAATGAGAGTGAGAAAAGAGAGTAGTTTGTAATGAAATGTACATGATGTTGTGAAGGCTTTTCTTATAGTTGAGCTCTGTTGTATACTTAATGTTATGTTTAAGTGAGATATTATAGTTTGCTAAATAATATTACTACATATCAAACAAAAGAAAAAAGTTATGGTTGATTTTCTGTAAGTGGTTAAAGGCTAATGGCTAGTAGTAATTCTTGTTTGGAGGGCCCTAACCCTAGTTAGTGGGTTTGGGTCGCATCAGTTTCCCCAAACAAATTGGGTCTAGAGCTTCCACTACCAAAGGAAGGTTCGTGCACAAGGTTTAGGGTCCATCCAAGAAAACTATTCAAGAACAATGAGTTAAGCTTAAACCCTAGGCAAAGACACTACCTTTCTACTTAGAACTTCATTTTAGAGAAAGATATAGTGCATGCAAGCAAAGAGTAAGCAATAAATGTGAAGAAAGTTATATAACTCACCTCTAGGATGAAGATGAAGCCCAAAATAGTAAGGTAGCTCAACAAGAAGAGGGAGAAACCCTATCTCGAGCACTCCACACAGCCAAGCTAGATCTTTCTCCAAGCAAGGAAGCAAAACCCTACGTCAAGGAATTCAAGCCCTAGCACAAGCTCTACCGTAGAACACCATGGGCACGACCAAGAAGAAGAAAGGAGAGGGTACGAAAGCAAATAAAACAAAGGAAATAAAGGATATCTCACATACCTAGGCCAAGAAACCAAACAACCTCTACTAGGGTAGATCTGAACTCTAGGTGCACATGCAAGAAGATCGACCACCTTCTTCTACCTTAGGCACCTTCTTCTCTGCCTAGCCAAGGAGGGATGAGATCTAGACAGTAAGAAAGAAGAAAGAGAGTCCAAAGGGTTTGTTTGAATGGGAGGGGAGAGGTTTATAAAGCTATGGATGAGTGAGAAGAGAAGGTTAAGGTGTCCTACTAGGTTTGCCATGTGTCCATGGCCTAAAGGGTCACGTCCATGCAAACTAGCAGCTCCATCAGTTGTGGGAGTCTATAGGTCCATTGGATCATGACTTCCTAGGGTTTCCATTGCGTTCTGAGGCATGGTGACCATCAATTGATGCACTATGGGTCACAAGGGCCAAAACCATAAGTTGCAACACCTTCCTAGGTGAACCACCAACCCACGAAGCCTCAATAGGGGAAACCATAGACCCTCACACCTCAAGTAACCACCAAGGACCCACCATCGTATACCAACACCATCGGATCCCATCAACCAAGGCATACCATCGAGTTTTAGCCTCCAAGGCAGCTCATCCATGAGAGCAAAACCCTAACTCAACCTTAGATAGATGTCATCATCAAACCAAGGTGCACCTAGGAACCCAAGGCACAACTAACTCAAGTATGATAAAAAAACATGTGAGTAACAAAAAGTATGTGACAAATTACAAGAATAATCATAGATATGGATAAATTACAAAAAAAGTCCAAAACAAATACATAATTACATCGTTTATCTTGTAATTTTGGCCTAGTTTGAACATTGTGTGCCTTTTTATATTTACTATAAATAACATTTATTTAAGTTGATGTTTGTTCGATAACTTCTAATGAAGTTGGTTTAACTTTTGCATCTTCTAGTTTGTTTTTCTCTTGGCGTGTTATTTCATTTCATGCATAAATATTGTTTTGCATAGGCCATTTTGTGTCATACTAGTCTCTAAGGCGGATTTCTACACTTTTTTCATTTTTGGAAAATTGTTTTTTTTACATTTATTTTCTATAAATCATGCTTTTATAATGTGCAACACCTTGTAAAACATTTTTCATAACATAACTATATTGTATGTATCCATCATTTATTTGCATATATCTAACAAACTTAGTGGAGGTATAGATACTAGAAGACGATTGTGGCATCAACGTTCTAGGAGTTCAACATGATTTAATATTTTGAGACTTTTTAATCAATCTCCCATTTAATCATACATACATGTAGAAATATCACGCCTATAAGTTTTGTATTGAGTTTCACCGGCGAATCATAATGATGAGTCTTAATGTATTTCACTTATGTCTTCTAAACCCTAATCTACCTATAATATGTTGAACTCCGGCCACCTAGATAAATAATGAGTAAAAAGTGATGATAATTCTACAACTAGGTTCAGGGAATTATGTTGGATCCTAGATGGGTGATTAGATGCTCTAGAGGGGGGTGAATAGAGCTGAATGTACTTAAACAAAATTCATTAGACCTTCAAGATATATCACAAGATAAGGTTGCTAAATAGGAAATTTGAGTGCAACTAAAACATGCATAGAAAGGGAGAGAGAGATTGAACATACACAAGTAGACAAGCTATTTAGAGTGGTTCCATACTTCAAATTAGAAGTGAGTCAGTCGACTTACCTAGAGAGGTCAACCTCTAGGATTTCCTAACCATTGCACTCTTATATTCATTCATAAGACTTACAATACATGACCTACCAAAGGACTTACCTATCCAATACAAAGAGTCTTCAACCTTACCAAGGACTTATCCACTTTGCAAGGAGTCTTCCGCCTTCTTCCAAGGACTTACCTACTCTTGCACAAGTCTTCAGCCTTCAAGGAATTACCCACTCTTCTTGGATCTTCCGCCTTTGACTTCACCTTCACTCAGAGAAGCTTCCACCAAGGACTTACCCACTTGAGCAAAGAGTCTTCTACCTTCACCAAGGGCTTACCCACTCTTTCTCCAAGTCTTCGGCCTTGATCTTTACCAAGGGACGCCTTCCCTTGTTCTTCTTCACCTCTCTTAGCCAAGAGAGAGAACCTTCATCTTCATGGTTGAAATGAGAGATAGGGAGGTGGTGGAAGTGAGAGCCTCACAAGATATACATGTAGGACGAGCTCTCTTACAAATCTCCTACTCACTCTAATAGATGTAGCAAGTGATTAAGATTAGAGAGAGAGAGGAGGTTGTAGGAAGAACTCAACTATAGAATAGGAATCTCACATAGAGTTTTGCATTGAATATTCAACCTTGGAATGAAGCCTAAGGGGTCCTATTTATAGTTGAGGATGCCTCTTAGCCTTTGGAAACACTTGAGAATGAAAACTAGCCATTTTGTGGCTTGCAACGAATATATTTTCACTTGTTGCAACTCCACAACGGCTAGAAACACTTTTTTGCACTTTTCTGTACAGTGCAATCGGTCGAGTTTCTATAAGGGTAACTCGACCGATAGAGTAAAACACAAAGCCGATATTCAGACCATCGGTCGAGTTTGTCCTGGGGAAACTCGACCGACCAAAGAAAATTGAATTGGTCAGGTACTCCATCGATCGGGTTCTGTGAAGTGTAAACTCGACCGATCAAAAGTCATTTTCAAGATCCAATTAGGATTGGTCGAGTTTGCAACTCAGCTGATGAATAGCCTGATGTGAATTTTGGAAAATGGCTTTTGAGTGCTTAAACATTTGATCTAAGTGCTCTTGATTTTTTTCTAAGCTTAATTACAAGTCATACAATCATTACAAGTGATTTACAACATAATTCTAAGGGATTTACATCAAATTACAAAAATTTGCACTTGTATTGACTTTGACTTGTCTTTTCTCCAAGTTGATATGCGTAAGTTAGGGCATTTGGAGTGTGTCTATACCTAATCTAAAATCACTCAAGTAGAGACATTAGACACAAATATGTGGAATGGTTAGTCATCATCAAAACAAGGGTTTAGTCAATTTAGACGTGAGTCAACATTGACCTAATTGACCTTGAGTCAACATTCTCCCCCTTTTTGAAGATGACAAACCATTCCATAAATGTATTGAAAGCATTTAACTAAAGTCATACCTTTGGAGAAACCTAGGGGTTTCAATAGAATTGAGCTCATATGCTCCCCCTCAATTGATGTGCATGGAGTTCTATACTCCCCCTCAATTGATGTTATTTCTCCTGCATGGTTAGCTTTCATAACATTTATAGAAACTATGTCTTCTACTCATATATGTTCTACGCATATATGTCTTCTCCCCTTTACCTACTCCCTTTACATGAACATACTTCTCTTCTTCATATAAGACATGCCTTCTCCTTGTTTTGTCAAAAGAAGACATACCTTTCTCCCCCTTTGTCATTTCAAAAAGTGGGGGTATGAAGAAATAAGAAACACCACTTGTTAAAGGAAAGGAGATAACAAAAAGTTATATAGAGAGAGTAGAAGAGAACAGACAGGGACTTGTCCAAGCATAGAAAGAAAAGCAAGTTAAAGCATGCACTTGAACAACCTAAAATGCAAGATGAAGTGCTGTAGAAAAACAATAAAGCACAATTTTGACCCTCAAGATGACATAATTTGCCCAAAAAGTGTCAGGGCTCATGGCAAAGCGATGAGCCTTTCTCAGAAGGTCGTTTCTACATAAAAAACACTGCTCTTACAGCAAAAACTGAAGCTGGAGCAAAATATGCATAAAATCCAAAAATCGCTCCAATTTCTACATATAATGTAGATCTATGTACCATGCATCAAAAAGTTATACAAGCGACTCAAGATAGTAGATATGCAATTTAAGGAACAAGCTTGAGCAAGTTTGAGACAAGATACAAGCATAGCATATAGTGAAATACCATTAGATGAGCAATGTTACCAATTATAAACAAGGCTAGAACTACATGTATGTGAATCACTAGCAGATGTTATCACAAGTTAGGACTACTAGTAGGATCTAGATCATAGCAAGAGATATCAAAAGATACACAAGATAAAGCAAGCTATGAGTAGATGTAGATATATATCCAAATAAAGAGATATGCAATTTTAGAAGCATGAAAGGATATAACTCACTAACAAGTATGCATCATTACCAAAAGATGATTATCACTAAGAACCTCAAGGTTGTATCAAAATAAAATATACACGTAGATAGATGTAGCAAGTTAGAGTACAACGGAAGCAATTTCAGACACAACCAAGAGATCCAAAGAGATCATCATCAAAACCTGCAAAACAACTTAAAGCAAATAATTGCAATATATAGATATACCAATTAAGAGCAATTAGAGAGATAGAGTTGTATGCAAGATAGGCAATTTAGATCATGGCAATATGAATATATAGAGGTACCAATTGAGAGTGCCAAAGAATAAGGCTATTGGTTGAGAAAATCTAGTTGAGAGGGAAATTCTCATTCGATAAGCCAAATGTATATTCTGTGCACAGTGTTGTCGGTCGAGTTCTATGTATTGACAACTCGACTGATGATAGTTGCTGGCAACACCCATTGGTGCCTATCGGTCGAGTTTCAAATAGGACAAACTTGAGCGACAAAGTTGTTGTCAAAAGGCACATATATTTCATAAAAACATATTTAGAGGCATGCTAAAGATATAAGCCATATCCAAACATGTGTAAGCAAGTTAGTAATGCACTATGAAAGTATTAGAAACAATTTTTGAGCAAGAGTGTGAAGAGAATCCCAAAATACCACTTTTGACTCAAAAACCACATGCATAGTGCACACTCACTTGACAAAAACAAGTTAGAAATGGTTATAAGCAAGAAAACATTTTCCTTTGTTCTTACCATTCCTTTTTCCATTTGTTGTCACCTTCTACACATCTCACCTTTCTTCTTTCATGTGGATTGACAAGTCAATTTGCAATTCAATAGCTCAAGTCAATCCATTTGCAAGTACCTACAAGAAGAAAGATGAAATGGCCCTCAATCATATGTTTGGGTCCGGAGGGATTAGTTTAGCAACCCAAGTCCTATTGCTCTTGGGTGCTTTCTTAAAGGTACATCAAGTAGAATAATGACAAATTTCATTGCAATAGTTGTATGTACCCATAGTCTTGAAACTAGAGGATTCTGCATGGAAAATTGGAGGTCCTTTACCTTTGTTGTTCCTTTGAATATCATCATACCCCAAACCATGTCTACCAATTTGTTTGGTAGTTTGGTGTAGGATATCATTAAGACTCTTCTTACCAACTAAGAATCTTTACAAAGAAGATCTCAAACTGTCATTATCATGCTTAAGAGAAGTAATAGTAGAAGACAAATGATTGATATTATCTCTAGCATGCAAAAGATCATTTTCTAAGCAAAGATCTTTAGTTAAATAAGAATCTCTATCAATATGAAGAACAGCTACATTATTCTCTCTACTAGTAGAACTAGAACATGATTCAAGCACATTGATTTTAGAAAGCAAGGAGGTATTTTCGATTTCAAGCAAAGCAATCTTAGAAAGACAAACACCATTTTCAGATTCTAATCCTTGTAAAACAAAATCTTTGTCCTTGTTTTCATATTTAAGAACATCAATATCATGCATGAGAGAATCAACAATTAGAGTATGCTCTTCATTAGAACTAGGCATAAGAGGTTGAGCTTCTAAAAATCTAACCTTATCAAGTAAACTAGTATTTTCAAGTAAACTAGTATTTTCAAGTTTAAGAGAGTCTACTTGGATAAGACAAGTATTTTTATCATCATGCAAGCAAGTATTAGTATGTTCAAGATCATCTAGTTCTACATGCATATTATCAACAATTATAGCAAGCTTTTTCCTTTTCCTTTTAGAAGACTTAAGAGAGGTACAAGTACCATGAATAATAGTAATCAAAGATTCTTTATCTAAAGAGTTTAGATTTACCTCACTTGAGTCTTTACTTGTTGATGCCATGAGAGCAAAATGACATTCTCCTTCTTCACTAGAGCTTGATCTTCCACTTGAATCTTCACTTGAGCTTGAGTTGGAGGATTCACTTGAGCTTGAGTGCCACTTATCTTATCTTTTCTTGTTATGATGGGTCTTTATAACTTGTGGGCAATCTATCTTGTAGTGACCCTTCTTTTCACATTTGAGGCACCAGATGAAAGATGAATTCTTGCCTTTGTAGAATTTACCCTTGGAGTACATGGCATCTTCTTCAACTTGAGAGGATGGAGAGGCTTGACCAACAATAGCCTTGATTTGAGCCTTCATTTCAGCCTTCTTCATTTTCTTTATCTCTTTCTCCTCTTGTCTTGCAACTTCTTCTCTCTTGTCAAGTGTGACTTCATGTGCTTGTAGATTTCCAATGAGCTCTTCAATAGGAATATCCTTAAGAGCTCTTGCTTCTTCAATGGAAGTAACCTTGGGTTCCCACCTCTTAGGGAGAGTTCTAAGGATCTTAGAGTTGATCTCTCCTCTACAGAACAGCAAGACCATTCACAATGGTATTGAGCCTTGAGTACATGTTGGCTATCTTCTCCTCCTTTCCCATCTTAAAGTTCTCAAACAACCCTTTGAGCATGTAGACTTTTCTTTCCTTCACTTGATTTGTCCTCTCATAGGTGATGCATAGCTTTCTCCATACCTCATAGGCCATCTCACAAGAAGAAATCTGGTTGAACTCGGTGGAGGTCATGGAGGCATAGAGGATGTGCATGGCTCTAGCATTCAAGGTTGTTTTTTTCAAGGTAGCATCATCCCATTCTTCAATCTTTGTCTTTAGTAGCTTGTATGGGCTATTCACCATTTGCCACATCTCAAGACTTGATCCTTGGATGTAGAATTGAAGCCTTCTTCTCCAATAGAGGAAATTGCTCCCATCAAAGATTGGTAGGCTGATCAAGTATCTCCCTCTTTGGTAGTCACCCATATTCTCCTACTTATTGAAGTATTCTTGGAGAAGCCCGCTCTGATACCAATTGTTGGATCCTAGATGGGTGATTAGATTCTCTAGAGGGGGGGGGGTGAATAGAGTTGAATGTACTTAAACAAAATTCATTAGACCTTCAAGATATATCACAAGATAAGGTTACTAAATAGGAAATTTGAGTGCAACTAAAACATGTATAGCAAGGGAGAGAGAGATTGAACATACACAAGTAGATAAGCTATTTAAAGTTGTTCCACACTTCAAATTAGAAGTGAGTCAGTCCACTTACCTAGAGAGGTCAACCTCTAGGATTTTCTAACCATTGCACTCTTATATTCATTCATAAGACTTACAATACATGACCAACCAAAGGACTTACCTATCCAATACAAAGAGTCTTCAACCTTACCAAGGACTTACCCACTTTGCAACGAGTCTTCCGCCTTCTTCCAAGGACTTACCTACTCTTACACAAGTCTTCAGTCTGCAAGGAATTACCCACTCTTCTTGGATCTTCCGCCTTTGACTTCACCTTCACTCGGAGAAGCTTCTACCAAGGACTTGCTCACTTGAGCAAAGAGTCTTCTGCCTTCACCAAGGGCTTATCCACTCTTGCTCTAAGTCTTCGGCCTTGATCTTCACCAAGGGACGCCTTCCCTTATTCTTCTTCACCTCTCTTAGCCAAGAGAGAGAACCTTCATCTTCATGGTTGAAATGAGAGATAGGGAGGTGGTGGAAGTGAGAGCCTCACAAGATATACATGTAGGATGAACTCTCTTACAAATCTCCTAATCACTCTAATGGATGTAGCAAGTGATTAAACTTAGGGAGAGAGGAGGCTGTAGGAAGCACTCAACTATAGAATAGGAACCTCACATAGAGTTTTGTATTGAATGCTCAAACTTGGAATGAAGCCCAAGGGGTCCTATTTATAGCTAGGGATGCCTCTTAGCCTTTGGAAACACTTGAGAATGAAAACTAGCCATTTTGTGGCTTGCAACAAATATATTTTTACTTGTTGCAACTCCACAACGGCTAGAAGTACTTTTCTGTACTTTTCCGTACAGTGCAATCGGTCGAGTTTCTATAAGGGTAACTCGATCGATAGAGTAAAAGACAAAGACAGTAATCAGACCATCGGTCGAGTTTGTCCTGGAAAAACTCGACCGACCAATGAAAATCGAATTGGTCAGGTACTCCATCGGTCGAGTTCTGTGAAGTGTAAACTCGACCGACCAAAAGTTATTTTCAAGATCCAATCAGGATCGGTCGAGTTTGCAACTCGACCGATGAACAACCTGATGTGAATTTTGGAAAATGGCTTTTGAGTGCTTAAACATTCGATCTAAGTGCTCCTGATTTTTTCTAAGCTTAATTACAAGTCCTACAATCATTACAAGTAATTTACAACATGATTCTAATAGATTTACATCAAATTACAAAAACGTACACTTGTATTGACTTTGACTTGTCTTTTCTCCAAGTTGATATGCACAAGTTAGGAAATTTGAAGTGTGTCTATACCTAATCTGAAATCACTCAAGTAGAGATATTAGACACAAATATGTGGAATGGTTAGTCATCATCAAAATAAGGGTTTAGTCAATTTAGACATGAGTCAACATTGACCTAATTGACCTTGAGTCAACAAATTGCACTATCGCTACATCCAAAGAAATTATAGAATTATGTTTTTGAGCATGTATAGATAAAACCTACAACAAATTCTAATGCAAAAAAACTTAGATCTTTGAGGTCAGGCAAAATTTATTTCTAAATATAAGTAGCAACAATGCATGTCATAATAAAGTTGTAAACTTGAGAAAATTATGGATATATCATTCGAAAGAACCAATAGGTGTGTGGGGGGGGAGAGAAACAAGGTTTAACTCGTTGGCATGGGAGAACGTGATAAAACCCTTGACTTGCTTTATTGTCATAAAAACCAGCGCATGCGTAGTTATACAAATAAATTATGTGCTAATTTATTATTAAACAAAGATACCAAAACTGCAATGTTGTGTGGCATCCTCAAAGGAATCATGATTTAATTGAATACCCTACATGTTAGAAACATCTTCTTAAGCTTCACCTTTTATATGCATAACGGGTCTCATATAATTAAGCTCATCTTATATTGGAATTTCCACTTTACCCCAACATGGCTTCGCATCCTTTAAGAAATTTACATTAGCGGAAGTTGAAATCATATACTCATTTTGTTACTATATATCTTAATTTATGTAGACTTAGGAAAAACCTTTTTCAAATAATCATCTTTTGTAGAAAATGGAGGAAATTGAGTAAAATTAACTTGACCCCTCACTTTTTATCTTTCTTTAAATATGAAATGTAAGGATATATTTTCTGTAATCCTAATCACAAGAACTCCATATTTTAAAATGAGTAACACACTAAATTGCAATGCAGGTGTTGCAGGCCTACCATAAACTCATCCTATTAATGCCCGTTACTAGTTTGTCTGTAAACAACCGCACCCATGCCCTCTCTTAATAACAACCACTTGCAACCTTATCTTATCCAAATAGCCATCTTTTGGTGGAATCAGTGGCAGACCTTGACAACAAGATTTGAAGGAAGGGTCAAAAGTAACCTTATATAGTTAAAAGAGAAAAAAATATCAAAATTGCATGGTGAAAAAAATTCACTTAAATTAATATAGGTTCAACAAGAAAAAAATACATCTCAATTGGACTTTTATATTTAAAAATCATAAAAAAGGTGAAAACGTCAAAACAAGTGATGCTTTCACCCTTAAACATAAGAGTAAAATCCTCAAATAAATGTAAGGATGAAAATTCCAGCGGTTTGACGTTTTCGTATTTGGCTTTTGTTATAGTAGTTATTAAATTTCTTATTAAAAGTACTAAATAGGGAGGAGTTTTCTCACGTTCAACATGGTTTTACATCAAAGTGGAACGTTGAGAATTACTTCTATATGGGTGCACTACTCAGTTCTTTTGTCAAACTACACAAATTTAAATATTTTCTACTTAAATATATATATATATATATATATATATATATATATATATATATATATATATATGAAAGTTTGATGTAACTTCAGGCCGATGTAAAATTTATAGGACTTTTGACATATACATAATCAAATCATAATATAAAGTAATTTATAGTTTCAAAAATAACATATAATTTTTAACTAGCATATAATTATTACTTCTAAATATGACACTTATTTGTTTAGATCTTTGAATTGACCAATAATCAAGCCATTTTTAAATGCTTGGCCAATACCTATTTCAAATAGAACAATCATAATACGAGTACTGATAAGAAACTCATTCTCTAAATTATTGTAAGTTTTTATCTTAGTAAACATCGCTATGGAGATTGAAACATAGGAGAGGAAACAAAAATAAATAAAAAATCAATATGATAGTATAATTGAACTATAAATAATTACAAGATGTTAGATATGAAAAATAAGAAACATGATGTCCTACATGAAGATAAATTGGCATATTTATCCCAAATGGTGTGTTTCTTAAACGTGTTAATCAAAGAGGTGGAGGGAGAAGATCTAGCAAGTATGTTGTTTCTAGTTTGTTGGACCCTTTTTAAAACATAGACTCATAATATGAAATAATACAATAATGTTTATAGGAAGACCAATCAGCATGACTAAAAGAAATAACTTCAAAACATTTAGCAAACTTGATATAATTTTAGGGGAATGATGGAGTGAGGAGGAAAATAAAAAAAAACTAGTTTTGTTAGACAACTTGTGTTTATAGAAATAGTTTCTAAGAGAAAAAGTTTATTGTTACAAACTTATATGGAAGGGAGGGGAACAGAAGAGATTTAATGGAAAAGATTATTAGTATATTTTCAAATTCATATTTTCCCACCAAATTAAAGTAAAGAAAGGTACAAAGAGAAATCTATAGCAGGAGACATCATCCAATGGAGGAAAAATATTATGTGAAATGGTTGAGGAATACATTAGAGATAGAATATAATTTGAAGATAAATCTGATAGAAACTCAAAATCCATACTAATATTATGTAACAAAATTTTGAGAAAAAATATCGAAAACAATAAAAATATATAGATGATTGGCTGAAAATATGAGGGTAATTTAGGGAGAAAAATTCAAATATAGAGGAAACATAAATGTTGGATAGGAATTTAGCGAAAAATATGTTGATATATAGAGAAAAATATTTATATATCTTGCAAATCATATGGTACATATGGTCTACTCTTCCGGTCAAAATAAATTTTTCTTCACATTCTCCATCCACTTCCCTCCCATTTATTCATTATATATCAAACTTCCTATTGGCTTGTATATAGTTAAGTAGTATAATCAAAAGACAATTTAATGTTTAGATACTTGCTTTGCTTTCCTAATCAAAACATTGACCATTTTTAACTAACTCCACAGTAATAGCTTTGTGAGTGATAAAATATATAAAATACATTCTATCTTTCTATATGTATCGATTACAATTTTATATTATTATACATTTTACTTTTATATGAAATGGTGAAATTTAAATTATGTTTCAGAACTATCAATTTTGGAACAAAATATACCAAATGTGATCGTTTCTAACAATGTGTAATCTTGTGCAATACATATTATTTTGATAGTTCTAAGAGAAAACTAATTGTGTTATCAAACTTTACTCATATCTAAATAATTACACACAAATTCTCAACATCTTTGGGAGGGATCATCAGCATAATGTAATATAACTATTTTAATAATCACATGATATCACATTGTATAATTTTTTTTTTAAATCTTGGGGGTACCCCCCAGCCCTCAAAGAGATTCGCCACTGGGTGGAGTTGTCATAGCTAGGCTACTGAAGTGTTGCTACTTACTACTAACACCTTAGCTTTGTATTTTCCATTTGGGATTTGACATATCCCACAAGTGCTTTGGGATTTGATCCCACAAGCGCTTTGGGATTTGACACATCCCACAAGCGTTCTACTTAATTTACAAACTTTGGCTATTCAATAAAGAACTCAAGTTCACGAGCTCAATAAAATATAGTTTTTGACAACCACCATTTTAAGCACAACTAACCTATTTAATCACGATCACCCTCATTCCTCTAAGGTGTCTGATCAATCAAGTACCATCAATCAACCAGTAAGTACATTTTTCAGCTCTTTGGGAAAGGCATCTAAAACTGAGTGTCCTATAATGACTAGTGAAAGACATGTACTAAGCACGTGATTCACCTGTGAATTAATTTAAAAAGTAGTTATTATATATCACTTTTTTGTTATTTTTTGGTAAGTATTTGTTTATGACTAATTTATATATCATACTTACAATAATTTACATGCAATCCATTAAAAGATGACAACTTGCTACAGTCGACTTCCACCATTTGTAGTGTTATTTCTAAAATGATATGTACTCCTCTCGTGGGCATGTGCCGGTAGATGAGTAATATATAATTAATACTGACAATAATTTATACAAACATGTTGAACGAAAACAACTCCACAAATTGTCAGTTAATTTTTTCCAACCTATAATGTTTTGATTACCGAAATCATATATATATATATATATGGGGATTTATTCGTTACCCGCGCGGGTAGCCTGATTTTTTGCTACCCAAACATCCTAAAGTGTAACGATATGGTACACAAAAATAACTCTAAGATCAATAGAGTAATTGTATTGATAAAAGAGTAACTATATGACTAAAAAAATAACTGCGCATAAAGTATACAATCAGTAAATATATGGACGTATTTTTTTATTTTGGTGGGGCAAATGATATTATTTTTGGATGAAAATTTTTGGGGAGCTAGATAAAATGCTCCTTTACAATTGTAAAAAAATATTTAAAAAAAGTGACAGGAACGGTGTGCGGGTATTGAAGATGAGCTATATATATATATATATATATATATATATATATATATATATATATATATATATATATATATATATATATATATTGCAACCCACTAAAAGAGAACAACAACTTGATCTACGCCCTCCACATGTAAGTGTGATTATTAAAAATTACATACAACCCACTAAAGATAACTCAATTTATTGTCAACTGACGTCCTCCAGATCCGAACAATTATGTAATTATTATTGACAATAATTTATAGAAAACTCACAAAAAGAGAACTCAATAATTTCAGTTGACTCCCTTGAACACGTGTTTTATTACTAAAATTTCATATATGTTGATGCCAATTATATAATCTGATAATATTTACAAAGAGAACAACTCAATATTGTTGGATGAATTCATCCAACCTGCAACGTGAGTTTACTAAAATTATGCCTGCTCCACAAGATTACATACTTAATATTAATAATAAATTATACAAAATTTAGTATAAAAAAAAGAACTTGACAAAAACATTAGCCGACTCCCCTCCTCAAAATGTAGTGTGTTATTGTTCAAATTTTATGTGCTTTTCGTCTTAGACATGTGCATATCGATGATAATATATAATTGGTCACAGTATGTACAAAGAACTTTCAATCAACTGTTGGATGACTTCATCCAACGGACAACGTGAGATTACCAAAATTGTTTTTGCTCAAAAAAATGCAAGCAATTAAGCACATAAACGGGCTAGACTACTGAGATCACATAAAAATTGTTAGAGTCCGTAGACATGCCGGTAAGACACTTGCTACTGAAGTATGTACACAACTCAGAAACGTGCTCCTAAAGAGACGAAAATTATGAGCATGCCCAGCGGAAATCCATATGGATAAAACATTGCATGGGATCAATTAAAAAAAAAAGCCGAGCAACTAACCAGGTAGGTGGGATGAGCAACCAGAGAAAGAGCTGAAACTCCCTCTTATTATGAGTTTTATAGCACATTATATATATATATATATATATATATATATATATATATATATATATATATATATATATATATATATATATATATATATAACGCAGACACCACAAAAGCAATCTGAGAGGACGGTATATGACAAAATTCAACGAGGACGGGATAAGAGTATTACACCGCAACTATTCCTTTCATTATTCTAGCGAATATTGTTTTACGAATTTTTTGAGAGATAAACCTCCAATTCAGAAACATGGCCATTCTCATTTTCTGCACTTTAGATCTATCAAGGGCCTACTACATAGAGTCGTAGCGTTTGGGAGGACAATTGAATCAACTGTTTATATACATGCTCATGTGGAATTACATGTTTCTTGAAGGGACCAGATCTCCATTTAATTCGTTACCTTTTTCCTTGGAAGAACTGGTCTATCATCATTTGCAAGTTCTCTGAAGTGTATTTTATGTATCTTTCATGATTCCTTGAATTTTCAATAAGAATCCTGAAAAAGGATACCCAACATTAGCGATTTTGCAGACATCGGCTTAATATTCATACAGGTACAGAATGATGCAAGAACTGATTAGAAATAATATTATTGAATTCAATCTCTCTTTAAACAGCACAAAAATATCAATATTGATTCTTTATGTAATTTTCAATTAGAAAATGTCAACTTTAGATTATTTTAAAACAAACATCTTAACTTTTGGAAGCTATGTTTTAAATTTTGTTTCTGTTTTTACAGGCCGTTTATGTATTGGAAGCAAGAAAAATAGTAGCGGAGGGCAAGCAGATCTTGGCATCACGGTAGAGAGCCAGTTTCATGCCCTCCACCAGCAGAACTAATTGTCCCACCTGGACAGCATTTCTGCAGCACTAATTGTCCCACCTAGACCACCCCTAGCCCCAAACACACACAATTAACCTATTCCACCCAACCAAACTCTTATATCGCATTAAATGCCACCCCCAACTCCCATCGTCAGAAAAGAGAGTCCAGAGATTCAGATCACATCCATCCCTACAACCCACCATCTGATCTGTGGTTCCCTCCATGTATACCTAACAAACAGCCCAACCCTATCAAACACCCCGCCAGGGATGAGAGCATCAACACAATAGTTGAATTCGTCACTTGTAGTTCCGACTTTTCAGACTACACCCTAACCATAATAACTCTTCACAAGCCCCCATCTCCCATAGTCCCCTTACCACCAAAAAGATAATCATACATTTTTGATAGCCTAGTAAATAATTATGAACTTTCAATCTTCATAGTTCCTATTTTCCCACCAACATCACCTCAGTTGTCTTCGAATGGCCTTGAAGACATGTTCAACTTGTAGTTTAGCATTCAGCAGGAGTTCCTTCTAGAGGAGGATCAAATCATAATGTTAATTGGTAGAACCTATGGCAAAAAGATAATCATTTCACATCTTTGATAGCCTAGTAAATAAACATGCATATTGAAATTTTCCAACTACCTATCTTTCACCACATCACCCCAGTTTTGTGTTCGAATGGCCCTGAGGACATGTTCAACTTGCAATTTAGCATTTAGCAAGAGTTTCTTCTAAACGAGGATCAAATCAAATCATGATTTAAGTTGGTCGAACTTATGGACCAAAAATGCATGAGTTTGGCTGCATATTTAAGAATGGGAACATAAATATACATGCATAGTAACTCTAGTGTGTTTTCTTAAGAGATGACTTTAATAGGACTAAAACATTGTTTACTTGCACGAGCAAGGAAATAAGTAAAACCTGTGACCAGCAATTTGGGACTAAAGACACATTACAGCACAATACTGCAAACAGAAAACATATGTTGACTATATCTCAATAGTCCTCCTCAAACTTGAGTATAGATGTCAATCATGCCCAGTTTTCTACAAAGATATGAATACGCTTCACGGAAAGAGCTTAGTGAGTATGTCAGCCTTCTGTTCCCGAAAGGAAATGAGCGGGGTTGCAATCTTCTTACTTAGTACAGCATCACAGATGAATTGGCAGTCAACTTCGATGTGCTTTATTATCTCATGAAATACAGGATTGCTAGTCATCCAAGTCACCGTCCTATTGTCACAGTACACTAGAATGGATAGCTGTCAGAATCAATGAATAAGTATTTGACCCATAATACTTCACATTTGTTCAGTAGCTCGTTATTTTGCCTTTGCACTTGATCAGGAAACCACACTTTACTATTTGCTTTGCCCTGTTACCAAATTACCTCTTACAAACGTGCAGTGTAATAATGCTGCAGATCAATGTTATGAAAAGTGGTATGTGGTATGCGTTCAATCAAGGTACTAGCAGTATATGTAGGTTCAGTCAAGTTACTACATGGAGTAAATGCAGACTGAGAGCGCATATGCAGTTTAGAAATTTGTTTGATATATTAATTATATATGAGCCTAAAGCTATATAGTTCCAGGTAAAATATACAATTATATATATTTATGTAAGCCTATAAATATGCATGTATAGTATGTTATATATATGTATATATATGCATACATGTATGTATATGTAGGTGTGTGTTTGTGTGTATAAGTAGATAAATATATAATTGAGCAAAATAATTGATTTAAGTTACACCAAAACTCAATATACAAAAAGAGGCCGCATATCGCCTCATCATGGACTAGATAGCCATATGCGGTGCGTAGAGCTGGCTGAGGCACATATGCAGCCACATGGGCCACATATGAGATCACTGTTGATCAGTCAAATTGGCTGCCTGCAACATCAGCTTCAGAATATCCTTCCAAGGGTGACGTCTCTTATAGAAAAGACCCATCCAGGAGCATTTTTCAGATGGAACGGTACATGATGAGTAGCAACCATATGAAAGTCTAGGAGTCTATAAATTGACTTAATACTCCCAACTATAAAATATATATCCGGGCGTGTAATAGTCAGAGAGAGAAGTTTTACAACAAGACATGTATAGCGTAGCTTTTTCACCTAATATAATAGGAGTAAAGGTCTTCGGTTTGATCCATTGGAGCCAGAGCTGGTTTGCATTGAAGCATGCCAGATTCTGTACAAGATCAAGGGTGCCCTTCCTTTGGGAAAAACTTAGAGCATTTTTATTTAGGACCACCCCTAGAGGATCTAATGGAGACTTTTACAATGAAAACCTCATATTTATGTTGCTCATGAGCAAAGTGTAACATGGTTTCTGATGGTCCAAGAACAAAACTTTATAGAAAAATCAACAAATTTGTTCCTGTCAACACACGATTTTGACTTCCGATTTTGGCGACGAAATAAGCGAGTTAAGTCATGAAATATAGCCAGGATGATCTACATACGTAATTACACCTAATAATGCAATAATAACATATATTGATATCGGATGGGGCTGTGGGGTGGCTCCTACAGGTGCGAGTGAATTGATCCAGAACTGTTTCAATGGAGAAGTTGAGTTGGAAAAGTGATATACTTGATTGTGACCAGGGGTGATATTACTTCTGTTATTGAACTTGTTAATAGGTATCTAGACAAACTTCGACATATCCTTCAATATCTAAAAAGCTCTCTAGGAAAGGACTTCTCTGTAAAAGACACAAACATTGTAAGGTCATTGGATAGTCTGATCATGCAACCAGTAGATATGACAGAAATTCAACTTCTAGATATTGCACTTTAGTTGGAGGAAATCTAGTCACCTGAAGAAGTAAGAAGCATACTATTATAGCACAAGAAAACTATAGTAGCACACTCAAGTGCGGAAGTTGAGTTTAGAGCCATGGCTCATACAACCTGTGAATAAATGTGGGTGTTGGTTTTATGCCCTGAGAGCCATCATGTGATGATTCTAAAAAGGTATTTTGTACTTGATTTGATTATTAATAAAAACAATTCCACTTATTATGTTTCTTTAGTATTGAGATAATGGATAAACATAATAATGTCCTAACAATGTTTCACTCTATGACATATGGTTTAGGTTAAGCATCTAAACTCGATATCATATGTACAATAAGAGTATTCATTGATGTTATGTCCCTAGTCGGTTACTATTGTGGATGGTATAAGACAACACTAGTACACAAGACTTTTGTATGGTGAGTGTTGACTATGTCTCTTTAGTCATGATATTAGATATCAACTCATATGCATGGGTACTTGTTAGAGAACAAGTTGTATTGAACAGACCCACCTTGAGATTGAAACAAGGAAGTCATGTAATGACATGTCAGAGTCATATCTATATGTGACAGTGGTGACTATGATCCCTAGACCTGAAGTCACTGCAGTAGCACATGTCGTTCTATGTACTTTGACACTAGCCCAACGTGCTCTAAAATACGATTTGTCAAAAAGGTGGTGATTGGGTACACTGTGACACATGAGGCATACTGTGAATGATCCAGATGAAATTTATCACTCTTTTGGAGCAATATCTCCAGCTACTTAATAAACGAGACAAATGAAATGCATGCCATGCTCATGTGAGTCAATATATGATGTTAAGCTTACATTATCTCGAATAGACTACTCTAGTTCAAGGAACATAGATTGAATGTTAAGAGGATCACATTCCATGCCTCGAGTTCAATATGTATATCGGTGACAAAGATTATACAGTCATGGTAACATTGTTCACTTTATAGGTTGTAGTTATTCTCCAACCCATTCCTATTACTTGAGTGACAATGATGTGTGGCTAGACCATAGAATTAAATGTCCGATTTTGATGTCTTATCTGATGGCTCACAAATAGAATTTTTTTCAAATTTCGACCGAAATTTTGATATCTACGACTCTAGAAATTCCGATGACCAAAAAAGTGAATTTAATCCTAAAAATTTGCTAGGACGATCTAAATGCCAAGATCTACTCAAATATGTAATAATATTTCATGTTAGATATGTGGGGGGAGTCTCCCACATTTGTAAGTGAAGGAAGCTGAAATTTTGATGGAAAGATGAAGGAATTAAGTTATGAAATTTTGCAAACACAATGTTTAGACATATACACACTAGACTATATAATAAATTTATATGTTTAGAGGTCAATGTGGGATCCATGTCTTGATGAGTGAGTGCACAAATGAATATAAATATCAAGTCTACTAGACAGTTAGATTGTTAAAAACTTCGAGTTACAGTCTAGAATTTAAAACTTACAGTTTCAAGTTACAAACTTATGAACTACAACTTGTATAAGTCTATAGCATATAACTAGGTTACATAGGACATTTATACATAGATCCAAGACAATCTTTGTTATTTCGAAGCATTTTTCTAGATCTCTATAGAAGATGCAGAAATTGAATAAGGTAATGTATCGATGGTCTAGGGATAGGGGAAACATACCTTACAATTAAGACAAATAGCCTCTACAAGCAAGAGACCCAGAAAAATTGCCAAAATACCCAAGATGTATTTAGCAGCCCTAGGAACAAATTTCTCAAAATTTAAGTTGTGTTCTGTTCCATTAAGCGAAATTACGGCCCAAATTGGGCTTTTCGCTGCAAAATTTCACCCTGTTTGGCAAAATTGTACACCTGGGATCGAAATTTTGGTGAAATTACGTCACATTCCCTGCATTTGTGTGTTTCGGATGTCTGGTTGCACGTTTCGATGTCTAGTCGCAAAAAATGAAATTTCAAACGAAACTTTGCAAATATCGATCAAAATTTTATTCCATGGGCTAGACACCAATTTTTACTTGTGTTCTTTTGAATACTCACTGCCAACGTGATTAGGAACCTACCGGGTCACGCGCATAATGATGCATAAGCGAATTGAAGTTTGCAATCAAACATATGACTAGAATGGTTCTGAATCATAAACATGTTGATTTATCTTGTGATACGAGTGGCCAGAATGTCTGATCAACCGATCATATTGATTGGGTCAATAGATCAAGTCAATTGATCGATTGAGATTTCCACTTGACATATGTGATCGGCCAATTAGGTCACCTAATCGGACAATCACAATGTTACAAGGAAAGTTTGAAATTGGAAAACAAGTCAGATCTAGATCTAGACTATTGTGATCGACTGATCAGCTGATCTTATTGGGCGATCATTGTCAATGGATTTGGGTCAAAGCTATACCCAGGTAGAGTGGGTTCTCCTTTATTATATAGAGTATGAATATTTACATAATAGACCCAACAGGAAAAGGAAATAATAGTAAAGTGATACATAAATAAGGAAACTATTTTCTAACACTCCCCCTCAAGTTCGAGCATACACATCATGCATGCCCAACATGGAAGTCATATGCTTGAAGGCTGAAGATGGAAGTGGCTTGGTGAAAATATCTGCCACTTGTTGACCAGTTCGAACATGAGGAATTTGAATCCTTGGAGAGCACTAAATCACGAACGAAGTGGCAGTCCACTTCAATGTGCTTGGTCCTCTCATGAAACACCAGATTACTCGCAATATGAATGGATGCATGGTTATCACACATGAGAGAAATAGGTGTCTCAACAGACACTCCCATTTCTAACAAGATAGACACAACCTATTATAGCTCACAACAAGCATGTGCCATAGCTCAATATGCAGCTTCTATGCTGGATCGTGCTACCACATTCTATTTCTTGCTCCTCCAAGTCATCAAATGTGACCCAAGAAACACACAATAGCCAGAAGTAGAACGTCTATCTCCTACATCACATGTCCAATCAGCATCACTGAACCCAGTGAGTTTCAAGGATGTATGTGCGAGATTTTGCCCTATAAAGTAAGTAAGCCCTTCCCTGACAATCCTTTAATATAGCAAAGAATCTGGATGACTGCCATCCAGTGTGACATCTTAGGTGCACTCATGAACTGGCTAACAAATCCCACAGCATAAGAAATATCAAGTCGAGTAACTGTCAAGTAAATCAGTTTCCCCACAATCCTTCTAGACTTTGTTGGATCAGAAAAATCATTGTCATCAGAAATAGAAGTCTTTGTATGATAATCCATAGACATGGAGACCGTTTTGCACTATGCCATGCATGTCTCTACAAGGAGGTCAAGAACATACTTCCACTGAGAGAGGTTTGTGCCCTTCTTGGAACGTAGAACTTCTATGTCAAGAAAACAACGAAGATTACCCAAATCTTGCGTTTGAAATTGTGTTTGCAGTCATTTCTTGAGTTGTAGAATGCCAGTAGAGTCATCACGGTGATGGCAATATCATGCACATAAACAGCTAGAATAATAGTGCCACTAAGACATGCACAAATAGTGAGTGATCAATAGAAGACCGGGTGAACTCAAGTTGTATAAGTGCAACAATGAATTTATCAAACCATGCCTGAGGTGACTGCTTCAGACTTTGCAAGGATTTCCTTAACTTGCACACCTTCTGACACCCCTCCCCTGAGCAACATACCCAGGAGGTTGCTCCATGTACCCCTCAAGCAGATCACCACGAAGAAAAGCATTTTTGACGTCCAACTGAAGAAGAGTCCAGTGAAAATGAGTAGCAACAAAAATAAGAATCCGCACAGAATTGAGTCGAGCCACTGGAGAAATGTCTCAATGAAGTCGACACTATGTGTCTGAGTGTACCCCTTTGCCACCAGACGAGCCTTCAAGCGATCAGTAGACCCATTATGTTTCTGTTTCACAGTATAAAACCAGCGGCAGCCTACAACAGACTTACCAAGAGAAGATCCACCAAGTCCCAGGTAGAGTTCTCATCAAGTGTTGTCATCTCACTGTCCATAGTTTGGATCCAACCATCATGTTGGGATGCTTCTGTATAAGAATGAGGAACAACGTGGAGTCAAGGTGAACAGCAAACGTGCAAGCTGCGGGTGACAAATGAGACAAGCAACAAACATTCGCCAATGGATGACGTATAGTGCAGGACCGGACCCCTTTCCGAGCTACAATTGAAAGTTATAAATCTGAAACTGAAGCATCAAAAGAACTTTCAGTAGAAACAAGTACCTCAGGAGTGTCGGACGATGAGGAGGCAAACTGCTAGACTGGTGATGCTACATCCTCTGGGTGACGTCCTACTCGCCTGGTGTAAACCAATGGAAAAGGTTGAGGTGGTGGTGGTGGTGGTGGTTGTAGGGTGGTATCTATAACACTCTCATCACTAGACACAGGAAGAGGTGGCTCTCCCTCACGCTCAAAGATGCAGTCACTCTCAGGAATGTGCTCCCCCTCACTCTGAACAGAGTCACTAAAGAACAGCGTAGACTCATGAAACGTAACGTCAGCCGACACAAAAAGATGATGAAGATGAGGACATAAACACATGTATCCCTTCTGTGTGAAAGAGTATCCCAAAAAGACGGTGTGAACTGCGCGAGGAGACAGCATGTTAAGTCGTGGATCAAACACAGTGCATCCAAACCATGGAACGCAACATCGGCGTTGTTGGGCGAAACTTCGCCGAACTTCGTGCCCAAGCGAAGTCGATTCTGGAATACTTCGGGCCCGTCTCAACATCGAGCCGAATTTTGACCAACTTCGCCGATGTTGACTTTTTGCTGTACAAAATGGTCCCAAAATCGCCGATGTTGGCGAAGCTTCGCCGATGTGGCCGATGTTGGGCCGACTTTTGGACGGTCCAGCCCATTAAGTGCAAAAGGCTGCTGGAGATATTTTTAAGTTAGTGGCTGACTGGGGGAGCCTCACACTCTCGTATTCTCTCCTTGGCATGCGCAGCTGCTGCTGGAGAACTGGTGCTAAGTGCTTTTGGTGCTGTTTGAGAAGGTAAATCCCAAATTCCTTCATTTTTCTTTGTTTTTTCATTTCCAAATATATAAAACTACTACTAATGCTTAAATACTCTATCTTCTATACTACTTTTCCATATAAATATACATAGTAAATAGATCTAATGATCTAAAATTACTATTTTTACATATAAAAATTGATTATTAGTAAGATTGAGGTAGATATAGCCTACATCTACTAAGATCTAGCCTAAATCTACCTACATCTACTTAGATCTAGCATAAATCTAGCTTAGATCTACTTAGATCTAGCCTAGATCTACTTAGCTCTAGCATAGATCTAGCATAAGTATACTTAGATTATGTATTATTACAGCATAATATTAGGAAACAAACATTTAAAATACTGTTTTTATAAATTTCGTTTTACTTAATATTTTATACTTCTAATTTGCATTAATTATATTTAGATTTAGAATATTCGTAATATTGTATTGTAGTTAGTTATTGAGTAATTTGTTAGCTTATACTACAATATTTATAACATATTTAATAATTTCAGTAATTATTTATTAATTTTCAGTTCTAAAAAATTATGATTTTTTCAAATTTCAACCTAGATTATTCACTACTTAGTTAGTTAACTTAGTTAGTTAGCTACTTAGTTAGTTAGTCCCACTTATTAACTCGTCAATGTCGTCATACTACAAATTTTCAATATACTTAACAATTTCAGTTTTTCAATAATTAATATTAAATAATTATTACTTAATTATTAATTTTTAGTTCTAAAATGTATGATTTTCTACCTAGTTTGTTAACTTCGTCTTTCTTTTTTGCCTAATATTTGTCCCACTATTTGTCTAATTCGAATATTTGTTTTTTTTAATCTTTTGTGTGCAAGTTCTTTGTGATTGAAGATATGGGTATTTTGTGGGTGCTACTTGTTTTAATGGTTGGTTCAGGTCGTGATGGTGCTGGAGGTGAGGGTGAAGGCGGTGAGTCAGGTGGGAAAGTTGACCCGGCATGGATGTATTGTGAAATGGTTGATGGAAGTAGGCAAAAAAACAAGTGCAATTTCTGCAAGAAAACTCTAATGAGTGGTGGGATTTCTAGGTTCAAAAAGCACTTGGTGGGAGGGGATAAAAATGTTGCTAAGTGTAGAGATTGCCCAGATCAGATAGGAAAAATTGTTTCCAAGCAACTCAATCAAAAAGATCTAAAACACATGGAAGACAAGATTAGAGATGCAAGGTTCAAAGAGCTGATGTTCGGTGCATCGATACCACGAAATGTAGTTGAATTAGAAGATGATGATGATGATGATGATGCAATGAGACATGCACTGAAAAGATCGAGAATGGAGGAGGCAATTAGACAAGAAGAAGAAAGACAATTTTATGAAACTCGACGTGGTTTTGGCCCATCTGATTTCAATGTTGGTGGTGGCAGTGGAAGCCGTCCAACAAATGTTGTCAATTTAGAAAGCATAGAAATGCAGGGTTTGAGGACCAACAGCATGAGATATACTTCTTCTGAACCAGGGTTTCGTAAACAAAGTCATAAGCAGAAAAGTTTGACAGGTATGTGGAAGAATGCAAAAGATGTTGTGGGACAGGCGATAGGAAAATTTATATTTACTAGTGGTATTGCTCCCAATGTGGCACAAGGCCCTTACATGCAACATATGATAGATGTTGTCGCTGAACATGGACGAGGAGTCAAATCACCAACTGCACATGACTTAATGAACAAATATCTTCCGCAGGAGAAACTTCAGCTAGAGCAGTGGATTGAGGAGATGAAACAAAAAAAGTGGAAAATTTTTGGGTTGACACTCATGTGTGATGGCTGGACAAGTGGTACAAAGACACAGATTATCAACTTCATGGCATATTGTGACGGTGATACATTTTTCATAAAATCAGTTGATGCATCTCGCCACATCAAAGACCACAGGTACCTTGAAAAATTGATTAAAGGTGCGATAAAATATGTTGGAAAAGAGAATGTGTTACAAATTTGCACTGACAATGGGCCAAATTTCAAAAAAGATGGAAAAACAGTTGAAGTCTTCAAATTACAACTTATTTTGGACGCCATGTGCTGCACACTGCATTGATCTAATTTTGAAAGATTTTGGAAAATTAGATCTTTTTAAATATGTAATGCCTAGGGCAACAAGAATTACAAAATTTATATATAATCGCTCTTACCTACTTGCAATGATGCGAAGCAAAGAGTATTGTGGAGGAGACATAGTAAGACCGGGCATTATAAGATTTGCAAGCAACTATATCGCTTTGCAAAGCTTAAAGCAAAGACGACAAGGTTTAAAAAGGATTTTTGTTTCTGAAGCGTGGGCCAAACACCCTGATAGTAAATCTGACAGAGCCAAAGAAGTGGTGAAAATTTTGAATGATGACTACTTCTGGACTAGAGTGACCAAGGCTGTAAAGATAATGGATCCCATAGTACATGTCTTGCGCATGGTGGATGGTGATAAGAATGCCACCATGCCCTACATCTATGAGGCAATGCGCCTTATGAGAGATAAAGTTGAAGAAGCTGCAACTAATGCCAAGGCACAATTCCTAAAAGTTGTGGATGAACGATGGGATGGTATGCTTCTACACCCATTGCATAAAGCGGGTAAGGATGTGCCATAGCATTTAGGTCTTAGTGTTTGTTAGTCATCTAATATTTTCTAACTTTTGTGTCCTTATATGTGCAGCTTATTTTTTAAACCCAAGGTTTCAATACAAAAATGACATTGGGAGAAGAGGAGACTTGGTAATGGGTCTCCAAGAAGTGATAGATAAGCTCTTTGATAACAAAGATGACGCTATTCGAGCTGTTGCACAAGTATGGATAGTCATAATACATAATTCTTTATTATAAATTATTATAAAATGTTAATCTAATTCTTTCATTGTCCAACTACAACCAATTACTAGATAAAACCATTCAGAGAAGCATCTAGTCTGTTTGGGCTACCGGCGGCTATCTATTCAAGGGAAAAACTTTCTCCTGGTAAATAATTACATGATTGGTTAATTTTGATACCATAATAATGAATGGTTGACTTGTCCACTGATTGATCATTAAACATTCTTTATTTTTTACAGCTGATTGGTGGATGAATTATGGTTGTGAATGTGAGGAATTGAGATCTGTAGCAGTAAAAGTTTTGTCCCAAACAACAGCAGCAGGTGGATGTGAAAGAAATTGGTCAACCTTCAACTTGATTCACACAAAAAGAAGGAATAGGTTGTCTGCATCACGCCTTCATGACTTGGTGTTTGTACACTATAATATGAAGTTGAAGCAGAGACACACACAAGAATCATTGAGGAACCCAACAAGCAATGTCGAGATTGATCCTCTTGATTGGGCGTATGTCTACACTGACAGGGGTGACGATGAAGATCCGTTACAAGCATGGTTGAACAATACTACTGAGCCTTTACTTGATGAAGGGCATCCAGGTGGGGGGCCTAATGCCACAATTGCAGGGGCAATGGGGGTTGATGTAGATGAATATCAACAAAGTGAGGGAGCACAAGCAGATCAGACCACTCTTGGAGTGGAAGAAGACAACACACATATTGATAAAGATGATTTTTGGCAGGGTCTACCAGAGGATGAACCAGATGCCTCATCAGGTTCCACCACTCCAGAGCCCTCAGGTGGTGATGATGGGGGCAACACTCCTGATAGCTATATAAGAGGAGATACGCCGCCACATAGAACACCATCTCCTCGCCCTCAACCTCAACAACAATGTCAACAACAATATGAGAGTGGTAGTGGTACTCAAAGACCGACAGATCGAACCTACCAAAGAAAGGGAAAGGGTAAAGCTCCACAACAACAACTAGATTCATTGTCAACATGCTACGAGAATTGGTATCCACAGGGTCAAGGACATGTGCCTCAACCTGTTTATCATGCACCTTACAACACTGAAAATATCACAGAATCAATTGGAAGTCTCTCATTGGGAGGTCAATCGGGAGCAACAGGAAGCACCTTTGTGGATGATTTATTGGGTTTTACTGGGCCTACTTCTAGAGGATTTTATCAACAAGAACCCGTTCCTGGATATTATGGTGGTGATTCAGAAGGAACTTATGGAAGTCGGGTTTCCCATAGAACTGATAATGAATCATATAGTTACTTAGGCCATGGATATGCCCCTGATCCTTTTGCAGCTACAACTGACACTACATCAGGTGTTCAGAGTCACTACTATCCACCAATGGCACAACCCGAGCCCCCACCACAACCTAACATATATGTACCCCTTCTGATTCTGATGCAGAAAGGCCACCCCATATACCAGAATTTTACAACTTCACACCAGGATCTCTTGCCTCCAGATATCCAACACAGCTTGCATTGTATACAAGATTTGGATATTTGTCAGAAATATCCCATGAAGATTTTGCTGCATATGTGCATGATTATGAGTTCAACCACTCTCAGCACACAACTTGGATGCAATATGCTATGAGAATTGATAACCAAATGTCACTACTGAGGCAGACTCAAGAAGCTCAACATTCAGGCCATGATTTTGGAAGGCATTCAGCTTTTTACTGAAGACATTTATTGGGTATGCACTTCATTTTAATGAATTGTAATCTATATTAGTATATTACTATATTTCATATGTAATATACGGAAGTATGAAGGATATTTGCTTGGAAAATGTATGCTGAAGTAGAGAATTGTATAAGAATTTGTATATTTTTATTTGCAAATGTAAAACATGATTATTGAGACTTGAGAACATTAGCAAGTGTGCACTGCATCATTTACTACTTTGTATTATCAACTTACCTAGCACTAGAGAGTCATGAATTGTGTTTTTTATGTCAAATTAATACATATGAATTAGAGTTAGAGCATAATTTGTAAGTTTCCAATCGAAGTTATGCATCATTTTGCTAAAAAAACACCATCGAAGTTTGTCGAAGTTTGCGTCTAAACTTCCTCGAAGTTTCCACAAACTTCCACTTCCACACCTGGCGAAGTCGAAACGAAGTCGAAGTCCTGCACCATGATCCAAACACACGAAGAGGAATAGGAATAGGTTGCTCGTCAGGTCATAAAACAGATAAGGGGGTAGCCCCTTGTAAGACAGAGGATGGTTGACAGTTAATCAGAAAACATGTAGTGAGAAGAGCAATAGACCAAATTTCTTGGGCACAGACATTTGAAAACAGTAGTGTATGTGCTACATCAAGTGGCAGTTTTTGCGTTCGATAACTCCATTTTGTTGGGGTGCATGAGGACAAGTCGTCTGGTGAATCATGCCAACAGAATCACAAAACGTAGAAATAACCTTTTGAACATATTCTAGGGCATTATCAGTACGAAGAGTCTTAATATGAGCATCAAACTGAATTTTTATTAACTAATGTAAGTTTTGAATTTTTATTAACTAATGTAAGTTTTGGATAACAAACAAGACTTCATCGCGAGACTTAAGTAAAACCCAAGTCATGCAAGACAAATCATCAATGAAAGACAGAAAATATCGAAAGCCATTATAACTTGGCTCTTTAACGGGACCCAGACATCACTATGAATAAGATCAAAAGGACGCTTTGAGCATTTCACAGTGTGACTCAGAAAAGAAATGTGATGATGCTTGCCTAATTGACATGATTGACACTCTAATGAATTTATTGAGGCTAATCCTCGGACAAGATTCTGAAGACTTTGTAGGGATGGATGTCCATAGCGACAATGCCATTGCAAGGGAGAGCAACTGAACACAGTGGATGCGGTGGATGGAATCTGGCGAGTTGGGCGACCACCTTCAAAGAAGTAGAGACCACCTTTCCTATATTACCCACCAATTGTCTCCAAGCTCCTGGGATCCTGTAACACAAAGAAAGAATCTCCAAAAATACCAAGCATTTCAAGGAATCAACCAGCTTAGGAATAGACATTAAGTTAAATGGAAAGTTTGGTAAATAATGTATAGATTGTAAAGTTAAATTGGATGATGCTTGTGCGGTGCAACACACTTGGACTCGTCTGACAGAACCATCAGCAAGTGTCACAGACGAATGTGGGGATATACGAGTCAGAAAAAAGAAGCATAGATCGTATACTCGTCACATGTTGGGAGGCTTCGGAGTCCACCACCTGTGTAGAGGATGGATGAGAGGCAACAAGTGAAGTCCCTTAGTTACCTGCATCTGAAACTAGATTGACCAAAGCGCCAAGGGAAGCTTGCTAAGTAGCCTGCAAAAGATGGTCATACTCCTCCTTGGAGATTGTAACATCTAATTGCACTTGTTTAGAAGCTCCAGATGCAGACGTTCCTGATGAATTGGCAGTATAATGTGCAACACCAATTGGAGGCCGACCATGCTTAAAATAGCATTTTTTTCTATATGACCAAGTTTTCCACAGAAAGTACACTTTGGATGATTTCCAGCACCCTGTCCTCGACCAGCACCCTGTCATGTTCCTTTGGCAGCAGCATCATTCTCAGTGTGTTCTCCTGGAGTAGCAAAAAAAGACTTAAAAGATGATTGTTGAATCCATACAAAGGCTTCCTCAAGGCTCGATAGTTTTTCTATGGCCAGAATGACACTCCTGGGTGAAGCATATACAGGATTAAAGCCTGATAGAAACCTTGATGTTACTAGATCATCTCGGTCCATCTGGTCATCAGTCTTTAGTGGCTGATAGAAATTGAGTTTTTGAGAAATAGACCGGATAGTGCCAAAATAGTCCTCAAGAGAGCGACAATGTTGTTTTTATGCAAATAGACGGTCATAAAATGTATATAGAGCATTCTTCTCATGAGAAAAATGTTTCTTTGTAGCTTCCCATATTTGTTTAGTTGTAGTGTGGAACATAAATCTGGAAGCAATCTAGGGCTCCATTCTATTCTAAAGTCAGGATTTCACCAGCCCATTGTTTTTCCACCAAGTGGGATAGTCTTTGCTACCTTCATCAGGGGGTTCTGACTCAATAATTTCCACCTTCTCACGCGATTCAAACACAGTGTAGATAGCATTCCTCTAAAGAAGATAATTATGTGAGTTAAGCTTCATAGAAGTTATCAGAGATTGGTCTTTATAGCTGACTGTAGCGGAAGCAACTGGCTTTGCATCTTCATATTGAGAGATTAAGATAACAGCAACAGACAGACAGAAGAACATGTCGTTTCGAGGGCGTAACACGTCCTGCACGACATGTGAAATATTAGACACGTTGTGTGAGTTGTCAAAGACCAAAATCAGGCTCTCCTAACGAATAGAGACACGATGTGTCGGATTTAGCACACATTGTGTCAATGGATGATGCATGGATCCTGACTGATCTATACACGCCATGTAGATAAGGGACACGACGTGTCCGATTTCTGAGGCGTAACCTTGAACAGTTGTGTCACGGATGTGACACATCGCGTAGTTTGCAAACAGTGTCATCACAGCAAAGACGCCTAGACGGAAAAATGTCACGTTGTCTGGGATACACACCGTGTGTAGAGGCGGCAGACTTCAACCTTGACGTGAATTGGCTCCGTCAAAGAGCAAAAAAGACCTCCGGGAAGACGCACCGAAGAGAGGATGGCCCCCGAGAAGATGTGTCGGGCGTGAAGGGAATTAGCGTCGTCACTAGTCAAATGATGATGTGAATATGACGCATCAACAACCCCTAAATAAGTAGACACTCATCCACGTACAGGGACTACGTGGAGAGGAAAGAAGATGAGAAGAAAGGTGCTCCTCCTTTTCTCTTTGGGATAGAACGAGGGCTTCTCCTCCTCTCCTTCAAGCGGCCACCGTGCCCTGACGGATCAGAGGAAGATTGGTTGCCCAGTGAGGAATACTGCCAGCAGTGTCCTGCGGAGGCAGTAACGGAAGAGCAACCGAAGAGGGAGAAGAGAGAGAGCGGAGGAGGGGAGAGGGTGGCGGCTAGGGTTGTAGCAGCCAGATATGCTCTGATACCATGTGAATGGATTTAGGTCAAAGCGATACCCGGTTAGAGAAGGTTCTCCTTTATTATATAGAGTGAGAATATCTACATAATATGCCCAACTAGAAAAGGAAATAGTAAAGAGATGCATAAATACGGAAACTATTTTCTAACAATCATAAAATGTGATCGGTCGATCATAAATCTAGTTTGAGTTTTCAGCGTTAAACTACTTTTAAGATTGGTGTTAGGAAAGAGATTGGAATTAGGTGCTTTCAATTTCATGACTTTCCTATATAAAGGATCCCAATCACAAGACGTGATTGGTCGATCACAAATCCAATCCGAGTTTTCCGCATTAAACTGTTTTTATGATTGCTATTAGGAAACAAATTTGAATTAGCTTTTTTCAAGCCCATGACTCTCCTAAATAAAGGGAGCATGTCCCGAAGAATGAGACACAACTCTTGAGACAACTTGTGAGACAAATTGGCCGTCAAACTTCTCTCTCTTGAACAGGTTGTCACCCTAAGGACTTCTTCCCAAGATAGAAGAAGAAACGGAAATCTGGGACGCCTAGCACATCGGCAACTCCTATTCCTCTTTGACTTGGTGGCCAAGGTGGTGCACCACATGCTCCTCATCTGCGTGGAAAAAGTAGAGACCAAGGCACACGAGTGGAGGCTTGGAGAACACGTTATACAAGATGACAACTTGATGTAGTGCCCAATCTGAATCTTCTTCTTATATATCCGGACTTCCCGGTGTTTGTTCTGGATCTAGATCTGGAGGATTGAGTTTTTCACTGACATAAGACGTGTCTACTTGTTAGAATAGTATGTGCAAAGGTATTGCCTTTATCCCCTCGTGTGTCTTTTATTTACCGATGTTTTATAGCTACGACGGAGCCAAAAGCTTGAGTAGAAAGAAAAAGAATTTTTGTTATTTCGATGTGCCCCCTTCCCTAAAACCCTACATTGGGTCCAAAACCTTCTGAAATAATTTGATTTTTCTGATAATGCGCCTATTCATATGTTCTATGACAATAAGGCCTCTATCTTTATTACTAGAAACCCTATCATAAGGGCACCAAATCTGTTGAGGTAGATTGTCATTATTTGAAAGAGGCAATCATGGTTAGACGTATTTCTACTCCTTATATGTTGACTAAAGACCAGCTTTTTTGATATTTTAGAAAGTCACTTCTGAAGTCCAAATTTAATGTTATGGTAGACAAGTTGGGCATGATCAACATCCCTGCTCTAGCTTCACGGGGAGTGATAACATATATTTATGCATTGTGTTATTTGTTGTTTTTGCTTTTTTAGTTTAGTCTGATAGTGATCATATTTGTACTTGACCTCTCACTTACTAATCCTATATAAATAGAGGTATTGTATGTGTTTTAATCATTAAATAAGACTGTAAGCGGAAGAGACGTAATGGAGCGTTGTTGCACACTGGCAACGTGAGAAACCCAATAGGGTTCTCCTCTCTTATTTATAGTAAAGGGAAAATTACATGTAGGTACAGCAGTAATATGAAATATGAAATAAACACAAAGTAAAGATATATTAACACTCCCCCTCAAGCTGGAGTGTACACATTGTGGATGCCCAGCTTGCCGCATAAATTCTGGAACACTGCTGGACCTAATGGCTTTGTCAAGATATCAGCTAGTTGGTCTTCGAACTTGACATATGGCGTCACAACATTGCCATTCTTTATCTGATCTCTGATGAAATGACAGTCAACTTCTATATGCTTTGTGCACTCATGGAAGACAGGATTCCTGGCAATATGTATAGCAGATTGATTGTCACACTTGAGAATCATGGGAGTTTGAATCAAAATCTTCAGCTCAGATAAGACAGATTTGATCCATTGTAGTTCACAGCATGCATGTGCCATAGCACGGTACTCAGCCTCAGTACTAGACCGTGCTACCACTTGTTGTTTCTTGCTTTTCCAAGTAATCAGATGATCACCAAGAAAGGTGCAGTAGCCAGATGTGGATCTTCTATCAACTTGATTACCAGCCCAATCTGCATCTGCATAACCTGTGAGAGTCAAAGAAGATAGAGGACTCTTTGGTTTATAATAAGTGATCCCCTTTCCAGGAGCACTTTTCAGATATCTCAGAATCCTGCATACAGCTGACCAATGTGACTGTCGTGGTGTGCACATATGTTGACTTACTACTCCAACAGCAAAAGAAATATCAGGTCTTGTGACAGTTAGGTAAATTAACTTCCCAACTATTCTCCTGTAATGGCCTGGATCTGAATATGCAGTATCATCGTCCACCTCCTTGATGTGATAATCCATAGGAGTGGATACGGGCTTAGAATCAGTCATACCCGTTTCCTGTAGCAAGTCAAGCACATACTTCCTCTGGGAGAGATTTATACCTGCATGGGATCTAAGAACCTCAATCCCTAGAAAGTATCTCAGTTTCCCCAGGTCCTTCGTGTGAAAGTGTTGTTGTAGTCCTTCCTTCACACGTGATATGCCTGTAGAATCGCTGCCAGTAATCACAATATCATCAACATAGACAGCAATAATGATGGACCCACCAGAAGAATTTGAATAAAATAGAGAGTGATCAGTCATGGAACAAGAGAAGCCCATCTGTAAAACAACAGCACTGAACTTGTCAAACCAAGCTCGAGGAGATTGCTTTAGCCCATAGATAGCCTTCTTCAATTTGCAGACTTTCTGACACTCCCCCTGAGCAACAAAACCTAGTGGTTGCTCCATATACACCTCTTCTTGAAGATCTCCATGAAGAAATGCGTTCTTGACATCCAGCTGGAAAAGAGGCCAGTCAAAGGTAGTAGCTAGAGATATAAGGATCCGCACAGAATTGAGACGAGCAACTGGAGAAAAAGTCTCAAAGAAGTCCACTCCATATGTCTGTGTGTAGCCTTTTGCTACCAATCTGGCCTTCAACCGCTCAATAGATCCATCAGGGTTGTGTTTGACTGTAAAAACCCATCTACAGCCCATAACTTTCTTTCCCGCAGGTAAAGTAACAAGATCCCATGTGCCATTGTCAATCAGAGCAGAGATTTCCACCTGCATTGCCTGCTGCCACCCACTGTCCTTCAGAGCATCTAAGTGATTTCTTGGTATCGTAATGGAGTCCATCCCAACAGCAAATGCACGAGCCTGTGTAGATAAGTGCGACAAACAACATACATTCGATATGGGATGTCTAATAGTACATGAACGTATACCTTTCCGGACAGCAATAGGAAGATCAAGGTCAGAAGCCTCTGCAGGAATCTCTTGAGTAGAAGATGGCGAAGGAGGCTCATGGACTTGTGCCGCTACCTCATCTGGATCCTGTCTACCTCGCCTGTGATAAACCTGGTTATAGGGTTGAATGGTAGGTGGATCATGCGGTATGTCCTCAACAATGATAGGTGGCACTCCCTCACTTGGAATTGCGGGTGGCACTCCCTCACTCAATTGCTCCCCCTTGCTCATAGAATTTGCAAAATATGGACTGGTTTCATGAAAGGTGACATCCTTAGAAACAAACATACGACGCAAACCCGGGCAATAACACTTGTAACCTTTACTCGTACCAGAGTAACCAAGAAACAAGGTTTTCAAAGACCTAGGAGAGAGTTTGTCTTGTTTGGGATCAAAATTATGAACGAAGGATGTACAACCAAAAACCCGAAGCGGAACATGAAACGGTTTATCCATAGGGCGTAAGACAGAGAAGGGAGTGCGTCCATGCAAAACAGAAGAGGGTTGCCGATTAATCAAAAAACAGGCAGTGAGAAGAGCTTCAGACCAGAAACGTTTAGGCACATTTGATTCAAACATGATAGACCTAGTGATATCCAAAAGATGGCGATTCTTTCTCTCAGCAACGCCATTCTGCATAGGAGTGTGAGGGCAAGAGGTGTAATGAATCATACCAACCGAACTGCAAAACTCATTCATCACTTTCTGAACATACTCAAGGGCATTATCAGATTGAAAAATTTTGATATTGCAGTTAAATTGAACCTGAATTTGTTTATGAAAATGTTTGATAATGGAAAGCACAGATTCACGACTTTTTAAAAGATAAATCCATGTCATGCGAGAGTAATCGTCCACAAAGGAAATGAAATAGCTAAAACCATTATAACTCTGGTTTTTAACAGGACCCCATACATCACTATGGACTAACTCAAACGGACTAGAAGCCCGATTATTGACACGAACAGGATATGATAACCGATGATGTTTGCCCAACTGACATGACTGACACTCTAGAGAGGACACATGAGCTAGATCTGGTTCCAACTTCTTCAAGATTTCTAAGGATGGATGTCCATATCTGCAATGCCACAGCAAGGGGGAACCACTCAGCATGGCGGAGGAAACTGGAGCAGGAGGTGGATGGCGAGGTAGATAATCACCAGGAAAGAGGTAGAGATCACCTTTCCTAGCCCCCCCACCAATCATCTTCAAACTCTTGAGATCCTGTAAAACAAAACAAGAGGGCCCGAATGTTACTGTGCATTTTACAGTGTCAATCAACTTGGCAACAGAAAGCAAATTGAATGGAAATTCAGGTACAAAATGAACAGATTTCAAATCAATATCTGGTGTAAGGGACACAGAACCATTAGCTACCACCTTCCTCACAGAACCATCTGCCAAAGTAACAGATGGGTGAGGAATATATGAGTCAAGTGTGCGGAGCAATCGCCTCATACCAGTCATGTGCTGGGAGGCACCAGAGTCAACCACCCAGGGAGTTGCGGATCCAGAAGCCATAAAAGATGTAGCCTGATTACCCGCTGTAGATGCAAGGTTTGCTGTAGAAGCAGATGAGGCGCCCATATTCCAATGTTGAGTTGCCTGAATAAATCTGTCATATTCCTCCTGAGTAAGTGTGATGCCAGAGGAACTCGAGCTCGCAGTAGTAGAGTCTGAAGTAGCACAATTGGCAGCTCCAACAGGTGGGGCTGCAGGTCTCCCATGTTTCTTCCAGCATTTCTCGACAGTGTGTCCAGGTTTGTCACAGAAAGTGCATCGAGGACGAGTCCCACGTCCTCTGCCCAAGCCAGGTCTGTCAGATGGTGTAGGTGTAGGTCGTCCTCCGCGAACTGCTGCAGCAATGGAGGCATGAGAATCTCCAGAAGGAACAACAGGAGTAGGATCAACTGACTCAAATGTGGACTGTTGAATCCTAGAGAAAGCTTCTGCAAGGCTCGGTAATTTATCTGACGCGAGTATCACACTTCTTGCTGAACCAAATGAGGAGCTAAGGCCAGATAGAAATTTAGCAGTGACAAGATCATCTCTATCCTTAATCTGCTCAGCAACCTTCACTGGATGATAGTAGCTCAACTCCTGGGAGATAGCTTGAATTACACCGAAATATTCTTCAAGTGGTCTATCACCTTGTTTCTCTGCAAACAGACGATCATAGATCATAAACTGGCGAAGAGCATTCTTCTCTTGAGCATAGTGCTGCTTGACGGCATCCCAAATCTCCTTAGCGGTGGAGTAGAACATGAACCTAGAAGCAATAGAAGGTTCCATGCTACCCCATAGCCAAGTCTTCACTAGGCTGTCAAGACGTTTCCACTCGGCATAGTCTTTGTCAGTGCTAGTGAGGGGTGCAGAATCAACGAACTTTGCCCGATCTCACGATTCCAAGACAGTATGAACCGCATTCATCCATAGCAAAAAGTTCTTCCCATTGAGCTTGATAGGAATAGGCGAGACCTCATAATAGGTCTTATTCTCCATAATGCAACTGGGATATGTGTGACGGGGTGATACACGTCACAAAGAAGGCTGAGTGGACGGACAGATACACGTCCCGTGACGGAGAGATACACGTCACAACAGAAACTGGAAAGAGGATGCGTTACTGACGCATCGACAGCCTTCAAACGAGAGGTTCCTAATCACACATGAAGGAGATGTGATTAGGAAAGCACTTTGGAAGAGACGAGACCTCCGGGTAGGGCTTTAGAAGGTCGTTTGATCAACCGGAGATCCCCAAGAAGCAGGGTCGGCGTCCGAAAATTAACCGAGAGGTGCTGAAAAAAAAAACCCGGAAACGTAGACGGAGCCTTTAGATCTTTGCGGCTGGACCTACGGTAGCATGGGATGGACTACCGAAGTCCAGCGGCGATGGACGGACGGTGGAGACCCTCCCTAGGCGACCAGCTGCAGCGCCGCGGGGGGCTCCTGCGCTCCTGCCGCGCGCCGGCGGCAAGGGGAGCAGCCGCTACTGTGGTGGCGGCGGCGGCCTGCTAGGGGAGGGAACGACGGCGCCTTGGAGAAGAGAGAGAGAGAGAGAGCCGGCACCGGAGAAGAACGGGCGGGAGGGAGGGGCGGCGCTAACCTGCTCTTGATACCATGTAAGCGGAAGAGACGTAATGGAGCGTTGTTGCACACTGGCAACGTGAGAAACCCAATAGGGTTCTCCTCTCTTATTTATAGTAAAGGGAAAATTACATGTAGGTACAGCAGTAATATGAAATATGAAATAAACACAAAGTAAAGATATATTAACAAAGACAATATATTTCCTAACACCAACTGTTTACAAATCGACCAAAGATGGTAATTCAATCCATCAATTTTCACGGTCGTGACACACAAAGAGCGAAGATATGTAGTCGCCATGGAAGTCAGAGTGATGACACACACACAAATAAAGAAGCAGCAGCAGAAGAAACAGATCTGGAGCACTAAATCTGAGAAACCCACAAAGGGGCAATAGAGGCAGAGGTAGAGTTAGATCAATAGATCCAAGAAACCCGCATAGGGGTAGCAACAGCAGATCTGAAGCAAAAATTTTGAAAAATCCACATAGGGAAGACCTACGCCATCACGGAGAGAGAGTTACACCACCATGAAACGTAGGCAGGCAAGAAAGGTGGTCCTTTTAGATCTTCAACGTGCTATTTTAGAAAGTGCGGAAAGACAAAGATGGAGGAAGAGGGAAGGGAAGAAGGCTAATTGGGAGGCTAGATGGGTGAGGCTAGGGAGGCGGGTGGTGGAAAGGAGAGCGGAAGAGGCAGAGGGATGAGGGGGGGGGCGACAGTGGAAAGGTGGGAAGACGAGAGGCGACGGCGGGTGGTGGGGCGGGTAGCAACATCGTAGGGTTTGGAAGGTGGGCGGTATTGGGGACGGTTGGGAGAGGGCTAGCAGGTGGCGGTCGGGAGAGGGAGGAGGTGGTGGTTAGGGAAGAGAAGGGGGTGGTGGCGGTAGGGGTAGAGTGGGGGATGGCAGAGGGTTGTGGGGAAGGAGTGTGGGGACGGGTGGCGGCTAGAGTTAGAATATGGTGGACAACATTAGGGCTGGGGAGGGAAAAGATCCAGGTGGATCATAACCATCTGATACCATATAGAATGGAAAAGCCTTTGTTCAATATGTGTAAAACAAATACAATGGACTCTATAGATAGGAATGGAATTGTTTATTCAGTGAGTAAAACAGGTTACAGGACAGTCTCTAATATAGCTACTGAGAGTAGAGACATAAGTACAAGTGAGCAATATGGGACTAAAAGTAAAACAGTAAAACACAGTAACACAATATATCTATACTCTCCCTCAAGCTGGAGCGTAGATGTCAAATAAGCCCAGCTTGTCAAATATGGGACTAAAAGTAAAACAGTAAAACACAGTAACACAATATATCTATATACTCCCTTTTATAGGATAAGAGAGTAAGTGAAACATAGAATTAGGCAATATGGGATAAAAGAAAACGTAAAGACATGTCTAAAGCGCACAATAAAACATAAAGCATAAAATAAATGTATATATCCATGAAATAACAATTAAGATCCTAAAATTAGTATTTGTCCATGCAATTAACCAAAACGCACAAAATAGCTAGAACATCCCTAATTACTCAAATGTGGCCTTCATCAGGCTCTCCTGGGAGCTTCTTTCCTACATCAAAACCATGTTCATAAAACCACATTGGTGAATCAGCTGAGGTTTGGAGGCAAAACCCCAGCTTCAAGAGGGTTATCTCAGAATGCACACTCAGGTCCTCAACCTAGACCTAGGTATAGAAAATTGTCAAACAAAGTGCCTTTTTTGTGTGTTTGGGGGGGGGGGGGGGGTTGGAGCCGAGATAAGACAAATTGAAGCCATCATGCACGGATGGGGCGCCAGAATAAACTACTGCAGATTGTGAGCATGTGAGGGAAGACTTGAGGCCTCCCACTAAATGAGGTTTTACACAAGGTTGGGGACAATGACAACATCCAGGCCTTGCATGAATTTTGTTTGTTCTTTGTCGAATCAGGACCAGACCTAGAGATATCACATTATGTTATTCCTCTTCTAGCAAGAAGCGTGCAAGTAACTTATGATTATGCAAGATTTTCCTCAAATGCCTCTTAAAGTTGTTTGAGGGTGTGGTTGACCTAATAAGGCCATCTCTCAATAGCTTCAATTTTATATGGATACGATTTCTAGAAGACAACCAACTTATATACAGAGAAATACATCGCATAAAAATGTATGAAATTCTATTAGATGTGGTTAGCATCCAATGCATTGATTCATAAGCAAGGAATGAAGCTTCGTTGAAATTGTTGAAATTTTGTTAAAAATTTTGATTTCCAAAGGATCTGCTTTGAAACCTTGCAATTGTGCCTCTATTTAGAAAAAATTTCCCAAATTTCAAAATTTTTCAAGAAACAAGAATGTTTCCTTACTTCCTGCATGAAGGACATCCCCCCACACCTATCCCCCATATCAATTTTTACTACATAAAACAATGCATTTAGGTGTAGAAACCATGCCTATGAAATAGCATGCTTAATTCCATTCATTTTGGCGTCGAAATGGACACAATCGTGTTTATCAACATTTCGGTCGAAATTTTGATAAATTTCCATTTCCAGATTGTTTGATAAGACTTATTTTAGTAAAAGAAGGGGGTAAACCCCCTATTACCCGAAAAGATACCACGCAATACCCAGGATAAGAAACAGGTTGGTAATAGGTTGATGGTTTTCAAAGAACCAACAAGGTCACTTCTGCAACGGCACTTGGGTTGATCCAGTGGGCCATCTCCGCCTGGTTCAGAAAATATTGTAATTTATTGCTATAGATTTTAAATAGAAACCTACTATTTTATTCTTATGATTGAAGAACAATAACAGAGAATTTCTTAGATTTAAAATCATAGGTCGTAATATCTCAAAGTTACTGCAACATAACTGAGTCAAATAAATTTTATGGTAATGAAATCATAACATTATCATTGTTGTTTTAAGACCACACGACGTCAACTAGTTTTAACGAATTTTTTTGTATGTCATTTAAGATATCTAAGAAATTTTTCTAGAATAAGATAATTTAATCAGGTGGCAATGGAATTATAATTGACTAAAATAAAGTCAATTTTCTTTTCTTTCTTTTTTAAATGGTGATTCTATTCATGCCGTCTCCGGGGCTTGAACCTGAAACCTCTTGGTAACAGACCAATGATCTAACCACTGGGGTGTCCCATGTTGGACAAAACAAAAGTCAATTGTCACTGTGGTACCTAACAGTATATAAAACAAGTAAACACTATTAAAAAAGGGCCTGATTGGCCGCTTAATTGATGACAGGTCTTGGCCGCTTCATTTGTCCTATATGCGGCACTTAGTCACCCCTACAATTAGGCACCCACTTTTCCCCCACTTTGTATGCTTAACAGGCCGCCTAAAAGCAGCGCTAAGACACCTGCCTAAGGCTGCCTGAAGTAAAAATCTTGTAATTCACAAACCATGTATTCTAACTCTGTAAGCCACACTTCTATTTGTACTTATTGACATTTATACGAGCATAAAATATGCAATACACATATATCTACCGAAACAATAAGTAATAGTTTTGTATGATTTATTATACTACTATCTATTTGCTATGTACTACTGAATAATAGGTCAAATCTACTGTTCTATGTAATATTATGTAATACTACACTAATACATATTACTACTATGTATTACTACTGAATAGTCGGTAATATCTACTGTTATATATGCATTACAACAGCATTTTATTTTACTGCAGATGGTTACATTAATGTAAAATCGACATGATTATTGTAACAAAACTAAGTATTGATGTATTATCTAATATTAGTACTGTATATTTGTAATAATACAAGCATTTGTGTATCTACACTAGTACTGTGATATCACAATTATAATATGCAATACATTCTATTAATTATGGTTATAATACTACACTACCTACTATCAAGGAAGAAAATGTCCAATTTCGATGCCGTTTCTCTGGCCACAGAAACAAAAATTTACTGAAATTTCGATGGAAATTTCGACAAATGCGTTCCTAACATTTTGACAGCAAAATCAATGAATTAATTTATGAAATTTTACCAGAATTATCTACTAGTGTAGATCTACTCAAATATGCAATAATATTTCATAATGGATATGTGGGGGTGGGGTCTCCTCATGTGTGAGTGAAGGACCCTGAATTGTTTCAAAGGGATTTCGATGGAGAATTTTGATGTCATTTTTCAATGGTGAAATCAATGAATTAAGTCATTATAGTTTGCAAGCACAATGTATAAACTTAAAGACACAAAATTGTGCAAAAATATGCTCTAGGAAATCCATAGTACATTAAAAAGAAAGAAAAATTTCGATGGACAGTGCGTTTCGACAGTGCATTTTGATGTCCGATGGCCATTGGTATGGAAATAATTGTGGAAATTTTAAACTATGCCTACTATTATGTTACTGTACTATCTAATGTGTGTATATTACCATGCACCATAGTAATATTATTACATTCTATAGACATTATATTCACACTATTACAGGACTTTAGATGTGTATAATTGTTATAAAATATAGGATTATATACATATGTATGTGTGTAAATATGTACAAAAATATATAGAAACTACAGAATCCGCGCCCCCACTTAAGCTCCTGTCAGGCTGTTAAGAGGCTACAAGGTCCTGTCTGCCCGCCTCCCGCTTCCCGTTTTTCAAAACATTGCAAATAAATAGTGTTAAACAAATTGACAATTGTTAAATATATATATATGCCTTCTATCATATTTTATGTAATTTGAGTTAAAACAACAATTGACTTGTAAAGCTAGCAAATGAAAGAATAGATGGAAGACATAAATAAGAAATCAAATATATTTCATTCTGAATGTACCAAAAACATTCATCATAATTAGATCAATTAATGTTAATAATGAATTATGTTATTACTTTTATTAGGAACAACGTATTTCTTTGCAGATGCTTTTACATGTTAACACTTTTAGGTTGATTTGGATGCATTCTTTCTAATTTGTCCAGGCAGACAAAAGTTAAAGAATGGGTTACCAAACAGATTCAGTGCTAACTCAATACGTGGCTTCCAGCATGCAACTTACATTGAGTTTAGCTATTTTGTGTTATGTATCATGTGAATGCTTTAGCTTAAAATTACTGGAAGTTTCACGAGCTTGTGCAATATTGTGCAGACACTATGTGAACAATTTAGCTTGGCAGCACTGAAAATCAATTTCACTCTCTTTTAGTACCTAATCATCATTCCTATCTTCTTCCATTCAGGGTGATATAAAAAAACTTAGATTGTTATAAATGAGTGTGATCACAAAAATGGAAAAGTCATCTACGTCCCATTTTATTTCATGCCTTAACTTGAGAAAACATTATATGAAACAGATTGGAGAGAACAATACCCAAAACGTTTCACAAAAGATGCATAGGCCGGCACTAATCGCTCTACTATTGAAAGTCTCAAGCTCTCTCGCAACTCAACGTCAGGAATGGTCCAATTCGATTGCCTTTGAAGAAGCTCCTCGAATTGCATGTTGAATGACCTGAATCTGGTATAGCATTGCAATAAGCTCAGTCACTGTAGAAATGCAGTTATTTTTAAAACTGATCGGCGGCATCATAGACTAAATGGTGCAGGAGATGAAACCTTTCTCTCACTGCATCCTTGGAGGCTCCACTGCTACTTCGCAGCCCTGCAGCATTGCCAGCATTTCCATTATTGGTAGATGAAACTAAACCTTCAGAAGATAAGGTTTGCAAAACCTGCAGAAGAACCAATAACATTATCATAGAACAAATATGAGATCGAAAATTTAAGTTTATGGCTCATTATGCAGGTATGGAAATTCAAAAGTCCAACATTTGACAATAGGGTGCATCGAAAAAGCATATGGCTCATGGCATCACAAAAGATTATAGAGTGCTGTATTTTTAATCCTACAAAGTTGTAACAAAAATGGATTTGAAAATCAAGCAGCTTACTCAAAAAAAGTACTTGAATGCACTAGAATTATATAAAAGTAAAATCCTAACAGCTGATGTAGGACGGGAAGAGGTGAATTCTCTTCTTTCGGAAAATCCAATGGATTAGAGGATAATTAACCGCTGGTAGGCATGACAATGGTACCTGCTTAGTAGTAATTGAAGTTGTTGACAAGTGTGTGGTACTCGTATATTTATATGTACACCCCGGTCCTCAATATAGGAGAGGAGGCAATTACAAAGGAACGGACTAAACCCTAATGGGCGAAGGCAAACAGGCCCATGTACATAATAGACTAATTAAACTATTAACTAAATAGTCTAATACTTTGTAGCACTCCCCCCAAGCTGGAGCATGGGTGAACACGTCCAAGCTTGGAGGTACATGACTCGATCAAACAATAAAAGATAGAAATGATAAATGAAAGATAAAAATGTCATTCCCCATACAAAAAATGGTTACTCCCCCTTAAACAATACTCTCTAACTAAACATATGAGGACGCCTCTTTGACATGTGCTCTGCAAGCTGGAAATGCTAGAGATTTGGAGAAAAGTTTTTTGAAGTACATATGGAATGAAGAACATTTGATATATGGAATCTGTAAGCCACAGTGGAATCTTGCCACAATCAAACTGGACCAGACGACCAGAAGAACCAAGACTACGCCATCTTCACTGGAGAGGAATGTGTGAGTAGAATAAGCACACAGTCAACACATCCCACATAATGCGGCACGAACACGGAGGCACAATGTCGATGTAGCCCATGTACATAATAGAATAATTAACCTATTGACTAAATAGGCTAATACTTTCTAACACAAGTGATTGACCATGTATCTAGAGAGTGTCAAGACGATCTAGATAAGGAAAATTCCATAGAGCATTTCTCATGGTTAAAATGTACAACAGATGCAAAATATCAATAGAAATATTTATAAGATAGTCTACAATAGGTCCAGTCAATGTTTTAAAAAACGTTAAGCGGTAACCGTGCGCGTGCGGACAGCACCTTGTAACTGGTTAAGCAGTAAGCGGCCGGTTTTTGAAAAAACGGATTTTAATTTCCTATATAATTTTATACAAAATTACATATATATGTATATAAATACTAATACTCTTTGGAATTTTTATATATATCTAAAGATTCTAAACACTCTACCCAACAGTACAAAACACCCAAATAGTTTATAAGATAGCTATAAGACAATAATTATAGCCATAATATAATAAACAATAGATTTGACATAGATAAAATACCCTACATACATGATTCAGAAATATTTTTGCATCACATGTTTACATAGTTAAGCAGTAAACAATAGACTAATTATTGGATACCTTTATAACTTATTGTTATATGTGCATATCATCAATTAGTCATACATTACAGCAGTACAATTAACTAAAGTATGCATTTTAAAATTAGATAATAGTTACATATATTTTACTTGTATAAATTACACTTTACAACAGTACCCTATTATCCCAACTTGCATACAAGTATGCATTCTATTAGAACTAGGCTTATCATAGGATATTTAAGTTTAATATATTATAGTCGGTAATACTTGGGGCCATAGTAACAAATTCGTGATTCGGCAACTTTTCGGCTAGCCAGAAAAAATCAGAATTCGGAAAAAATCGGGAAAATTCGTGAAAAGATCGATAAATTTCGGTCAAAGTTCGGTCAACTAATCGGAAATAATCGAGAATAAGTCGGTTGTATATTTGCATATATATACATATATATATGTATATCTATATGTATGTCTGTATATAGATACACACATATCAGATACATGTAACTACTAAGATCACAAGACATACAGTCTTATTGAGTGAAAAAATAGGAAAAGAATTAAAGAATAGTTGAGCAATAACAATGGACTGTGGGGAGAGTGTGCGGTTGGAAGTTTAGTGTATGTGAGGAGTTTTGTATACATGGTTTGGTAGAAAAGAGAAAACAACTTAAAAAGAAAAATCGTGAAAAATCGTGAAAAGCCACGAAGAATCGTGAAAAATCGTAAAAACCACGAAAAAGCGGGATAAATTGTGAAAAATCGTGAAAAATCGGCAACTAGCGTATTAATCATGTTGAATATTCGGGAGCCTATAAAACCGCAAAAAATTGCTGATTTTTCGTAAAAATCGAAGACTTTTGTTACTATGCTTGGGGCCATATAGTTTATATAAAGTTGCAGGCATGGAACAAGACTTCGACTTCGAGCCGACTTCGACAGGTGTGGACATGGAAGTTAGTGGAAATGTCGAGGAAATGTCGAGGATTTTCACAACCAAACTTCGATGCAACTTTGACAAAAATTAAGCTAAAAAAGTCATTTTGTGATGAAAATTGACAGATTTCATCATATCTAGCTAAAAAACACAATATATGTTTACATCTAGCCATCCATATAGGTTTAAATATGTAGATAAATACACGATTACATACACTCATCTCCTAACTACAGAGTTCTTCCATATATAAAGTTTGTGACAATAAATAAACAACATAAAAATGGTGTAAATCTATGTGGTAGATTTAGCAGAGAGGGGTTGGTCAATTACTATTAGCTTAGAATAGTAAAAAATAACATCAAAATCATCTTACCTCAAGCTCCAACACTTTTTCCCCTCACACAGTAAACTCCACAAAACACCAGAAGAATGTCGCCAACTTCGACGACTTCGACAGATGTCGAGGACATCGTGGAATTTTTGAATGGACTTGGATCAACTTCGTCGACATATGGGGAAATGTCGACAACTTCGACGAAATGTCGATGATATTGTGGAATAAAGATGTTTACGTGGATTCGACGTCGCCAGCCGTCGACATAGACATATTCGGCGAAATTTCGCCCCATGTCGAGGACATTTAGTACCATGGTTGCAGGTGTATAGCAAAATTTACAAAAAACGGACAAAAAAGGCCAAAATCGGGAAAAAAGGGGCAAAAAAACGGAAAAAGGGTAAAAAGCGGAAAAAAAGGTTGATTAATTACAAAAAGTTTAACCGGCGATTTTGGCAAAAATCGAACGGCCTGGGTGTTGGGCCGATTAATCGGCCGCTCAGCCCGTTTTTCAATTCACTGGGTCCAGTACAGTACAATTCCAACACTCCCCCTCAAGTTGGGAGTATACTAATCATGCATACTCAGGTTGCCACACAGTCTAAAATCGAGACGGAATCAGCACTTTGGTTAAGACATCGGCAAGTTGATCCCTATTCTTACAACTGGCATACAATTTTTTTATACAACACCAACTCTCGAACGAAGTGACAGTCGACATCAATATGCTTTGTATGTTCATGAACAATGGATTATGCATAATATAGATTGCTCGCATAAGGTTACTGGTTGATAGAGAAATATCCATAATTCATTTAAGACAAGAGTTGACCTACAACCATAGCTTAAAATGTCAAATATCAACACCGTCATAGAGTAAGGGACGGCTAATCGATATATTGATAAGAGAAATCCAACTCCTTTATATAGGAGAAAGGGGGAGCGTACAAACTTTAGACTAAACCCTAATGGGCCAAGACACACTTGGGCCCATATACCAATAGACTCAAATAACTTAAATAACTAAATTAAGCAGACTCTCTAATACTCCCCCTCAAGCTAAAGCTTGGGAGAATCCCAAGTCAGCTTGCAAACAGACAGACGCACTAAAAATAAAGAAACAGAACAAAAAGATAAGCCAAGCCCTTACAAGTATTTCTCCGCCTTTATATTACAATAGAACACTCATCCCTCAAATACTCCCCTCAAGTAGATAACCCAAAGCAGCTCTGCAAGCTAGTTAAATTTAAAGCATGTCGCAAGTCGTAGGTGTCGGTCGCAAATAGGTATTAGAAGCTTCTTGATAAAAAAGGATGTAGCAACTGGAGTAGTAGTATACATCAATAAGAAGGCGTCAGGGTCTTTATCACATTCGCCATCGTCGCAGTCCAGAGAGTGTTGGTTCATAGTACAAAAATCTAGAGAGTGTTGGTTCACAGTAAAAAGGTCCAGAGATTGTTGGTTCACAAAGTCCAGAGAGTATTGGTTCATAGTAGTAGTAGTAGACATGCAAAGAAAGCACAGACAAGGAAAGAGTGAACATGCACAAAGTATGGACAATGTCAACGGGCAAATAAAGCACGGACAAAAAGTAGGAAGTTGAGTCAACATAGCGGGATAGAAGACCATCAGCTTGAAAAAGCAAGTAGTAGACATAAAGCACCAGATACTAAGCTCTCCAAGAAGCATATAATAGTAAGCGTCAATAGTAGAAGTCCACAAATTCTTCGTCATCATCATCATCATCATCTAAGCCTCAGTCCCAACTATGTTGGGGTCAGCTACTTGAATCCTTCGTTTCTATTTAGCTCTATCATGGGTCATATTCTGGTTGAGATGTAGAGATTAAAAATCTCTCTTTATAAGCTCTTCCCATGTTAATTTAGGCCTTCCTGTTCTTCCATTAATTGTGTTTTTGCCTCAATAGCATTGCTTCGTATAGGCGCGTTAGTCAGCCTGCGTTGCACATGTCCATACCATCTGAGTTGGCCCTCGCGCAATTTGTCCTCAATTCTCGCCACCCCACTTTATTCCTGATATAGTCATTTCTCTAGTGGTCTTTTCTTGTTTTCTCACACATCCATCTCAGCATACGCATTTCAGCCACATTCATCTTGTTGAGTCCTTGTTTCTTCACCACCCAACATTCACTCCCATAGAGCATGGTTGGTCGTATAGAAATTCTATAAAACTTATTTTTAGTCAGAGAGCGATCTTCTGATCACATAAAACTCCAGTTGAACTCCATTTTAACCATCCTGCAATGATCCTGTGACAAATGACATTTTGGACATCCCCATCTAATTGAATAATAGAACTCAGGTAATTAAATTTATCACAGTTTGGTATATCTATTCCGTCTAACTTGGATCCACCATTCACGCTGCGAGATTGGATGAAATTACAATGCATATACTCAGTTTTGCTCCTACTAATCATCAATCCATTTGATTCTAATGCCTCTCCAAAGTTCAATTTTATCATTCAATCCATCTTTAGTTTCTTCAATCAATACAATATCAATAGCAAATAATATACACCAAGGAATATCATCTTGAACATTCTTTGTCAATTCATCCATAACAAGAATGAACAGATATGGGCTGAGGGTGGATCCTTGGTGTACGCCAACTGTGATAGGATATGTTGGTGTCTCTCCTCTAGGAGTCTTCACACTTGCAGTAGAGCTACCATACATGTCTTTAATCAAGTCAATGTATTGGATTGGCACACCATTTTTCTTCAAACCATCCACAACACTTCCCTGGGTACTCAATCATAAGCCTTTTTCCAAATCAATAAAAACCATATGAAGATCTCTTTTGCTTTCCCTATACTTCTTCATAAGCCTCCTTATCAGAAAAATAGCATCTATTGTTGATCTACCGGGCATGAAACCAAATTGGTTGTTTGATATCAGCGTTATAGATCTTAGCCTTTGCTCAATAATCCTCTTCCAAACCTTCATTGTGTGACTCATCAACTTGATACCTCTGTAGTTTGTTCAGCTCTGAACATCCCCCATACACTTCCATACATCAATGGGAATACTGTCTGATCTGTATGCCTCTCTCATTTTCATCCTTTTCAAAGCATTCTTGACCTCAAATAGT